>JANZLX010000004.1:31053620-31124429 GCA_025531955.1 Erythroxylum orinocense | reverse complement strand
TTAAAAATAATTATTTAAAATATATTTGAAATTTGCTATAAAACAAAATTTTAACAAATTTTTATTTCTTAATATTTGTAACAAACCAACCACCATCAATAGTAATGATAATCATTCATTCATCTTAACCAACAATCATAATTACAATGATTATATGCATTCTCATTTTTCATTATATTCATTCCTATTCCTATTTCCATTACTCTCTGTAAACTAAGCGCCCTCTTACTAAACTTAAAAAATTAATAGCCTTGTTTGGTGCAAACAAATGGAAGAGCCAAAACATTAAACTAAGATGATTAGACTTTCTTGGTATCAACGATTTGGTCCTCAAACGTGTGACTTGTTTGTCGTTAGTTAAACTTAATCAATAAAATATTTCTTGTCACATTTTTTATGCTATCTTATGTCGTGATTATATATTTAATGACACTGGTTCTCGATATTTTCAACTTCTTATATATTTATTTTTAAATGTTGATTCAGATTAGTTTAATTTTAAAAAGTATCAAATAAAATTTAAGTTAATAAATAAAATAATTATTCAAAATTCATAATTTAAAATCATAATTAATTACAATTTATAAACTTATTTGTGTATTTTTAAATATATTTTAAATTTGTACGTCTACCACTTTCAATTAATTGCTTACAAGAGGTCCGTCGAGTTGGTAGAGTAGGGGCATAGGGTTAAAAAATCTTGTGTTCGAATCTCTCTACCTATACTCTCTCGATTGAGCATGTCGTATAGGACTTACCTAATACGGAATACTCTATTAGTGTGATTTACAGGTTATTGTGTCCATCCGAAAATTTACTTATTACACATCCAAAGGATAGTAGCTGCAGGTTCTTCCGTTTCCCAAAAAAAAAATCATTTAATCAGTAGTATAAAAAATTTAAGTAATAAATTAATGTAATTGTAAATTAATATTTTTGATACATTACTACTTATATTTTTAAATTTTTTTCATACACAATATTATGTGATTCAATTTTTTTTTATATACGTAAAGGTAATTTAATATAATATGATAATATCTATTAATAGATATATAAAAATCTCCCTTTTGCTTTCTTTCTCTTCTTATTTCGTGTTCTCCAAGTCCCTTCACGACGATCCGCTCCGACCCGAGTTTTAAAAAACGGGCCCCGAACTCCGACTTGGCGCTTCCCGATATTTTGACTCATTTCCAATTACGCGCAAACGATTAATCGCCAGGATCCCCCAGTCTGGTGCAAGTCTTTAAAGCTATTTCTCTTCCTCTTCCCCGCCACAACTGGCACGTCATCGTTTTTGTTGTCTGGTAAACCTAAATGGAATCTATTTGTCAAGCTTAGTTTTTTATGGCTTATGAATGCTGGATTGTGGCTTTGTATTTCCTTTTTTCTTCCTCTTCTTTGACGGATTCTGAATTTTTTTTTTCTAATTTTGTGAATGTTTTAGGTTTCTTGAGAAGCTTCGCGGGTGTTCGATTTCTGACGAGAAGTTAGGGTTAGGGTTTTCAATTGGAACGATTCTTTCTGGGTCGGGGAGGATAAGATTGTTGTATTGGGTTTTCTAGGGTTTGTAATTTGTTGGGATTTCAATACGGGGAAGATAGGTGTGGGTTAGGAGGATAATGTGCATACTGTGTGTGATCCAAAAGTGGTCTCGCCGGGTTGCTACAATGCTCCCTTGGTTAGTTATTCCTCTAATAGGATTATGGGCTCTATCTCAGCTTTTGCCACCTGCTTTTCGGTTTGAGATTACATCGCCGAGGCTTGCTTGTGTTTTCGTGCTTTTAATCACTCTGTTTTGGTATGAGATTTTAATGCCTCAGCTCTCGGCTTGGCGGGTTCGTAGAAATGCAAGGTTGAGAGAAAGAAAGAGATTTGAAGCTATTGAACTACAGAAGCTTCGGAAGACTGCCACTAGGAAATGTAGGAACTGCTTGACTCCTTACAGGGATCAGAATCCGGGTGGTGGTAGATTTATGTGTTCTTACTGTGGGCATATTTCTAAGAGGCCAGTTTTAGACCTGCCTGTGCCCCCTGGGTTGGGTATGTCGAACTCTGGGATTATAAAGGATCTTGTTGGAAAGAGTGGGAAGATATTGAATGGAAAGGTGTGGTCTGATAATGGATGGATGTGTAATCAGGATTGGTCAGAAAATGGTAATTGGGTTGGTGGGTCTGTTGCAGGGAAGTCGACATATTGGCGGAAGAGTGGAAATGGGGTTTTTGGAGGGGATGAGAATTGTTTGGCGGAGAAATCTTATTCAAGTGTTGTTATTTTTGCATGCAAGCTATTAACATCCTTTTTCTTGAGTATTAGGTGGCTTTGGAGAAAGATTTTTAGGGTTAGCTCGGCGATGGAGGATGCCTCTTCTGATGGAGAGCATCAGGGAATACTGTCTAAGAGGGGTGAAAATGGGGCAAGTTATCCTGAGAGTAGAGGAGAGAAGGCACGGAGAAAAGCTGAGGAGAGGAGACAGGCTAGATTAGAAAGAGAGCTTCTTGAGGAGGAGGAAAGAAAGCAAAGAGAGGAGGTTGCAAGATTGGTGGAGGAACGTAGGAGACTGAGGGATGAAAAATTGGAAGCTGAAAAAGATAGAAGCAAGTCGTTACATCCTGCTAAGGAGAAAGATGGTAAGAAGGAAGCTGAAAAGAAGCGTCAGGAAAGAAAGAAAGAAAAAGATAAGGGCTCTAGTAAGAGCAATTCTGATGCTGAAGAGCTGGAGAAAAAAGTTGGAAAGGAAAGTGAGCGAAAGGGAGACTTTGAGAAAAAAAATGAAAGTGACCGCCGGGAACATCAGAAATCTGCAACGGATAGTGTGAGGGGCCAGAACTTTGAAACACTTCATGGGATAAAGAATACCTCTACCAGCAATTTCAGCAGGGAAGCTGCTGGAACTAGGTATTTGGATCGAATGAAGGGTACATTTCTGTCTCCGTCTAGAGCTTTTGGTGGAAGTGGTTTCTTTGGAAAGGCTGCTAATACTTCTGCCGTTGCTACTAAAGAAAATAAGTTTTTTAGTTCTGTAGACCATGTTCATACTTCTGTCCATAAGAGGGATATAGGAGGTTCCGAACGATTATCTGGGAAATCAAACATGAATGGAGATGACAAGAATGTTAACCGCACAGTAAGTTTTCTACATGATTGGTATTTTAATTCTTTTGATAGGTTTTCTGTTGGCCATATTAAAGTGTGCAGAAACTATTCTTTCCTATCATCTTTATTTCATGCGTCCTTATAGTTGTTTGCTATCACGAATTACTTTCTGAGCAATTAGATAATATTATAGTTGTTTTGATGATTTATGATTGAATCTTTTGCTTGGATAAATTTGACATGGGCATTTAAATTCATGGCTGATCTCTTCATTGAATTTTGTTTCTTTTATTCTTTCCTACTAAATTGGTGTCACTGTGCTTCTATTTTCTCTATGTTTAAGATTGGTGTTCTGTTTAGGATGCTGGTGTAACATGAAACCAAAGATGAAAAATAGATAATAATGTTAAACTATTGATGACAGGTGCAAGTGCTCCCAGAGCCACAACAAAGGATGGCACCTAAAAAGTCGTGGCAGCAATTATTTGCACGTTCATCATCTGTTTCTTCAGCAAATGCAAATGTTATTAGTAGACCAAATTCAAAGCCCCAACCAGAAGATCAAAGTCCACAGCTAACTGCAAATTCATCAGCAATACAGTCATTTGATAATCCAATCAATTTTGGGCTTCCATCGCCTTTTACTATCCCTACATACCCAAATGTATCCAGCAGTTCTAGTTTAGGTTTCTCACCTCCCATTGAGCCCATTTTTCCTCGTTTTGTTGAAGGGCCACAAGAATCTATACCTGAAGAGCCAGAGCTTTTTGAAGATCCATGCTATGTTCCTGATCCTATAACATTGCTTGGCCCTGTTTCAGAGTCACTAGATAATTTTCAGTTAGATCTGGGGACTGGTTTTGCATCAGATGTTGGGTTGGAAAGGCCTCAAACTTTGAGGAATTTATCTGCAGCTTCTGAAGTGACCAAGCCATCTCCAATTGAGTCGCCTTTGTCACGGCTTCGTGTTGCTGATGAAAAGCATAATGGTTCTTACTGGTTCTCTCCGACTTCTAAGGCTCAGGATTTCCACACATCGGCTGGAAAAGATCTGCAAGTGAATGAGACAGGAACATGGCAAATGTGGAACAGTTCTCCTCTAGGTCAGGATGGTCTACTCATGGTAGGTGGCCCTGGAAGCGCTTATGCACCCAGATCAGAACAGATTAATCACGGAAGATGTTTTGCAACCTTCTGCTCAAAGAACCATGCTGCCACTGTTTAGCAAAGATGATCAAATCCTCTCTGGTACACATTCTCCCCAGAAGAACTTTTTGGGTAATGTGCAGAATGGTGGGACATTCAACCCCTCCATTTCAAGGGATCCTGAACCTTGGATGCAGAATGCCATTTTTCCACCATTATCTGGCAATATTAACCATATCTCTCTCAAGTCCCAGGAGGATGGAGCTCAGAATGAAAAGATTTATGGTAGTCCCAGTGGACATGGTATCAACCATTCTTTTGAGCTGTCTCAAACTAGTTCTTGCTCCAAGTGAGTACATAAACATTAGACCTCACATTCATCTAATTGAAATATTTATTTTGGCATATGTGCAAGACAAATAAACGTATTTTTGGTCCTATTGTTTTCATTTTTGAGGCACTTGGTTGCCATAGTGAGACTCATGTTGTGCTAAAGTAATGCGATAAGTTGATCTGGGTCAATTTTGGAGATATGATCCAAACTGACATCATATTTAACATACTATACTGACAATTTTAGTCTGTTAGTATTTTTTTGCTGCATGACTGCATTTTTCTAATTTTCTCTTTGAAGGAGATGTCTAAATTATTTTTTTGGAAATATGATCCAAATTGACATCCATTTAACATATTATACTGACTATTGTGGTATAGTGGCATTGTTTCACTGCATAGTCTGCATTTTGTTTAATTTTCTTGAATTCTAAATTATTCAGTGGTTCTTCCTTCTTCATTAGTCCATTTATGCTTATGAACTTGCAGTGTTAAAGGCATGTGGACAACATTCTGAATTTTTTTAGCTTCTTAGTTGATTTTATATCTAGTGAATGTTAACTTGATTATTACTCAATTTCCCAATTTTGAGCTTTACAGCAAGAACACTTCGGACCCATTTGGTTAGAGTTGGTTCCTGTGTATACTTTCTTAGAACATCATTATTTGTTAACTTTTCTTTTTTCTTGTTCTACATGTCTTTATATTCACTACCAAATTCTGAGATTATCAATTGCTTAAGATGTGGTGGTGATGTGAATCTAAATTTATTTCTGTTCCCTTTAGCAGAAAGGAATGCTCAATGCCAGATTCTTCAGGAGGTGTTGGAATGCCATCTACCACAAGGCCTAATATTGGGGGTTTATTTCCCAACAGAGATGTACAGTCGCTTTGGTCATTTGATTGAGAAAAGGGTGAGGGGTGACAGTTATGAGGGGGACCTAATTACATCTGTTCTGAAGAGGCAAAAATTGCCCCGTTTTAGAGGAGAAATTTACAAATACTGGACGCCATTGTATCTTCATTCTCTTCTTTATAAGGGAGATTGATGTTTACTTAAATTAGGAATATACGTGGCATGCATTCACTTGTGCATCACTTGACAGGCAAGGTCACACCACAATTTCACTTTGCACAAGGTTTCTTTTTGTGCCTTGGAAGAGAGGGTCATCCCCATTTTGAGGGAGTTGTTCTGGAGGACGAGTCAGTAATTTCTTCTTTGGCATACATACAAGCAGGTCTCTTAAGTTGAAAACCTTCCTAAGAAACTAGAAAAACCAATATCCCCAGAAAGAGTTAGTAATCATAAGATAGCGGAAACCCCTTACTGGTTCAATCATTCTGGCTGGTAGTTCCTCCACACTTTGAAAGTTCTTTAATGAGGTTTCTGGAAATCTGAACTTGCAGGCAGTGAGTGTGATTTGGAACTTGACAGAACAGATTGGACTCATATTGAGGTAGCCCTGTAAATCTTATGTTGAACATCGACAGGATTTGTAACTTAAATTCTTTCTTGTGAATGAGAAGAACTTTTAAGTACTCAGGAAAGGGTACAGAAAAGAGGGAACCAAATAGCCCTCGTTCTTGTATTTCCACGAAAGTCTTGCTTGTTTGGCCTTTTAATCTGCATTTTTAATCCCATAGTCGTAAGGTCTTTTAATTTTGCTTTTGTATAGTCTGTTTTTGTTAGGGAGCATTTTGTCCTAAAGAAGGGAACTTCAAGGTCAACCAAAAGCCAAGTGCAAATTTAGATATCGATAGTTAAATCAGTCCAAGTCAGTTCGTGAAAATGACATTATTTTAGGTTCAACCTACGACGATAAAGTTGGGATCAGTTGCTTGGTTCATAAAAAAGAATTCATATATAATATGAATTTCAAAATAAGGAAAAATAATCATTTTGAGTTCTTGTTTGGTGAGGCTTGGTTCAACCCATTGTCATTCCTAGATGGTAGCATGATTATTGTGCAAGTAGAAGATTTTCAAGACTTGGTTAGGTAACACATTAGATTCCTGTAAATTGAAAAACTAATTGCACATTGCATGTAACACAAAAACCTATATGAGCATATCTTAATAACAAACTTTTAACCACATAGAGACCAACTTCTTTCAAATCTTGATGTTGCACAACTTGCAGCATTTGCTTTACTGTGATTGTAGCTCCTTTTGCTCTTCTTGTTGCGGGAGCTGCCTTTGCTCAGGCTGTTGTTCCCCTTGCCAAGTCCAAACAATGTCTTTGAGTGCAGGTCTAATCTCTTGCTTTAATACCTTCTGATACTCCATTGTATCTCCATTTGACTTCTTCATTTCTACCAGATGGAAACAAGGAGTTATCTCAAATATTTCAGCATCAATGCCAAGTAGCCCTTTCCGTCCTTCCTTCGATCCTTCCAATTTCAGCAAACCTCCATCCTGCTTCTTTATTTTCAACCTCAATCGCTTGGCAACATCTTCGAGCTTGGATCGGATTGTAGAGGCAGGCTTGTTCGATGTAAATCGCACTTCTTTCCTTCGTTCTTTCTCCTCAAATAAACCAGACAAATCGAAGCCTGCAGAATAGGAGATGATATCAAAAGCATTCAGGTTACAAAGTCTAGTACACTCTTGTTTCGAAGCTGGAACATTGCAGATATTGTCATTCACATTAAATACAGAATCACACTCCAAGGGAGGCAGTTCTATGACTTGTGTTTCAGTAATTTTTGGTTTGCATTCTAAACCCTTTCGGAACCAAGAATTTTCCATGATTTTGAGCATAGATATCCTGGTGCTCGGGTTTGGATCCAGGATTTTCAACAGAAGCTTCCGTACTTCTGGTGCAAACCAATTTGGGAACTTAAATTCTCCCTTCCCAATCTTTCTGTACATCCCCATTAAATTTGAATCATAGAAAGGAAGATACCCAGCCAGCAGAACAAATAAGATTACCCCACAAGACCAAATGTCAGCTTTGGCTCCATCATACCCTTTTCTGTTAATCACTTCAGGAGCAACATAAGCTGGTGTTCCACAGGTTGTATGAAGTAATCCATCTTGTCGTTTAGACTCCACAAGGGCACTTAATCCGAAATCTGAAACCTTTAAATTTCCATTCTCATCTAGGAGTAGGTTTTCCGGTTTCAGATCACGATGGCAGACTCCTCTACTATGGCAGTAATCAACGGCACTCATAAGCTGTTGAAAATATTTCCTCGCATCATCTTCCTTGAGCTTTCCCTTAGCTACCTTGTTGAAGAGCTCACCCCCTCTAACATATTCCATAACAAAATAAATCTTGGTTTTGGTAGCCATCACCTCATAAAGCTCAACCACATTTGGATGTCTAATCAGTCTCATCACAGAAATTTCTCGCTTAATTTGCTCAATCATACCGACCTTAATCACTTTCTCTTTATCTATTATCTTGACCGCCACACTTATCCCAGTTTGAAGATTCCTAGCATGATGAACCTTGGCAAAAGTTCCTTGGCCCAGTAATTTCCCTAGTTCATACCTATGCAGCAACACATTCCCTTTATTTTCCATTCCAAGCTGCAATCTTTACACAGTAACAAGATCTAGTATCAAACCTGCTATTCCTAAATATCCCCTGTAGGTATTAAACAAGACAGGAACCACTCTCAAGAAGTCAAAATCTCAACCATCTTCACAGACAACATATTCTGATATTAGATAAGCTCTTGTGTATCTAGGCACGCTGGGCATTTGAGAACAGAATCTGAATAGACTATAAGTTAATTGTACGGTCGCATGGAGTAGATATGAGGGCACCCCACTTTGGGCTATGACCTCATCAACCTCAGCGACAGATCTGTTGAACTTTAAGTACATCTTTCCGCATTCCCTGGTCCCTATTGATCAACTGAAGAACAATGAAGTAGGTAGACAACACCGTGATAACGCTGTAACAGCCTCAACTATATGAGCTTCCCACTCACCTGACAGGAGATAAGAGCAGAAGCAATTACAATGAACAGAAGATAAGAGTTTGAACACAACAACATCCTTAGATGGAACTAAAATAAGAGAAACAACTGCAACACAAACAAAAGACATTTTTACAAACAGTTGGAGGACCAAACCCAGAGAAAATAACGAATTTAGGAAACCAAAATAGGCAATTCAAATACCAAAGATTGCAGTAACAAAAAATCCATCAAACACATTCAACATAATACCAGGCGAAACGAGTTGATACGAAATACGCACACATGATACAGAAAAATCAGAACAAAGAAACCAAAAGCAAATCAGAGATCTCCTGAAAACAGGAGTTACTTAAGCCTCAACAACATCTATATCAACACGCTCTTATACTCAAAACCAATCACGCAAGGCAGAAACAGCCAAACCTTGACAATTACGAACGGGGAAAAGAAATGAAACCGAACAAAAACGTAATCAAAGATCTTCCCAACAAGGCAGACGTTGCTGGGTAAACTAAAAACACAAAAAGATTCGAGCTTTCCAAACTTACGAATCAATTAAGGTAACCAAATAACGAAAGATCTCTTCTTGAGAGAATACTCCCAGAGAGTAGGAGGAGACCTTTAAGAGCGAGAAGCAACCTTTGTAACCACCTGGAGAGTCTCAGGGCCTCAAGTTCTGCTACTTCTTATAATAAATTTAAATATTATAAAAAATTACAATTCTTAAAAATTTATCTCTTTGAAATTTTATTAAAAAGAATTAATTCGATATAAACTAATTAATATAAAATTTTATTAAAAAGAATTAATCAAATATCAAATTCAATATAAACTAATTAAATTATATTTAATTATTAATTAAGGTTAAATTTAATTGATTTAAATAAAATTTAAATTTTATATTAAATTATTATATCAACAACATTTAATTGGTGTACTTATAATATTCATATTGTATATATATTATTGTTATTTTATGAAAGAAATGTAAAAAAATAATTTAGGAATTGTAAAAAATAAATTTTTAATAGATTACTATGGCTTAATTATCTTTTAAAATTAATTCTAAAATTATAGAAAAATTAGATATATTTTTAAAAATTAAAATTTATATCTAATTTTAGAATTATTTTAAAAAATAATTAAACCATAGTAATCTATCCCATCATAGACTTAAAATGGTCTCATATCTAATCTAAGAGTTTAAAATGGTATTATATTCTTTTTTTGGGGGGAAAATAGTATTATTCAACAAAATCCAGATAATAGGAGGAATTGCCACCTTGTTGCTTTCTAATATGTAATTATATGCCTAAACTATACCTAACATCTTATTAATGTCCCCAACTACCTCAACATCCTCCACTAACTATTCCTCTTCTAGGACCTTCATTATCATATAAGTCTGGATTTTAATAATTCAGAATTTTGCATAAATATCAAGAAATAATTGATGGAAGCTCTAACTATCCATTTGGTTGCTTGCTAGGCAGGACATACATTCCCTCTTCCTCAGGTCCATAAGCCAGAGGGAATCTGACACCTGGACAAACACAATCTGAGAAGTAAGTGGACATGACCTCCCTGGAGATTCTGTGTCTGGAAGTACCTGGCTTGTAGGAACCATACATGTGTCACATAACGTTTGATCAGTACATGGTGATCAAGACTTCTCTGTTTCTCCCACTTCATGATCAAGACTTCTTTGTTTGTCCCACTTGAGGTATTGTTTCATCTGCCTCTTGATTGCAAAGAAAGATCAATTTCATAGTCAGACAGGGCTATTAAGGTTGGACCTCTGACCAACTTGGCAGCTATTAGCTAAAGGTTGGACCTTTGATGAACATGGTAGCTGAATACATTAAATTATGAGGACCCTAAAGGTCAGTTCAATAACTAACCCAACTGTCAAAAGGATGTTATTTTGTTAGAGCTAATCAAAGACATCAATTTTGTGTACAAAACGGTCAGTTGAGTAACTAACCCAACTGTCTAAATGACGTTATTTTGTTACAACTAATCAAAGACATCATTTTTGTGTGGGCATGTACGCAAAATTGATGTTAGTTATTACACTTTATGTTTATATGGTGTTTACCTTCTTCAAGGAGCTGAAAAGATACTTTTTATTACAGTATTACAGTTGAAACAGTTCACTGTAACTTGGAAGATTGGTCTCCATGTCTTAACTAGCTGTGAGAATCAGGATAAAAATGTCATCCATAACCAAGGCAACTAAGAAACCACTGTTTGATTACCCTTATCAATGTTTCTGATAATTGAGGATCAAATAATGAGTAATTCTTAGATAACAACACAACATAATTACAAATAGAAACTGCAGGAGAACGTTATAGTTTCCATATCATACATTCGTAACAATACTATGTGATAATAGCCTTCCTGCAGCGTATTGGTGTAATCACAACGATCAAGAATCAGCCCGTTGCAAAACTGATGCTTGATTACAGGCATGTAACATGGCGCATACATCTGTTTGCTCTAGAAATTTCTCGGCATTGGCAAGGAAGAGAGGACCATACTCGAACACCAACCTCTTGCACTGCAAAATGCGAATATCGCCAGTTTTTAGACAACAAGTACTGAGAGGAACAATAGTTTAATTTCTTTCCGTTCTTCACTTCGTATACCAAGCTCAGGAACAATGCTCTTCTCATTTGCTATCCAAATTTTACTTTCAGGTTCTACAAGCAATAATGCGATCTACTACCAACGGGTCATACAATAGGATGAGGTCATTTTACCAAACAACACGAAACAAGTAGTCTGTCCTTACACTCAGCTCCTCACATTCAGCAGACATAAAGTTTAAGGTCTTACCTTTTGTGCATATTTGTCCATCGAATTGCATGCCTTCAAAAGCACCTCAAGTATATCCAACTGGAGCAAAAACGGGAAAGAGCATAAGTGGCCTAGTTGGTAACCAGAAAAACGTGTTTAGTGATGAAATGATTATGATATTTGACCATGACAGCTATTTTAAAACATTAACAAGAACTTCACAGAAAATAGCAGAATGATAATGCACAAGAGCTGCAAAGCTTCTCCCTTTGACTAGTCAAATGTCCAACACAGACCTGAGTATCAGGATCTTTCAGTTTGACCAGTATGTTTGAAACAGTGGTGTGGCAGAGTGCGCAGCTATCTTCCTTAAGTTGTGAGGAAAGGGTTACCATTTCTTGGCAAAGATTGACTTTTCTGCAGAAAGCTTCGGGTTGTAACGAAGAAATCTCCGAAAAGAAGAGAGGAGCATAGTAGTCCACCAAAGTCATGCACTGTCAACCAAACCATTAAACATTTAAAACTTGAACACTAAAGGAATAAAGAGAACGGGAAAACTATAGATAGTGATCTCCAAACATTTTTGACAATATTATCTGCAGGTACACCACCAATAACAGCATTGCATGAAACTCCCAACGTTTTTAGCCATCCAAATGCATCTTCCAAGCAAATGAAAAAAGGTAATTTGTGCACGTTTGAGGCAGATAAATGAAATGTTAATAACTGCATTTCAACTAAACTCTTTACACAAATGATAATCCCCATTTTTCAGTCCCGAATCAACAAAAATCTATCAAGCTTGTTTCTATGTCAAAATTAGAAGTTCATGAAATAGCAAATTGTTAAAGGGAGTCTGTTCTGCATTGCAGCAATTTTGAACATAATGAATTACACAATTAGGAATCGCACCAGTTTAAAAAACTAAAGCAGTACCTTTTCTTTGAAAGTCAGAACCCGAGAACAAGTTGCACGGAGAATTTCCAGAACTTCATTCTCGGTTTTATTATTGGCTAGATAATCCAGTGCTTGGGTAGCAAACTCCTCACACAATGTGCAGACTTGGTTATTTTTGGTAACTTCACCTGAATATTGCCCTTCACTTTCTTGCATGACTGAGCCTGGAAGATGAAGCATCAATAGGCTGAGAATATGACAAGTTCATAGCACAGAGGATCACACCCAGCGTATTATTGACTAAAATTTTGGAGACCCAGAACCTAAAAGTTTCCCAATTGAAACCGTATGTTATTCATCTATGTATTAGGGTCAATCAGGATCAGAAGATGCAGAGCAATTAAACATAGTTTGAACAGCAATAATCTAATAAATTCAAAACAAAAGCCAAAGAGATTGCAACTTTTGTGGAAGAACAATTACCTGCCGTACGGTGGTTCACTGATCTTTCAGTAGAGATCCGATAAACTACGAATCTAGCAGTACAACCCCAACCAGCACCCAACAGAACAATAAACAATATCCCAATTCTCCCATCCATCGTCACGATACCTAACGCCTGGAAAAGAGATTAAAAGATCAAAAACCACAACCTTAACACGCAAAACTCACTACAAAAAAATGTAAAGATCAAAACTTTAGGTAAACCCAGAAAGAGAATATGCTGGAGAACAAATCTGATACAGAAACGGAGGCTTAATTTATATAATTTCACAAAATAAGAACAGAAAAAACCCAAAAAGCTAAAAAAAGAAATCATCTTTACTTGTTATTAACAACAGTTTCCGAGCAGCCAAACCAAAAGGATAGAAAATTAGGGATTACCTTGGGAATTATATAGCCAGCGATTGCATTAAGGATGAGTAACACAGGAGTCAGCTTCCAATAGGAAGTTGATTCCTTGAGACTCTTTTGAGTGTTTTGGACGAGGCTGACAATTATATAAATTAATTACACAATTACACATAAAATTAAAATAAATTATAATACCAAAAACTCCTAACATTCGGGAACTTTTTATCCATACTTACTCCAAAGTATTTCTTCATTTTTCCATAATCACACAATCTTACGAATCAAGAAGTTCTAACATTCACAAGCAAGCTTCTTTGTTTCATTTTTTGTAATAATATACGTATAAATGGAGATAAGATAAAATAGCAAGTACCTTCAGTCTGAAAAGGAAACTACAACACTGAACAATTATTCTAAAAGACACAATAAGATGTAAAAAGTTAGTGCCTCATGAAATTTCCTACTTGCTTCTTCTTCTTCTTTTCCTTTTTAGTTTTTTTTTTTTAAGCGTCGGGAATAAGATCGGCTATATTGGTATTATTCGATTTAAAGTTAATGAATTAGGTTTAAAACCTAACTCGAAACTTGAAAAGTTTAACCTCCATTGTTAAAGTCTCTGTTTTTTAACTCGGATCGAACCGCCAGTTCGACTGGCTCGACAAGAAATCGGTCGACTATTTAATCCGATTTATTTTTAAAAATCAGTTTTCAATTGAACCAGTAAGAGCCGGTCAAAACTGGTCAATTGACCGATCGGACTGGTCCTATTCGATCGGTTCAACCACTGATTCAATAATTTTTTTAATTTTTTGATATATTTTTGTTTTTTTAATATTATTAATATTATATACAATTAAATATAATTATGACATCACACCGGTTCGACCGGTGGTTGAACCGGTCAAATTGGTGACCAGTAAAAGCTCCGGTTCAATGTCCGATTCGGGTTTCAAAATATTGGTTAAAACGATGTCATCTTTAATATAATTGATCAAAATTATATCGTTTTGATATATAAATTAAAAAGCCTAAAATATATCATCTTAATCAATTATACTAAAATAACTAATTCGACCCGATGCTTATTACTATATTGAAATATGAATCATCTATTTATAATTGGGAGTAAAGTTGTGTATTAATGGACCTCTCAAGATTTCGCAAGACAGTAAGATTCATACTAAATATTGTTATTAAAGTATTCATAATTACTTTCTTATATCGTTTTGATATATACTTTCAAAAACCTAAACTATATCATCTTAATCAATTATACAAAAATAACTAATCCGACTCAATGCTTATAACTATATTGAAATATGAATCATTTGTTTATAGTTAGGAGTAAAGTTGTATATTAATGGACCTTTTTAGATTTATACTGAGTATTGTTATTATATTATTCATGATTGCTTTCTTTTTTATATTTCTAACTCCTAGATATATAACTATTTAAAAAAAAGAATATTTGACCAAAAACACATTTTTATAATCTTATTTTATTTTTCACAAATTATCTATTTTGTTAATTAATAAAATTAATTTATAAATTATGTGTTTTGTATAAATCATTTAATAAATTAATACATTTATATAGTAACAAAATTAATTTAAAATTAAAGAATAAATCGAAATGTCTTGCGAGACAATTGGACCCGAAAGGTTCTGCATTTCTTGTTCATAACCTGTTTTAATTTCTAGCAGAAATGGACCTCGTTCCATAAGTCTGGACCTGAAATATGATTCTTTTCTTAATCTTTTAGAATATAGTTGATTTAGGTCCGTGTAAGTTTACCATTTTCACTTTAAACAAAATTTATAAATAATTAATAACTCAAAATTAAATAATAAGCTGACTAATATTGAGATTAGATCTCCTGTTCTGGCTATAATGTTCCTATCATTTTTTATTAAATCTTACCCACATATTTATGTGGACCTCACATAAATATATGAATTAGATTTAATAAAACATGGTTGGAGCAGAATAAATAGAACAGAGAATTTGATGTGCTAATATTTACATTAAAACACGAGTTATTATAAATTAAACCAAAGGGATATGTTTATTTTTGTATTTTATTCGAAATTAACAGATTTAGTTTAAATTGATTGAGTTTTGAATTAGATTTAAACTTTATTTTTAAAAAACTTGAATTTAAGTGTGGTCGAACTTCATAATTAAATTAAAAATAAATAAATTTCAGAGTTGGCTTCAAGCTGAATCGTTCTGGTAGGGCTTAACCTTCATAGTTCGATTTTTGGGTAGTTGACGAGAGTGCGTCACTATGTCTTCTTATAGACCAAATGGGCTGTAAATCACAACTAACACGAGAAAAACCATTCCAGTTCATAGGCTTGGATATGGGGAAACAATATGATTAGTGATGCCATCTTAGCTCAGCCCGGGAATAGATCTTCTGTTCTCGTTACTCTGTATTTCCGATTTTTCTTCAATTTTCGTTACTTTATATCTCCGATTTTTCAAGCCCATCTATTTATTTGTTACAATAAATTGGATGAATGAATATTTTTAAACGTAGAAAGAACAGAGTTACGAGAACAGAAGATATACTTTCTCTTTAACTTGACATTAGTTGGACTTCAAATAGGTTCGGACCTGAACCCTGCCTACCAAATTGCCATCCATAAGAATGATGATTATCAAGTTCAGTGGGGACTAGTTACTGGCAAGTGGTTATACCAAGAGATGTTGGGGAGCCGGTTGAATACAACGTTAGTTAGCAGTTAAAGACTTAAAGCTCCAACATTAATCTGCCTGTCAGAGAAATGAGTAATGAGCATGGTAAGGTTCCAACTTTCAAGTACACCATCTTTGACAAACATTATATTACATTACTTAATAGCGGATTCTATCTAGAGATAGTAATTGTACCTGAATTCGATAAGTATTTGATAAAATTATCCGAACGGGGTGAATATGGAGAGTAAATTTTTACCTGTGGACTGGGTATAGGGGGTTAACAAAAATACTTGTCGGATATGGAGCGGGTATGGAGATATCACCCCTCATACCCGTTTACCCGTTATATAGTAATTATAATTTTGTCATTATATATATACATACTTATATACCCGTTATAGATATATATATTTAATATATACATTCATATTAAATAAGCTTATTTAAAAAAAAAAGACGGGTAAACAGATACCTGATGGGGGTCAAACCCCCAACGAGTATGAGTATAGGGGTCCCAAAAAAATTCCCAACGAAAATAGGAGAGGGTATGGAAGTGGGGGCAGGTTCATGGAACGGGTACGGGGATGATATACGTGCCCCATACTCGCCCCGTTACCATCCCTAATTCTATCAGCGATTAGTTGATTTGATTAATAGATAATATTTGCTGTTTATTAAAGATATTTTGTAAAATTAACTATTTAGTATTAATTGTTAGACGTGTAAAATAATTAATTATAACTTTTAAAAAAATAGCATTTCGTTAAATATTCTCATAAAAATTTAGAATCTATAATTTTAATTTCACACAAATTAAGTTTATAATTTTGATAAAAAGCATAAAACTAATAATAACAATAAAAATTTGAGATCAAATTTATACTTTTTTAACTCCAAAGAAAAAGGTTCTTAAATAATTTTATTGTTGTTTTCTTGTTGTGTGTTTTTTAACTAGCTGAATAATGAATGATAAAAACTAAAAAGTAGGCGTTCATGTACGCCGAGTTGATGAAGGAAAGGAACATAAATATTTGAGGGTATAGTCTCTCATTTACAATAAGCTGAAGTAAAACGCAACGTCTCTTAAGTTTTTTAAAAATCAGCTCCAATCAGCTCATCCAATCAACTGATTACCAAACACTAAAAACAGTTAGTCAACAAAGTTAATCAGCTAAATTTATTTAGCCAGCTATTTTTTTAACCGATTAGCTAATAACCAAACGGGACCTCTAAGTTTTAATATTCTTGTAATGCTCACTTAAAATTATACATTTTTTAATATTTTGCAGCCTTATAAAACTTGATTAGTTCATAAATAAAAATTTCAAATAAATTAATAATTTAAAATTAAGTGTTCCGCTTTATTAGCCATCTTGAATCCATCTTTGAAATTAAGTTGCAAGGGTGTGTGTCATGCTTTACAAATTATTCAAACACTCAAGGATGTGTGAATCATACAAGCATATAATGTAAAGGAAAGTAACACATGCTTACATACTTTTATTTGTATTAGTCCTATATGATATAAAATTTAAGAAAGTACAATAATACACAACCTTATATTTAACAAGAACTCGATAATTTACAATTCTTAGCTAGCAGAGAAGATAATTCGGAATTAATTTTTGAGTTAATATCTGGATAATTTCGAGAGGTTTTGAATTTCATGGTATAATTCATTTAAAAATTTTAAATTTTAATAATTTGATCTTTTGAAATTTTTAATATTTTTTAATAACTAGTAAAATTTTCAAAATTTTAATTATTATTTCATTGACATTACATATGAAACGTCATCTTGGTGATACCGAGATACACATTTTTAATAATGGAATGTCAATTTCATATCTTTGTGTGATGAACGAGTCTTTAGTATAACTCTTAATAAATTGAGCCAATTCATGTAACTAAGACATTTATTTAAGAGAAAGCTAAAGTTGCAAAATTTACTTAATTAGTATATAAAATAATATCGTTTTAGTGTAATTAATCAAATTTGTGTTATTTTAGTTTTGGATTTCTTAAATTTACATATCAAAATGATGTCGTTTTGATCATTAAATTAAAACTTATTATTTTGGTGAGGATTCGAACCATTAAATCCTTTAAATTGGGTTTCAAATTAGTTCCACTAAATCGGAACTCGACCCAATTGCTCTCAAATTGACAGAGATCTTCATGTTGTTAAGTTTTTTTAAAAAAATATTTGATTTATTCTTTATTTTTTGTATTATTGCATCAATGATATTTTTTTTGTAAGAATTCTTATCAACTTGATATAGTCAACAAACATTTAGATGCATATATCTATATACATATATTATAAAATGTAAAGCATGTGTCTTTTGCCATTAAAGCTCTGGTGTGGGACACCATCCTTAGACACAGATCTTCAATTCATTAACTAATCTGTGTATACATATTTCTTAGTCTCTATTCATTACATAAGCTTCAAACCAACTGCTAATTCTTTAATGTTCATGGTATATATAATCCCCAGATTAGCGTCAGCCTCCATTAGTCTTCTTCTTCCTAAGCTAGAAAAGTCTGATAAACTTCGAAACCTCCAGGATCTACTGTTTTCCAAGATGTTTGCTGCAACAGGAAGTCCTGAGCTTCCTCAGAAATCTTTCAGAATTCAGGAAGGTGACAAGTTCTTCTCCAGGATTTTGTCCAAAGAAAACTCCCTAGCTAATCCATCGTCCAGAGTGTATTATGGTGGAGTTTCAGGTTCAGTTCCATTCGTTTGGGAGTCTGAGCCTGGAACTCCAAAGTACCATAAGTTCTGTGAGAACTCAATCCCTCCTCTAACCCCACCACCCTCCTTCTATTCCAACACCGGAAAGTCTCATCATCATCATCACGTCAGAAACACCAAGCACTCAAGATCTAATCTTTTTCAGATGCTGTTTCAGAGAATCAGTCTCAGGAAATCAAAAGCCTCCACTTTTCCTGGTTCAGATTGGACATTTCTCTCACCAACTCCATCATCTGCTTCATCATCTTCTTCCTTCGTCTCATCTAGTGGAACGTCGTTTGATTCTGGACCATATGATCATGAAAATCCTTCTTTTGGATCACCTACTTCAACTTTATGCTTCTGTGTTAATAGAGGGAAAAACGGTGGTGGGATTTGATGATCTTGTGCTCACCGCATCTTCTTCATGATCAAGAGACTATTCCTTGTAGTCTGATATGTATGGAATATCTCTGAATCTAGCTTAGAAACCATATACATGTTCTTGTTTATCTTATTCTCTGCTGATCTTATCCTGCTTGAACTGCTCTGTAATCTGTTTAGCTCAAAATAATATCAGAGATACCAAGACTTATTAAATCTTTTGTGACAGCTTTCTTTAACAATGTCGGATCTTATCATTGATATCTGAAACAGTTATCCTCTCAAATTTTCATGGAAATTTACTAGAAAACATTGTGGAAATCCTGGAAAACATTGTTGAAACTCAGCTACTAGTTTGATCTCTGTCACTTTCACTTCCTGAGTGATTATTTAATGCAAAAGAGGAAAGATGAGTGCAGTTTCATATCCTGATAATTCTGCAGATGCTCTATTGGGAATCTATTTGGTTACCAAAAACAGATTTGAAAGTGTACCCGATCTTTCAGAAAAGGGAAAGTTCTAAGTCGCTGCACAGAAAATAAATTAATCAGATGATTCGCCTACTGCTTATTGAATGCAGATTTAGACACATGAATGCTTAATTTCTGTCCATCTCTACCTAAATTAACATCCATTATTGTATGGCTTTTTGAAACTGAGTGTCTCAGATTTCGTAGTCCAAAATGGCAGGAGACAAAAACAAATCAGAATCTTATCTGTTGTACAGGTTGAGGGGGGAAAAAAAAACCAGTGTTTGTCAGAGAGTTTTAGAAAAGCTTTAAACTTCTATGAAATTTTAGAAAATTTTTTTAAATTATATATTTTTTAAAAGAAAATTTTTAAAAATTTTCAACTTTTTAAATTAACCTATGAATTATTAATTTCAATCAAATTTAATTAATTAGATTTGATTTAAGAACTGAATTTGATAATTAGTTAAACAAATATTTGATTAATCTAATTGTGATATTGATATCCTGTGTATTTCTTGTTTTATTTCTAACCGATATATAAGAGAAATAATTTCTGTAAAATAAAAAAATTGAAGGGAGTACTGATAGAGTTGGCATCTCGACTCGGCTCGGTTTGACCCAAAACTCAAATCACGTCATTTTGTTCAATTGCTAAAGAACCAATTTATCAAAATAACGTCGTTTTAATCGGGTTTCAAGCCACCCAAACCCAATCAGACTCTCGATTTGGACCGTCCATTGCCAACCCTACATGCCAACTATTTACTTGATTAACCAATTGTCAATCTACCAAATTCACTACGCATCTTGTCTTGGAACATTACCAACTTCCATGATTCATTGACTAATGCCATTCAACTAGAACATAATAAAACCAGTAATGTACTAAAGGAGTCAATGTATAATTCGTTCAAAGATGCTGTTTTGTACTCTGAAAGTCACAGTTTTTCTGTAGAAACACCTCATTGGTCATGGCACTGGGGCTGAATCAATCATCACCTAATATTCCCAATAGCTAAAGACTAAAAAAGCAAAGAGACAAAGTAGATGTGACACAGAAAAAGGTTTCTCTTTTCCTGGTCCTTTCGATGTCATTAATTGACACAAGTCCAGAGAAGAGAACCTTACCAGAAGGAAGATACAGTGCTGAAAATGATATCCAACAGCCAAACACTTCATTGCTCAACTTGTCGACAGTTTTGTTGTTAATGAGTTGGCGTGTGTTTCTCGGCCATTCAATGTGATCGTCGGCCATAATTTGTCACAAATTATGTACTCAAAGCTCTCTTGCTGATCTTAAGGACAGACACTTCAGTAAGAAATCTGGAAATGCCCTCCATTCTGTCTTCTGCACTCCCTCATTTACCTAAGCTATCTTGCTGATATGGAAATAGTACAAGGTCAAGTGTGCATTGGTCCCGGAGGATATATTTAGTGTTTACATTCTGATAGAAGCTCAACTAATGATTTTGGATGTTAGGATCTAGAGAAAAGGTATGATGTAATGTATAAACTAGAATCTGAAACAGTATAATCACAACAATGACAGGTCTTCCTTCTTTTAGATTTCCTATTTTGCAAGTTAATTTCACGAAAGAATCTATGCTTTGGTAACTTCATGTAGAGCATTTGCCAAGTAACTCACATTCCCTGTAGTAACACCTGCCATACTGCACATGTAAATACAGCAAAAATTAGAATTTATTCATGTAGTTACTGTAAGGTTCTATCAAGTAATATGAATACTTTCTGCAACCAAATTACCTCATTCGACCATCACGAGTCATGTATATGTTGAATTCTGCTCTAAGACGATCGACTTGTTCAGGGGTTAACCCGGAGTAGCAAAACATCCCAACCTGCACATTTGCAATTTAGTTGCTAAAGCCATCAGCTTTGTTCCACTGCTTTAACTTTATGTTTCTTTCTCCAAACGTGGTTCAATAAATTTGAAAACTCAGATTTGCACTAAACTACCAACCTGGTCCTTTATGTGCTCCCAATCATGAGAAGAACCCAGTTTCGTAAGGCTTTCTAGCAGAGTTGTCCGCATTCTTTGAATGCGATCTACCATGACCTATTGTTGCAGTCACAATCAGAATTATCACTGTACATTGATGAAAAACTAAAAGGAAAAAAAATGAGCAATTTAAGTACTTAAAAGTTCCTACGTCCTACCTTCACCTCTTTTTCCCAAAGTCTTTTTAAGTTCGGGTCACCCAAAATACTAGATACCAGTAATATACCATGTACAGGAGGACTTCCATACATTGCCCTGGCAATCTTCTCTAATTGGCTTTTAATGGCAACTGCATTTTCGGTATCAGCACAGAGGATACTGAAGAAAAAATAAGGAAGGCATGAGCTCAGAAGAACTCGGAGCATGTACGTATCTCACCAATAGAAAAGAACTCCATAGTCAACATTCTTTCTGAATTTTATTTTCAATGTTATGCTTCTACCTGCTAATGAGGAATTCATTAACTCAAATCCCTTTTTTATGTTTTAACCTCTGCACAAGTATATTCATAAATGCACTTGAAACCAAAGTTCACACTAAGATCCTACCTAAGACAGCCAACTCGGTGTCCATATAGTCCCATGTTTTTGGAGAATGATTGCGCACAACCAATCCAATGTCCATCTTCAAGAAAAATCCTGATCGATTGTGCATCCTGATCAAGGTCTCCACTTGCAAATCCTTGATAGGCCGTGTCAAAGAAGGGAAAGTGATTCTTTACCTATACATTTATTATAACAATATATAAATTAAACTGATAATAAAATGCACCAGGAAAGTGTTGCAAATGCAATTATCTGTCAATAGTTACCTTGAACCAATACGAAATTTCTCTCCATTGTTTCTCCGTAGGGTCAACACCAGTAGGATTGTGAGCACAAGGGTGGAGTAAGAAGAAAGAACCATCAGGGGCATTCTACAAAACACATAAAAAACAAACTGATTGCAGTGATCCATGAATCCGTATTGTGAGTTAACTATACTGGTTGAACAACATGAATCGAGCATCATTGCGACTCAGAAACCTCTAATATTGAGCACCAGAAGAATCATTAAAAGAACAGGAATCAAATGGAGATACATCGCAACCTTCAGAAGAAAGAAAATTTTAGAAAGGTTAAGTTATGTTCGACATACAATTTCTGCAGGCAACTTTTCATCCTCACATAGGAAGTGTTTACACCTTGAGGCTATTAATGTGACAAGAAATTGAAGCAGACCGTCTTACCTTAATATCATCTATTAGAGCAGAAAAGTTTAAGCCCTTTGCATTCCAATCATAGTAGTGAAAATTTCTCCGTGGAACTTGGGCATCCCTCCATATATTGTGGTGGCTGTGCATTGTATAAGATTTGAAGTCAATACAGAAAGATGAACATAGGTACTTCTGCTATATTTGTTTCATACAATCCTCAATGTACATTATTCAAAATAAGCTTAAGAAGGAACAGAATGCATTGTAAAAGAACTCACTTTGACCAAGTTGGATCAGGTAAATATATTTGAGATCCAGGATAAAAGCGCCTTTGGAATTCAGCAAATAGACGACATGCCCCGGTTCCAGAGATTGCCTGGATTCCGGCATAGCTACCTTCTTTAACAGCTTCTGAATCCTTCCCATAGACCAATTTGACACTTTCCTCGACCAATTTCGAACTTACTTTAGAAAAAACAGACTCCCTGAAAATTATTCCTTAAAGAAGTTGAGTTCTCAGCAATTATGGTTTCTGCTAAGTTATCAACAATCAAATTCAAAATGGGAAATCAAACTTCAACCCTAATTCGGTCAATGCTTAGCTATTGCACTAAAGAGATCAATTGAACGAACTGAATTAGCATCAAGTGAAACTTACAGGAAGTTGCAACCTGAAATCTTAGCTTCAGCCTCTCGAACACATTGTAACACAACAGGTTTCCCTTCATCATCCCTATAAGCTCCCTAAAAATTTATCATACGAAAAGAAAATCAAAAGCATTTCTTTTCCCAATCAATAAAGTCAAAATCTTTTGCTAAGATCATTAAGCTAACCAAAGAACACAACTTTAACGCATTACAGAGTAATGCCAATGATGGGTCGTGAAGAAGAAGGGGGGGAAAAAAAGAAAAGCATACCACGCCAAGATTAATTTTCCTGGGGCAAGTGTCAGCAAGAAAGGCCTCTGTTACGCCAGAGATAGGGTCCTTAGAAGCAGGAAACACGTGGTCCCACCAACGAAGAGCCTTGTTGGAGGAGGTTGAGAAGCATCTTGATGATGATCTTCTCAACAAACGGTACTTCCACATAATGTTGAGAATGATGATGAAGATTGATGATCTTCCTTAGATTCTGTAATTGATCCCAGCTCTTTGTCATGTTTATATCGAAACTTGAATGGAATGAAACAGAGCAGTCAGCTTCTTCCATGGTCTTCTCTTGTTTTAGTTTTTCTTGGTTTTCCAGTGGGCTTCAACTCGTTTTTGCCAGTCCCATGGTTTTACCGCCGACAGAAAGCAGTTTCCGACTATGAATTAATTCTTAAAATATCCATTTATAGTGAATAAGATTTTTTTAAAACAAGTAAGAATTTTTATTTAAAATATACTCATATATTTAGCTAAATTCTATTTGACTAATTTTTGTTTTTAAGTTTTTACTAATTTTAAATTCAATATTTAAATAATTTAAAATTATTGAAAATAATGATATTGAAGAAATAAAGTGAAATCATACTTTTCAAATCAATTTAATACAGATTGAAAATTAAAATTAAAAATTTAGCAACGGATATTATTATTCCGTCAACAATTCTCGTCTTATTTACTGACGGACATTTGATACCATAGCTAAATTCAGTCACAAATTAATTCCTTTTTTATTTATCGATGAATATTGCTACTGTTGCTAAACGAAATTTCTAACAATTTTTCTTAATTTGCAATGGTTCTTTTCTGTCGGTAATTTTTCGTCACTAATCCCTGCTTTTTTTGTAGTAACTTATATCTTTCAAAATATTTTAATTAAAAAAGATAAAAAATCAAGTTCTTATAAAATTAGTCTTAATGAATCTTAATTATCCTAGTGCATAATTTATGAAAAATAATTAGTAATTAAACATTGAGTTTTAGAGCATGAAAATATTTTTATTTTTTCTAGAAATGAAGGAATATATAACATTTGATTTGACAAAATTCTATTTTAACTAAATTTTAAATTGAGATAAAATTTCATGACTCATTTTAACTTTATTTTGTTGATCAAAATGATATATTTTTGTCATATTTATTTAAAATAATATTAAAAAATATGACATTTTTTTCAACTGCATATTTACTAGGATGATTTGTTAAGAATAATATTAGTTTACTGTTTAACTAAAAGTAAATATTTAATATTTTAAAAATTCGACCAGTGAAAAGTTTAGACTGGTCAACTTTTTAGTTTTAATTTTTAATTTTTTTGTTTGATTTAATTTAATAATTTTTTAAAAAAAAATTGATCAGTTTATTAATTAATTTATCAATCTTCGTAAACTAATTAGTTTTATAAGCTAAAATAAACCAATTAATTTTTATTTAATAATATCTTTCTTAATCATACTTTAAAATTTTTGACAAGACAATCATTTTTTAAATTCTTTAATTTTATTCGATCTTTAACAAATCTTATTACAGTTTTTACCGATTTAATAATTTAAATGTTAAATCTCTTGTTTTACTGGTATAATTTTCAGTCCAATTTTGAAAACAATGAAATGTTTTAACCATCTTATATGCATAAAAAGTCCTATCTCGAGAAAGTGGAGATCGCAGATACTCTAACCTTAATCTGGAAAAGTTCGACGGAAGATTGTTGGGATTGAAATTTTGCTTTTCCAGTTTGGTCTAAACGACAGGTTTAATTTGTACATGAGAACGTTGCCGTTTACGAGGGATTGGTTTATTTAAATGCAATGGTGTCGTTTTTAGTTAATGGGTGAATCTTTTGTCTTCTCAAATTTTGTATTTCTCTTTATCTTTAATCTTTTTTTTTTGGTCTTTGACCAGGTATTCACTGATGGATCTAGTAACTAATCCCCTTGCTAATAGGAAGACAACTCACAGAATGAGACAGCTAATCCAAGGATTTAAAGCTACTCCATGCTCAAAATTAATGATCAAACACCTGATTTTTAGTTAGGGTAGATGATCCCTTGCCACTCAACCACTTTTAATCAATATTTTTTAATCCATTATCATACAAGCTCGAAATCGAACAAAGTCGCCAACTTTAACTTTTAAGCATCACAAGTTCACAACAATAACAATCATCACAATACATAAATTGAACAACGAATAGGAACTAACACATACCATCTTAGGGTTAAAAACAAGACCAATATCCTACGACACACTTGAAAATGAATATCTGCACACAATTGAACGAATCCAAGACAATATTCCACAATGTCATGTACTAATCCAGGCCAATCACTTTACTTGTTCAGTCTCCGACAATTGCAACGAATTTGGCCTTGTTCTCCGGTCAACGGCGAGATGTTTCCCATCTTAATCATGGAACTAGCAAAATCAGCCCAGAAAGCTTCATAGTTGGAGCCATATAGCTTCACAAGTCCGTCGGTAAAGCCACCACTAACAAGTGCCTGATCGGAGTGAAGAAGCCCTTTTTTCTTCAACAAGTTGGTGAAGTAATCGACGTCGAAGCTCGCAGGATTCGAGCTCAGAGGAGAAAGATTCTGGTCACCTCCAGACACCGGACATGTTCTTCTACGTTCAAGTGCGAATTGGCGGTCGATGTTGGTGTCATTTCGGATTCGGTTCTTGAAGACGCCGCACTTGGCGAATCCTAGAGTGTGAGCTCCAGAGAGCACAACAAGGTCTCTCTCGTTAAGACCTTTCTTTTTGAAGTTCTTGATTAGTTCAGGAAGGTCTGCAAAAGGCGATGGGAGGTCAGAATTCGCGGCGGTTTTGCTCGCCGTCGTCGAGTCTCTCCTACCAAGTCGGACACTCCATGTTGGTCCTCCAAGCTGCAAACACACACACACGCGCATACATTTTCATGGAACATCAAGAAGCATAAACTAAAAGACCACTGGAAAGATTTATCAGTACCGAGACTACAGAATCACGAGCAGCAACAGCTAAGATATCTGCACAAGAAACTGCAGGCCGTCCACAAATTCTGTCAACCTCAGCTTTAATCTTGTCGATGACTTCGAAACCTCTAATGGAGTTGACGTTAGGGCGAGCATTCTTTTCACTGTCAATGGTCGAAGTAGGGTCTAAGAGAACAGATGCATCACAACCCTGTGAAGAAGAAGAAGATCAAGCAAACAAAAAAACTTAAAAACTCTAAAAATGCATGTACATTCAAGCATAGAAAGAATGAGAGAACTCGAAATTTACATTGACAAAACAGTCATGGAAGTGCAAACGCAGTAACGAAGCACCCATTCTCGGTTCTTTGGCAACTGCAGCTTTGACAACCCTTTTAATCACAGGCAAAGCTCCGGGACACACTTTGTCATAGAAAGAAGGAGAGAGTTGCGCAGTAGCTAAGCTCGAAAGAACCAGAACCAGGAGAAGAAGAAGAAGAGAACAAAGAGGAAGAGTTCTACGTAAATCCATAATGTTTTCTGACCCTTTGCCTCTCTGTAATCTTGTAGGGTTTGATGATGCTTATAGTTTCAGGTTGGTATGTGTATTTATGGTTGCCAAGTTTTGGATGTTTTGGACATGGACAAGAAGATGAAAATGAAGGAGACGAAGAGCAAGTATCAAGCGAGCAGTTTGATTAAGTCTTGCTTATTACTCTTAAAAACACTTATTAGTTGCCAAAAAACGAAAGATTAAAGCGTAATTGGACACATATATACTTCCATTGTACAACCTTAAGGAAGCTTATTAATTAGTTTGTTTTCCAAATGGAGTGTTACAAAGTAATGATACTAAATTAGTGCTTTAATTGGACTTTTCAGATTAGGCAAAGCAAAACAATAAAGCTTGTGGTTGACTTCTTCTAATCAGTTGCTAAATTAAGGGTATTTAATAATAAATTAATCAAATTAACTTAGTCAAAAACGCTTTAATGTTGAGTTCATCGAAGGTTTGTCGGGAACCTGAGAAGAGATTATTAGTAGCCGGCAGGATTAATACAGAAGTTCATTGAATGTTGCTCTTTGTCCTACGTCTTCAGCTTAAATTGGCTGTCAAAGTTAAACATTATGGAGCAATTACATGTCTTAATATATAAACAGCAAATGGATGAGTTTCTTTTTTCTTTTTGAGATCTCTCATTTAAGCAATAATGATTTCTACAGTAGTACTATTAACAGGTAGTTTCGTCCGAGCCTAAAAATATATTCCGATTACGATAATTACCATTATCATTAAGATTATTATTTTATTTTTTTATTATGATTTTATTTATTTATTACTCCTGTCTCTCTTTGTTATTTATTTGTATTTATGTATTTAGTTATTTATTACATTTTTAATGTTTATTTAACCTATTTATTTATTTATTATTTACTCATTATTTTTGCTTGACATATGTATGCACGTCCATTTGTAATTTTATAATATCTTCAATGACACATTGCATGTAAGTCTATCCGAAACATCAATATTTTTATTAAGAAAGGATAAGGTTGCGTTCATCTCGCCTCAGTGAGATCATTTCAACTTTGTGTTGATGAATATTACGTTAGACTTATGAAATACTTTGATGGTAAACTCGAATGACTTACTAACCTAAGTGTATATTTTGATCTTATATTTTTGGAAGACATATGTATATATGTAAATAGGGAAAATGGTTGGCAGTTATGTGAGTATATATATGTACACAAGGGTAAAGCTGCGTACATCGATGATCCTCTCTAAACTCTTGTACAGCGAACAACCTTATGTATTTAGTACATTAACTATAAAAGATAAAGTTATAATTAACTAACTTGTACTTAATTAATCAGTCTATTATATTATGGTTGATTAAGTCTAAAAATTTTATCAAATTTGATTTTAAACTTGATTAAACTAAAATATTCAAATATGAGTTTGAATTATAATATTCACTTACTAAAATATCTATAATTATATAATAATTTAGTTTTTTATTTATTAAAATTCACTTTATATATATATATAACATTGAAATAAATATCCATATCAATTTTTATACAACACCTGATAGAATCGTAGAGGAGTATTAGTTTCGCAAACTCTTCGATTTGCGGCAGTCGTTTCTAGCACAATCAAAAACTAGCAAAAATTAGAATGCAACAAAATAAATCAACACCAATATTTGTTAACTCAGTTCGACACATCTTGCTTACGTCTGCGGGACCCTCACTCAGCTTAATACTTTCATCAAAGGACAACGATAGTTTTACACAAGACTTTAATAAGCCGACACCACTTAACCCTTGACACTACTACTCATCCTCATTACCCGTGAAAGTGATTTACATCCGATAATACGATCAACTCGTGTTAATCTCAATAGAAGATTGTTCTCAATAATCTTCTAAAGCAAGAACAATGAATAAATAACTCAAGTGATTAAATAAACACTTCAACACTCAAGAAGACACTTGATAAAGAGACAAAGAACAACTTCCTACGCAGCCAAGAAATCATGCACAGATGAATAGTCACGCAGGTATCATCACTAAGTCTGCAGTTCATGCACACTATCCTTCAGCCCAAAATAATACCTTTTAATCAGGATGGTTCGCGTACCCAACAATATATCTTTAGCTATCTCCTAATTTTTTGAATACTAAAGTCATGTGATCTGTCCGTTCATCATCGATAAAACACACCAAGACACAATGCAAGAAACACTTGCAAGCCTTTCACAATTTAGCCCACAACAGAAGGAATCAGATCTCAAATTCACCTTTCACATATATACTTGCCATAACCACCCAAACGAAAGCATTACCAAGCGACTCACGTATGTATGTAGCATAAGCAACATACCTTCAGCTATCTCCAATTTTCTTCACACTTAACAACATCACTTGCAAGCCTCCCTCAAAGCAGTGAAAATATTCAGACCAAAGACAGCCCACTTTTTGCTCTTTCATTCAACATAAACATTCACCAAAAAAAACCTTACGAAATCACTCATGTGTATATCACAAAGAGCATAGTCACACACTAGTAAGACAAAAGACAGAGAAATCTTCACGCAACCTTCACATAAGCTATCTTGCATTATCCATATCTCAATCAACGTGATCCACACCAATCTTCATTTTAAGATAGACTTCTATTTGTGCAATAACTCTTATCCAAGAATTCAATTAAAGTAAGAAGTGTTATTTATTTACACCATTTCTTGATTTATATTTTTAAACATTATCTTGAATACCAATAATCAAAAAATGCCAAAATTAAATAATGAGAGATAATAAATATTCTAACAACACCATTTGTACTAATCTAATACTATGAATTCAAAATTTTAAAGACTACTTAATTATAAAAAAACTAGACTAAATTAAATATTCGATATTATTTTCTTAATTTTCACATTTCCTTCTTACTTTTAAAATTTCCAATAAAAATAAAATTGACTTGTATTAGGAGTCATCTGTCACTACATGATAAGTGCACCCACTATGCCCGGCGTTACTCGGAAGCATCTCAACGAACAAGACACCCGCCGGTGACATTGATGCTGCATCCTGGCACTCGTCCTTAATTCACTCGAATGTCTTAACAAGATAACGGTTTATAATTACGTAAATGACACTTATAAACCTGTTGTTACTCTTCGCATACCTATTGAGTAAATGGTAATTTATTTTTAATAAATTATTTTAGGAGCTAATAATATTAAAATAAAACGATACATTTAATTTAAATCACTCTTGCATGGCTCTATGTGTTTTTAAAACGTTTTAAAATTTAGACCGAAAGTTAAACTGGTAAGATAAGAAATTTAAGGTTTAAAAGATTCAATCGGTATTAGGCTGTCATAAAACTGACTAGAAATTAAAAAATTTTATGAATTTGAAATATGATCGTAAGATATTGTTCTTACCTATCGAAAAATTTAGAGTTTAATTAACAAGGATTATTAAATAAAAATTAATTAATTTTTTTAATTTATAGAAACTTATTAATTTATTAAAATTGACCGATTAATTAATAAATTAATCAATTTTTAATAATAAAATAAATCGAACTAAAAATTGAACAATTCAAAATTTTTAAGATTAAGCCGACTCAATCTGTCGAATTTATTCGTTAATTTTTACTAATGATTTTTTTTCATAGACTCTGACGTACAATTTTTTTAATTAAAAGACCGACTGCTTAATCTTGAACTTATCGATTCTGTTAACATTTTTTTCCCCTACATCTTCTATAGTTTTACATGTGATTGGTGTTTACATTATTTCTAAATTGAGTTACCACAAAGTTAAGGCTTTCTTGTCTTGTGAAAATTCTAATTCTGTTAAGTCAACGATTTGCACTTAGCTAGGAAGGATATTGCAGAACGGCTTAAGTCAACTGCTGATGAAAACTACGGCGAGAGTTTACTTCTTCCCTGCATGTTTAAAGTTTATATTTGAGATGTAATTTATCATAATTATGCTTGATTTATTGATAATTGCACTTTTGTCGATCAAAATTATCTACAAGTTTGCCACTACAACATATTAAATATACTAGGGATGTCGGCGGTCCGGTCCTATGGGCCGATCTGTGGCTTGACGGGCCAGAACTAGCCTGTTAGGCCCATGCTTACTTTAAAAAAAGAATACAAAATAATGTCGTTTTTGTCGTTCCGATCAAGTCACAAGTTTGCCTGTGCTCAGCTCGATCTCAGTTTGTGACCTCGTTGAACCGAATAATTTTAACTCATGGCTTAGTCAACTCGGACCAAAATCAGGCCTAAATATACAATTGCAGAATGGCATCCCTAAATATACAATTACAGATTTTCATTAACCAATGGACACTTATTAGGATTGGATTGGTTAAAAATAATTTAAGGTTTGTTTGATTTTTTTTTTGGAGAATTTCAGTTTTAAACTGAATTTTTAAATTTCATAATTTTTAATTTAGTTTCTAATTTCTTTTTTAATTTTATTTTCTTTTAATTTGAATCACTTACAAAATTTCTAAACATTGTTATTATTTTTATGTTTAGTTTTTATCATAATTTGATTTGCTATCGTCTAAATATATATACAATTAATATAATTTAATTATTCAATTTATTTTAATTTTATAATGAACTTAAAATTTAAAAACTTTGTTAAATTTTTTTAAAATTTTATAACCATTTATAAACATATTAAAGATTTAAAGTATCTTTAAAATACATTAATTAAAATTTTTAAATAGTTATTTATGAAATAGCCTTTTTAAATATCAAAATTTTAGTTGTAAATAGTAACATATTTGTTTTAAGAACTAAAAATATAGTTATTTATTATAAAATAAAACCTAATTTTATTAACATTTAATTATTATAAACAAAATTATTATTATTATTATATCTTTATTAATAAGAAATAAAATTTTATTTTGTTTAGAAGCTAAAATTAACAAAAAATAAAAAAAAAGAACCAAATAAAATTTTATTATTCTAGAACGAATCTCTTAGTCTCTTGGTAAACAACAATGACAAGCAACCCTAAGAATGTTCAGAACGAATCTCTTAGTCTCTTGGTAAACAACAATGACAAGCAACACTAGGAAGATTCAATCGCACACTTTATTATCTTCTCACATCTCCACTCAACACAAAATAGTAACACAAAAAAACAAATTCAGTTCTTAGAAAGATCAGTTCAATAATTGATCCTCCTGCAATTGGTCCTGATCTGTCCACTGGTGCCAGTAAGTGGACTGAGGTTTCCCATTTTGATCATGGCATTGGAAAAATCTGACATGAAAGTCTCTGAATTGGAAGCATAAAAATTAACTTGAGAATCTGTAGAGCCTCCATTAAAGAGCTGCTGATCAGAGTGAAGCAGACCTCTTTGGTTCAACAGGTTGGGGAAGTAAGCATTGTCGAAGGTTGTCGGGCTCGTGTAGTCGAGAGGAGCAAGATTGTCGTCACCTCCTGTGAAGGGACAGTTCAATCTTCTTGTTTCTGCAAAAGAAGGGAGTATGTTGGTCTCGTTGTAGATCCTGGTTCTGAAATTTGTGCATCTCGCTTGTCCTATCGTGTGACACGCTGAAACAGTATTTTCCACGAAATTCAATCAATGATGTTAGAATTTTCTTTTACATAGAATTACAACTAATTAGTATTTTATTTTATAACCAGAACAAATAAAGATTTGAAGGCTTTTGACTTATTTCATTGATTGTAAGTCTTAAAAGATGTAGCAGATGTATATATAAACCTGAGAGAACCACCATTTCAGCAGCAGTGAAACCTTTGTTAGAGAAGGAGGAGATGAGACCGTTAAGATCAAGAGTTGGTGGAGGAATATTTGTAGCAGCCGCATTAAAACTTGCAGTGGTTGAGTCTCTTCTTCCCAACTGAACTGTCCAACTAGGTCCACCCAACTGAAACCAAACCAAAACGTAATTAGGTTGATATGTTCTTGACCCGATCGCCTCATTACTCGATCAATCCGAACTTGGTTTGATTGATAAAATTATTATGATTTTGATTTGTTGCTTACAGCGACAACAGAATCACGAGCTACAACAGCCAATATATCAGCACAGGAGACCACACCAGGACACACATACTCTACTTGGGACTTGATAGTGTCGACGACATCGAAACCTCGAGCAGAGTTATTGTTGGGAGGTGCTGTCTTCTCGCCGGTGAAATCGGCGGTGTCATCCAAGAGAATGGAAGCATCACATCCCTGTTTGATCAAGAACTATCAAAACCCTAAATTAAACAGAAAGATATGCGAGAAGAAACAATAGATAGACTTGCATTCACAAAGCAATCATGGAAGTGAAGTCGGACAAGGGAAGCTCCCATGCGAGCCTCATTCGACACCGCCGTGTTCACGGCTGTTTTAATGACGGACAGTGCATTCGGACAAGTTGAACTGTAGAAAGTGGAAGATAACTGAGCAGAGGCAAGTCCAAGAAGAAACAGACATGACCATAACCTGTATTTGAGAGTTGTTGACGAGGAAGCCATTATTGCAAAGAAGCGTATTTGTTAGAAGAAGAGAATGGCTCGAGCTGAATTTGTGTTTGATCACCCCATTTTATAAGGGCTCGAGCTTGAATGTCTTGCAGATTCTTCGATAGTTGTTGAGTCAATGTTTAAATATTCATAACATTAACAGATCATCTGTGGACTATGGAGCCCAGGTGCTACATCATTAATCTATTAATGGATTATATTTACTACAATAAACTTAACAGTATCTATCTAAATCATCATTAAAGGTCTCTTGGAGATATATAAATAAAGCGCGTTTCGAACGCCTCATGTTCATGCATGCGTGCATGCTGATGTATTTGCCCGGGTAAGAAACCAGGAATTGGCCTGGTGTAGAAAGTATGGAAGTCCCGTTGATGTAATCTTTTCATAGGCTGGGCCGAAAATCCCGAGCCCTTGAACAGAATATGTCAAATTAGACTCAAATTGGGTTAGAGTGTTTTATATGTCAATCCTACACTTTAGTTTCATAAAGTTAAAACAATATTATAACATTAGAACAATCTCCCAACCTCTTGGATGAAAAGAGACTGTTTAATTCGTTATTTCTTCAACATTACTGCAGATAATGTTGGTTATGTTTATGAAGTAGACATGCTTAAATGTTCAAGCTTATAATAGTTACTTATAACATATAATTTTCATGTGATCACTACAAGAAAAATGGAATTTAGCAACGGAAATTACCGACGAAATATAAACAAATTTTGTCGGTAAGCTTATTTAGCGACGAAATATATTGACGGAACAAAGCGTCAGGAAATATGACTGTTGGTAAATTTACCAATGGAAATTTTGTATACCGTCGGTATATTTATCGACGGTTATTTCATTGGTTGGAAAATTTTTGTCAGAAAATTACCTACGGAAATTTTTTTCCGTCGGTAAATTTGCTTAAAATTATTTTTTAAAATTTACTTGTAAAATGTTTAGTTTCTCTGGTTACCTTCTATTTCTTAACCAAGAAATACATTGAAACAAGGGAAGTTTGGCTAGTGTCTATGGACCCATCTAAGCTTTGTCTCGGTAATAGACTCGTGGTTAACTCCCCAAATTTGGTCAGAGAAGTTGTTTGAGCCGAAGACAAACCCGATATTACAACATATCGTATTTGTCTTGGTAACAGATCGTGTACATTTGACAACTTATTTTAACATTGTAGGTTTCACCGATATATATTACAACAACAAACCCGAATGTAATATCGTAATTAGAGATAACTTCTTGATCATATCTTGTGCAGTCATTATGAGGATAGGTATCAAAGTTGTTAGGTAAGACGATCCTCATACTGACCAAAAATAATCAATGTAAACGTAAAACCATTGACTGCTCCTTCCAACTAAAACCAAACCTCTCCAACTTCTATACCAATTCCCTTGTTTAGATTGGTTACTATAACAACCCCAATCACTAAAAAACTGCGTATATGGACCTTATTGACAGTGAAATGCTGAATTTGATTGTTGACTAAGTTATGGAAATAGGATGAATTAAACAAAACATTAAAATGAACCAAACCCACATAAATTATCATGTAATCTTTGATGTTATAGTAATTACAATGTTACAAGCCAAAGCAGATAGGCCGTAGGCGTCATTGGCCAACCTAACCCTTGCTTATGACATTAAGTTTCAGAGGCTTGTTCAAATACACAAGAGGCACTTTATGAAAGAAACACAATAAGAAAAGGAAGCGTGTTTCAAGGGAGACTTGATTCATAAACTATTATAAGAATCTCAAAGCATAGACTATCATAAGAGATGTATACCAATTGAATGATTTGTTTGAAGATAGAAGTTCATCTATATAGACTATAGTATTCATTTCTTACCAAGTCAAAATAAAAGGGAGTCAGTAGTGATATAGCCAGGCAACGTATATCTAGATCAAGAAATTTCTAAGGACCCCACACGCTTTGCTATCCTCGGCAATCTTTAGGGTTGCACAACATATATATATATATATAAAAGTCGAGAATGTGAAAATATTAAATTATTAGTTTATAAAATAATTTATTCAAACAACGTAATTTCTTTTTAAAAAAGTTATTTCTACTTTTCAATTCTCATGAAAAATGTCCTACCCTTCTTTAAATTTCGATTTTAAAAAATAAAATACATATATGATATGAACATTATATTTATATTAAACAAATGTTATTTCTACGAAACTTTAACCTAATTCTTAAGAACATATTAAACTTGACTCAAATTAATAATTTATTATAATTATTCAATACGAGCTAATTTAAATTACCATGTTAGTGACATTTAATTGGTCTACGTTTGATATTGATACTGCATGTATTTTATCGATGTTTTTTAGCTGAAGTCTAAGATAAAATTTTTCAAGAATTTAAAAAAAAGTTTCTTAAACTATAAGAGAGAGGTTTATGTTTCTTTTAATAATATGTATTTAACAATTTATTCAATAGTGATCAGTTTGTTTTCCATGCATGCAAATGTGCTTTAAGAAAGAACACAAATAGACATTGTGGAGATCGATCGATGCTATTTTAGTAATGTGAACTATATAATAGGATTTTGATACAGTATCAGGTAATATAATCTCAATCAGTTTACCAATTTAACAAGACTTATGTCACGAATCACAAAATTTGCACCCATAATTACATAGACATTGATTAGGTACTTGTCTAGTTGTAACAGCGTAGAACTTCCAACACCTAATTTTCAGGTACTCATATGATAGTCTTGAATTCGTCTTTGTGACTTGAGATTAATGTCTTTTTCTTCGATCCTTCGATGTAAGATATTGACAATCCATCAAACACTAATAATTAACTAAATTGAATGACTAATTCAGACAATCCAAAAGGCAAAGAGATTAATAGTTTATAGAGATTCTATCAAACAACTCATCTAAAGGCTTAAAATTGATTTTTTTAAAATTTTAAAGAAATTTACTTTGAAAAAACAATGTCACTTGATAAGTAAATGCATGGAATTATAGTAATTTGTCCTTGTCCAAGACAAAGATAGTTAATCATGAAACCTTAGTTAATAATAGCGTGATTATGATGAAAAATAGGCTTTTAGGGTCATATCTGGAGTTAATCAAGTGTAGATTTGGATTCATATTCATAGGTGAGCTACTGTGGGCTTATCAAGCTAAAGTAGGCTTTTGAATTCGAGTTGTAGGTGACAATAAAGGTATATAAGAAAAGAAAATGACAAAAATAATATATAAATTGAAATCAAATAAAAGAATAATTCCTGAAAAAGAAACATATTTTACTATGAATAAGAATCAGTGACTATTTAGATGGGCTTTAAGGAGGTCAATAAGCAATTTTTTTCAATACAAAAGCTTTTATTTAAGAAAAATAGATGTTTGACTGTAAAATAAAAAAGTATTTCTTTAATAGATATGACTTTTTTGGTAGTTAAGATATAGCTTTTTAAGAAGTTCAAATTTAGATCTTCTTAAAAAAAACCTCTCAAATGGCTTTTTCGGGTAGATTTTTCAGATCAATTAATGAATCTATTTTTTAGTCCCTTTGTCTTTATATTTTACATATAATTTCCACAATACCTACAAACTCATCTTTTATATAATATTATTTGAAAGTTTTAATATGTTTTAATATTTATTTTTAATATTAGTTTTACTTATATTATAATCTATATAAAAGATTTGGTTAGATATATTTTCGTTTATGTTTCATACAGTTTAAAATTATATAATAATTAATATATTGTGCTTTGCATATTTTTTGATATACTTTAAATAATGTTTATATAAATAAATAATATTGTTACAAAATAAAATATAGTTAAAATTAAAAGTGTCATTTATTTTTATATTGTCAAACAGTCTATTGTATGAAGCTCTTTAAAAAAACTATTTTTTAAATAACAGTTAAACAGTCAACTGACTTCTTTTAAAAAAATTTCTCAAAAAAGGTCTGTAGAAAAAAAAAACTCTACTAACAAAAAGTTGACTAGTATAAGCCCATCCACACAAAGGCTTAGAAAAATATAGGAATGAAGAAACTTGAAACCCTATTGTCTATTAACCTCTTTGTCCTACTGGCTATTAATTATATAACTCTTTTTATTATTTTTTCTTAATTCATAATTTTAAATAACATTGTATTGAAACTTAAGAATTTTAGTATAACATCATTTTAAAAAAAGAATTATTGAAATAGTTACAGAATATTAAATAAGGGTAACTTATAATTTTTAGAATATAAGAACTACAATATTAAAAAAAACTCAAATTAAAGAAGATCTTCTGCTGTATTGAATCCTCTATATATATATATATCAAAGTAATCACTTGGTAGATAAATTTTTAATGAAAATCAAATTATGAAATATTGAGAGATACCAAGGTAGGGGTATGCTTAGTGGAGCTCATACACATTAACATAAACAATTCTAAATATCTAAATAATCTCTTAAGAAGATGACAAATAGCTTTCAACTTGGTTATATCCATACAAGACAAAAAAAACACTAGATTACAAATTGCTTTCAGAATTACCTTCCCAAGTAAGGAAGAAGATTAAGTCGGCAGTACCTGTTTATAGTCAAATTCGATCTAAAAGTTTATATTTGAATCTAAAATTTGGATTAAATTAAATTAAAGATGACATCGTCTTGTTGAAAAAGATGTCATTTTTTAAATTAATGTTACTTTATGTATAATCTTTAGACTTCGAATTGAGCTTTAACTTTTCTTCCATCCTACTTCCAAGCTTGTTTTCGATTAGTTTACACATCTACACGAAGAAATGACACAGAAAGAGCCTGCTTAGTTAGACCTTGAAACTCATATAATATGAAAATCTAACCCAAGAAAAAGGACAGAGATCGAACAAACATATGAGTACTGCTTCTACCTAATCTTGCTCGTTATTGTCTCTCCATTTATTGATGGCTTGAAGCACAGCCTGTTCAACCATTTGATCATCTATGCTATCAACATTCTGCAACACAGAGAGAGTTTATTCCTTATTAAGAACTCGACGGGGGGCTCCTCCTTCTGGTACAGTATCATGTCTACAATTCAGTTCATCCTTTTTTTTTTTTCAGGGACGATCCCTAGTATAATACATAAATTCAATAACTTCGGGTGCAAACTTTGATTATATATAGGGTAAAATATATGAAATTCATTAGTGGTTTAAATTTTTTTAAAAGAAATTGTCAGTTTTTAAAATTCTTTTGTAATTTTTAATTTTTAAAGAATTATTCTCTTAAGCTTTAATGAAAAAATATCGATGAAACACATGTAACATATACCAATCAAATTTTATTTCTATGACAATTCATTAGAGCTTTTATACTTGAATCTAACTAATAATTTGTTTTAATTATTTAAAATTAGTAATTTAAGTTGAATATAATTGATTCAGGTAAAGTTTAAGAGATTAATTTACTATGTTAGTGACATATGATTAGTTCATATATTATAATATACATATCTAATGTGTTTCATGTTATTTTTTAAACAAAATTCTAAGAAAATGAGTTAAAAATTAAAAGAATTTTTTTAATTGCTTTAATTACATATTAGAGATTTTTTAAAAAATTCTTTAATTATAAGAGAAATTTCGCTCTTCTATCCTATATATATATATATATATAATACAAATATTGGGAAACTACAGAAATGACTATTCTCCATAGTTGCGAATTGCAAAAATGGAATTATGAGTGAGTGAAAGAGTAGTTTCTTACCTCTCCTCCAACAGCTTCGAGTTGGAAATTATCTGAACAGGAAACCCTAGCATCGAGCACCTCAAGACCAATTTCATTGAAAGCTTCCAGGATCGATACCAGCAATCCAGGGCAATTTTTTTCTGAGGAGACATTGATAAGGAAACCCTTTTCCAGGGTTTCCACTGTAACCTGCTGAAATATTACATCAGAACAAGAACTTGTAAACAATTTGATAAACACCAAGATCTCATTAACTATATTGTAAGCGAAAAAGCACCACAGGTAATTGATTCAGAGAACTTGTAGCTTCTGTAGTTTCCATTTCTTGGTTCAATGATTCCACTTTTCCCTTCAATTCTTTTATATATTTTGATGCATCTACGAGAATGGAGGTGTTGCTTTCCTGTCATGCCAGAAAAAAACCAGAAGTTTTAGTAAAGAAAGAACATCAAGTATTTAAACTGCTCAAAAAAGAAATCAAACACATCATCACAAACTCACGAGACACCAAAACAATTATTCCCACATATCAAAACAAGGAAAACTAAGGACTTCTTCTTATTTGGTTTGTGCTCTGTTCAAATGAGATCCAATATTTTACGTGCTCCTCCCATGGAATAAGAACAACCAAAGCAAAAAAAAGAAACTAGAAACTAAAGTTTGAAGAGTTTGGTTCGGCATATGTACAGCGGTAGAGTGTGTAGCGGCACGAAGCAACTGTAACTTTTCGTATAGAGCAGCTTTCTTTTGCTTCCTGGAAGCCATTAATGATTCTGCCTCAAGTCCTTTCTCTTGATTGCTTTCCCTTTTCACTTTTCACCGCACGTTTCAGGTGATCTTATAGAGAGAGTCCAGACGATTCATTATTTGCTTAATTTGTTGGTTTCTTGCATGAGACCATGAGTTCCTCATCTTCTGTTTCCCCACACGGAAATGTTATAATTTTGTTCCTTTTTTTTTAATCAATCTGTATTTAATTACTACATTCATATTTGAGATTATATATGGTATTCATTGCAAGGATTTCATTAGAAAATTTTATATTATAATCTTAAAAAACAAACTTCAATAACTTTTGAAAAATCTTTCTTTCTACCATAAATTTGTAGATATATATTAGATTTCTTCGTTTATGTTATGTATATTACAGTCCGATCGATCATTGAGTGGCATAGAGAAAACACTTACACTTTATGAATTAACAGGAAATAGTGTGTTGGCATTTATGTTCGACAAGCTAGAGGTTTTCTCAAGAACTGAGGGGGAAGAAACAAATGGATGATGGGGAAAGAGATAGAGATAGTAGAATCGCCCGTGAGAAGAGTTTGGAGGGATACACATATACATACGTTTTTTGACAGCTAAACATCATTTGACTCTTCCTTCGCTTGTTTCGATGCAATCCTCGACTCTTAGTTATTTTCAGACATAAGTCAGTCTGCGTGTGTGTGTGTGTTTTTTATATATATGTCTTCATTTAACTTATAATGATCAATCACCAGTAGATTAGATTCCCTTGTCTCTTCACGTACTCAAAACGCTTTGCAGATTCAACTATCAATTGCACGTGTCTTTCTTCCTCCATGTGATACTGTACTCTTCTCTCCAAGAATATGGGTAGAGATGGTAATGGTCCGGACTCCGGAGCAAACTCGGATTATACAAACCTTTTTATCCAGTTCGACCTTAACTTAAAGTTTGATCAAACTTGAAGTGGTTGGCTTGAACAATAACGATTCCTTCTTTATGAGGCCTCCTAATAATGATTATTTGTATTCATATTTTGAAGACAGACATTTCATATTATGAGTTTCTTAATTGTCTTCTTCTCCTTATCATATTTCTATTACAAAATGTTTCTCATTCTTGTAAATAAAATTGTAAAATCTGAAGATATGTAAGAATTGTTAGGATCCTTAACCACCTGATTTTTTAATATAAATTAGGAAAAACATGTTTCACTAATTAAGAAATTAACACTATTAAGATATTTCTTAAGAAAATAAATAGTAAATTGATAAGAAAGATCACATAGCAATTTACTTGGCTCGATAGCTTAATTGTTATCTACATTCAAGGGTTTCATGTAGGTGGTTCCACTAAAATCAACGAAAAAGAAACAAGTTACAAGAGATGGAGTGTTTTCAAAATACTTGCAAGAGTTCTCTATGAACTCACTAGTACTCCTTGTAAGTACTCTAGCAACTCTCTAACTTCTAATCTTCTTCTTGTAACTCTCTCTCAGATTATTGTGTAACATTGAAAAAAGCTATATAAATGTGTGACTAATGCTAACATCTGTCTTATATAGGCTGCATGTAGAAGTTGCATCTTACAAAATCTTCACCGTAGAGGTATGTATCATGTGCCTCTCAAGTGCATGACTTATGCTTCTCTGCTCTACGTTTTGACTTGTTTATATGTTACCTTCGGTTTTAGTCATCTGTTGATGTAAGAGTCTACCGCACACATCCAAAAAAATCCTTAAATCTCAAACTCATACTCTATGAGATCGAATCTGTAGTGTTGTGTTAGAAATTGACAGAAAAACGTGAATTACTTTATATAAAATGATAGATTTTTAATAATAAAAATGATTAAAGTAATTCAATATAAAAAGTCGATTAATTCAAGTTTTCACTCTTAAATCTTTTGAATCGACTCAATTTTTTAATCAACACAAGTGTATAAATGATAAAACCCTTTTTCACCAACTAAGACAATAAAGTCATAAACTATTTAAATCTCTCTTTTTAAAAAATATGAATCAGAAATTAATTTGAGTATATGTCCTAATCTGTATACTGCGAGACTTGAACCCTAACCTCTTGTGTCTCGATTTATCAGTTTCTTCTCTTTTTTTCTTTTTTGGGTCTATGGTGATGGTGGACTTTAGAATAACCGCACCAATCATTTTTTCTTGGTATCGAGATATTCCTTTCTCGAACTCAAGCTTTCCAAGAAATTAAAGAAACACAGCTACGTAAAACCCTAGTTAGCATAGGTTCAAGTTGTTGCTGACTGCTCATGGAAATTCTAACTAATGTCTAATTAACTCTATATCATGCCCCTTAAAGAACTTTTGTCATGTAATACCGAGGTTTGCTGTTTTAAGAAGCATGAGTCAAGTTTGTAATTATGACTATAATATTATAATTAGACTATAATTAGACTTAATGATACTTAATTAGACTTATTATTCTAATTATCAATAATTACATTCGCATTCTTAAAATTCACAAATTATATAATAATTAAAAAATGTATATATGTGTACTTGCCTTTGGATTATACATATCAATCATGTTAAGAGCATGTCAATCCCAAAGCCATCAACTTGTCCCCATGCCTCAAGAACAAATCCCAACGTACCCACCAATTCACATGTGATGTATGGCCATTAATATTTCACAATAAAATAGTATATCTTAAAGGTATACAAAAACCAGCTGCTCCTAAGTTGTCTCTTCCCCTATTTCCAAGTCTCACTCCAGCTTAGGCTTTATAGGTGTCTACGGTGCCAAGAGTCTTTGCGGCTATAATTAGTTCTACCTTGTCTTGCTCTTATATAAATATATATACTGTCTATTCATTGTTCCACCCTTCTTTCTCTTGCATATGTGGTGGGAAGAGATTACTGTTTCAAAACAGTTTTGCTCTATTCGTAATCCTTTTACAGTCTTTTGATCGAAGGTTTCCACAATTGATTATGGTGTTGTATATATATGTATAATTTATATTTATGATTTATTATTAATTTCTATTTCTATTTGTATTTTCATTTTTATGTCATTTCATTCACTAGAATGTGGATTATAATAAACTCTTTTGGATCAAAAGGTTGATCTCCAACCCTAAGGGCCCCCAGTCGCAGGCTCGACCACCGCTGGAGGATTGAATTACGGTTTGATCTTGGGCAGCTCCCTAGCAGAGCGGTCACTTTCTCCCGTTACCAGGAGTCGAACCTTGGACCTTGAAAAGTCAATAAACTCTCTTGTTCATATTTATAGTAGACATGGAATTGAAAAAGAACCATTAACTATATTTTTAAAAGAACACAATTTTGTAAAGAAAGAGGAAGATTGAGAGGAATATTTTATCTAGATAATCATATTTATTTTGATAAGTATGGTTTGAACCCGATATAATTACAAGTAATTTTGTGAATGAGAAATTTATTTTGTACTTTAAGATTATTGATTCTTTGCATAACTTTTTTTTTCCATAAATAGATATAAAAAAGCACTAACCAATTACTAGCCTACTCTTTCAAGCACGATTCAAAAGAACATACTCGATAGAAAAGCCTGACAATTTCATTTCGTATACATATCGAGACAAAACCTTGATATGAACAAATCTACTTACGAGTCTCTTAATTTAAGAGGTTTGTAAGAGTAGTGATAAAAGGGTTGTAATTTATTTAAAATACTACAACAACAATACTCCAATACACAAGACTCATAGCTTTGTGGAGATTGAGAGAAAGACATGAATTATACGCAATCTTCCCTTTATATTTTACAAAGAAGTTATTTTCGTGACTCGAATCTGTAGTTTTTTTGTTACAAAAGAACAATCTTATCTAAACTATTAGTTTCTTAAGTGATTCAATACTCAAGTAAAGATATAGTAAAACTTAAGAAATACTAAATAAATTTAACATATAGTTTTAACTTATCCCTATGAAAAATTATGTGTGTGTTGGATATGAGTAGATAGATAACTAACTAGAAAGAATTGATTGGGTGTCTTATCAAAACTATATGTATCTTCATACCAAATAGTGTTAAATTTGGAAATGAGTCTCGTGATATAACCAAAATTTTCTTTATGCCTCTTGAAATTGACATAAACAACAAAAAAAATTTATTTCCTAGTAATCATACGCAAAATTACAAATCTTGAGAAAATTAGGACCAGATGATGGCCTAACTTTGTGTATATATATATAATTATGTACGTTTAATATTCCAATTCTTGTATAAATAAGAATCAAAGTTAGTTTACTAATTAACCATGATTTAGAATGACTAACTACAATAGATTTTAGAAGAGAGGATGTACAAAATTGACTACTAATTTTTTGGAAAATATTTTAAAACTTTTATCCTCGATCAGAAGACGGTAATGTACCCACTAATTTATTATAATTTCCTAATAAAAATCTCAACAAAAATTAAATTTAATATTTTTTTTAAAATTGTTAATTATATTAGAGGTTTCATCCCAGAGGTAACTGATTATACAATTTGCCTATCCAAATTGCTCAGAAAGTAAAGATCATCTCAGAGCTGTACATTTTTCAACTAAGTACTAACCCTACAATGAAATTAGTGAATAAGTCAATCTCATATTAAAAAAGAGAGAAGAATTTATAAGACAAGTTACTGATCAACTTGGGCTCTTACATGAATTCGTAACAAGTTAAAAAAATAGTTAACCTTCCATTTGTAAAGCGCATAGCAGGGTTCCCATCGACCTCGATAACAGGTTTTTCATATATCGTGAACTCCTGCAGGTCTTGCTCTTGCTATCTCTTGACAGCTATGAACATTTTGTCCACATTTCATAACTCACCCCCTGTAATTTCCTGTACTTATTTTAAAAATATTTAGAATTTGTTTAATTTTAAAATTATAATTATGATTTTTCAAAGAAATACATTTTCTTAAATTTTCATTAAAAAATAACGATGAATATTACACGTGACTTGATCAAATATTACTTACTTAATAATTCAATCAGTTCTTAAATTTGAATTTAGCTTTTTGATTAGTTAATAGATGATATTCATATTTCATATATTTTATTTTTTAACTAAAATAAAAAAGAGATTTAAAAAAAAATAAAGGAATTCGAGATTTTTAAAATTATATAAGAGGTCTGTATCTTTTACCCTTTTATAGTTTATTCACATGTTTCGTGTGAGCTTCTTCTCCTGCCTTCAATTTAATTTACAATTCACCTGAAGTTATATCATTGTGTAGCTTGGATCAACTTCAGGTAAAATGGGTTACATTTTCACAGTAGCTGCTCCTGCAAGCTTCAAAGAATCGTGGGGGTCCAGGCAAATAAAACATGCTGCTCCTGTAAGCTTCAAAGTATCGTGGGGGTCCAGGCAAATAACACTGTTGTGACATGAGATATGTGACGTCAAAGGTTCACGGACTATGGTTTCTAGTGATCAAAATGGAACAGGAACTTTTTTTTGTTTGTTTTGAACAGAAGTTTGTACGTGTAATTAAAAAAAGAAGTTAACGGTGCTCAGTTTGCAAGATGTCCTTGTCCAATTTCCCTCACGTGTGGGATGTAAACAAGCTAGCAAAATCCAGAGATGCTAAAACAATCCAAAGTCACAGCGAGAGAATGAAGAATCCACGGAAGAGGAGCTAGCATGTCTTCTACGTCCTTCCTCGACATGTGTCGTGTCGTGTACAGGTCTGTCAGGATTCGTTGTCATTTAATGCTTAAGTTAATGCTTGATTCCAAGAAAGTTGAGAGATTAATGAAAGACAACTTCTTTTCAAGTTTTTATGCATATGTGTTTGTTCTTGGTTCACTTGAAAGTGCGTGATAGACGAGACTATTGAATCACTCTTTCACGTGTTCGGGCTTATATTTTCTAGGATCACCTTGAAAAATTACAAATACAGGCAAGAAGATCTAATAAGTAATATATAAAAAATGGGTTAATAAATAATAATCATTGTCTTAATTCTCTTTTATTGCAATAATCTTACTTAAATTAGGTGATAATGACGTGTTAAGAGGAGACACTCTAACGTTATCAACGAAAATTAAGACATTTAGCAATAATTTTTTGTAACATTTAAATATTTCGTCACAAATATGATAATTCTTGTGACAAAAAATTTGTAAGTCACTATTACTTTCATTATTTATGATAAATTATTACGTAGTTACTAATGATATAGTAATTGTGATACTACCAAATCTTTCACAGATGAGTTGTCACCAATAATATGTTATTAGTGTCAATAATAACTTTATCGTTCTTAATAGTATTAAGTATTTAGCGCCTACGCCATTTTAGCAAGAATGAAATGTAATTGTGACAAAATAAATAATTGTTAATATTATTATTCATTATTGTGACAAGAAAATTATTTGTTACTTAATTGATATATTTTTGTGACGACAATTGTTGTCAATATAAGCGAAAATAGTTAGTGGCAATAATGTATCGTTACAGTAGCATATGAACCACTATGGTCACTATTATTTAAAATGACAATGTCAAAAAATATTTTCACACACAAATTTTAAAATAATTGTAATGAGAAATCTTTTTGTCTTATAGATTTTAAATCATTTGTGACTAAAATTTGTCATTAATATAAAGTCAACTATTAATGTTGATTAAATACCGTCACAATAATAAACTTACCCTTATGGTCAATATTATTCAAAATTGTTGTCATTGAAAATATTTTTCACACTTAAATATTTTAATTTTTGTGATAAAAATGTTATGACTATTATTGAAAATCTTGCAATAAGTAAAAATTAGCAATGTCAATTTTTTATTTTTCTTACATTAACCTATGTAAATATTGTAACAAAAAATTTAGCATTTTAATAGATTTTTAGCAAACATAATTAAATTTAACATTACTTTAGAATGATATCATAATAAAAGAGATTTTAAAAAATAAAATATTATGTTCAAGTTTCAATTAGAAGTTTGAATCAATATAAAATCCATAAATAATTTTGAACTAAATATTCAATTGTCATCATCATCTTCATTAGCCTCATCTTTACTTACTGTGAAAATCCCGAAAGACATATTTTTGCAAAAACTTGGTTTTGTCGCAGTTGCTTGTAACTGTATCTGTTAGTTAGTATATATAAAATAATTGTATCAGCAACTGTTAATTTTTCAACACAAACGAAAATAGAAAAATAAATATGAAATTAAATAAATCAGCACTCGAGATTTGGTAACACAGTTCGACATACTTTACTTACGTCTGCGGGGCACTCTTTCAGCCTAATACTTTCACTAATGACAATAGTTTAATACAAGGTCTTACTGAGCCAATTCATTTAAACATCGATATTATCCCTTATCCCCACAACCTATGAAATTATTTCGCACCCAACAACACGACCGACTCGTGTGAATCTCAACAGAGAAATTTTTTTAACAACTTTTACCAAAAATGACAATAAACGAACAACTCAAGTGACTGAAATAAATGGAAACAAGAACGAAAACACTTGAGATATAAAGAAACAACTTCCCTATAATTTAACTCCTTCCAAGATGAATATGAAAATTGTTTATCAATTGAATAGCCGTAATCTACTGCCTAGATTGTGTGAAACTCCAATTGAAATTAGCTACACTCAATTTACTGATCAACGACAAGATCACAAAGAAGAACACAACACCCACTTAAAATCAATTTCGTCTCTTACCGCAATCACCGTAGCCAACATGAGACGATCCCATCTAAGAACAAAGACTTAGGTTGCATAAAGAACTCAATTAGAAGATAGCCACTCACCCACATTTTCGGCAATTAACAAAAAGAACATGAACATTACGCAATCGTGGGCACATGCACTAGCTAGATCGTCTCATCATACAAGGAGTCTTCACTTAGTAGAGTTCTTCATTCAGCACCCCTTTAGACACGTGATGCCCATCAATATCTTTTACAACATTGAATCTTTATCCAAGTCAACTAAGAATTATCGTTTAATTACACCAAAACAACAATTCTTAACCCATGGTCCAACTAGCTTTACCCAATCAAATTCAATGTATCTTCTACCTTATCTTTATTTTATTTTGAAGCTACATTATCTTGGAGATTCAATTATCAAAAATGTCAAAACTAAATAATGTGATATATAACATATATCTTAACATACTAGATTTATCTCATAATCATTAATAAAAGTACACTCATTATAATCAGTTTCATCATCTTCTTCAGCACCTATGATATTAATATTTAAGAGATTTCCTTCAACAGTTGTTGTGACTAAGCTAAATCTATTCAATGATACCATATCATCCTCCTCCTCCAAATTAGCTCTGTAAAACCAAACTCTTCATTTTCTTGGCATGGTTCATCTACATCTTCATCAAGCAAATCATACAGTTTTGTCCTTACAACAACTTGTCAATTAGGCTCTTTATTGTCTTTACATAATAAACTTGCTCAACTTGTGAAGCTAAAACATATGGTTTATTGGTGTTCAACTTGCGTGTAATATTGATTATAGGAAACCCAAATTTATCAACTTTATATCCACCTTTATGATACAAATCTCACCAATCAACCTTAAATAAAGTAACATTATTTTCCCCATAATACTTTAATTGTATGATATCTGTTAATACACCAAAATAATCCAAGTTACCTGTATTCTCATCCACTCTCACAAGAATGTTGTTATTTTGTGATTCCAGCTACAAATCTATTTCCTTTATGTTAAACCTCCAACCACTAATGAGGAAGCTTTTATAACGATAAACTCGTATATCAGGCCCATATGCTAGATGCAACAATTGATCATTAACCAAGTCACTTCCTTCAGCTTATATATATATATATATACTTACAAAATTTTTAAACCATTGATAAAATTCTTGTTGGTGTTTTCCATCAACGTTTTTAAGATCATCTCTCTTGAATTTTTCTTTATGCATACTTCACATTAAAAATAAATAAAATATGAATATATATGTACATAATATTATATACCACAAAATAAATTACATAAATGAATAATTAAAAGTTAGATCACTTACTCATCATACTCTTGGATTTCTTGACAATTCTCTAGCACATACGTTCTAGCTTGAGCCTATTCAATTAACCTTATCTCTTTATATGTTTTTCCAAGTAAAGGCCTATCAGTTCGTGAAAAAACTTTAATATTCAAATGCAACTGATAATCACTTCCTTCATAGCTTTTTCCAACACGATTCATCTTAGTCTCAGTATGATGTAAATACGTTGAACATAATTGCATGCACTATTGTACATTATATGCTTCAGCAATGGATCCTTCTGGACGTTCCTTATTTCTCACATACGATTTAAATTTGTGCAAAAATAGCTCTATGGGATACATCCATCGAAGCTATTCTAGCCCAACAAATTTAGCCTCGCTCATAAGATGAATTGTTAAATGTATTATGATTTTAAAAAATGAGGGCTAAAATATCTTCACTAACTTTCAAAGTGTTAATGGAATTGTTTTCTCAAGTCTCTCGAGATCATTCAAACATAACACTTTTGCACACAACTATTGTAAATATATACATAACTTAATGAGTGCTTTACATACATCTTTACCTAATAAACCACATATAGCTAGTGGAAGATATCGATGTATAAATTACATGATAATCATGACGTTTCATTCCATAAATCTTGCATTCATTGAGACTTACACATCTCAAAATGTTGGATAAATAGCCATATGAAACTTTAAGATCCATCAAAAATTGACAAAATACTCGTTTTTCATTTTTAGACATTGTATAGCATGCAGGGTGACATTCATACCTATCTTAGAGACTGTAAAACAAGAAAAGGAAAATCTAAGAAGAATTGAAGAGAGATGATAAAAAATGATATAACTCTGTTGAACTTGTCAAGACTTTGACAATTGATAAAAACTGTAGCGTACTATAATAAGGACAAAAGATCTCACATAGAGAGGTCCTTCTCTTTCTTATAGATCTTTTAATCATTTTTCTTTGAATCTTATGTATTGTATTTAACCTAAACATTTAATATATAGTACTTACTTCTTAGTTATTTAGCATAAGCATTTTCTTACTTAGTTAAAATATTTTTCTTCTAATGACTTGTTTCATTTTTGTAATTGTATTATTTTTCTTATTTATATTTTATTCATACATATTTATTTATGTATATTTTATTATTACTACTTGTTAAGATATTTTATTTTCGGCATTATTTGTATTTGATATACCTCTTGTGATAAGGAAGTTGATTTGGATTATGTATATCTTTTATGACAGGTAAGTTGACTCGATATATAATTTCACTATCTTGGATTATATAGCAATAGTGTGGAAAAAAGAAATCCTACATATGATAGAATCCCAGAGAAGATTGGAATTGTTGAAGATAAACATTTCTCTGGTGGAGATAAACTTAGATGAGATTGATTGGAGATTTATTGATTTTTTGGTAACTGCATTTTTATATATTTGTGTGAAAAAAAAAGCAGTTGAATGATTAATTTTGACAGCTACGTTTCTTGGTGCTTTTTGTGAACAATTGCACGCTCTATTGAGCGATTCTTCGCTGCTGCTATATGTGGGGTTCTTGGTGATCAACCTATTAAGTTTATAGCATATTTTTGTTGGACGACTCCTTAAGATTACGGTTTAATGTGGCTGTACATGTAAGGAGTGTTCTATGACTCAAGTGTTCTTTTGTTTCTTGTAATTCTTCATTGAATCACCTAAGATATTACTTTCGTCTTTATTATCTTTTATTGTTGCAAAAATCCTTTGTTGAGATTATCATGAGGTGGTCAAGCTATTGGGTATGATAAGGCTACTGTACTTGGGTGAAATTTTGATTAATCTAGGTGAGCTCCCCATAGACGTAAGTACTGTATGCCGAATTGCGTTAACAAATTTCGTTTGTTGGTTTATTTTGATGATATTAAGTTTTTATGTTCGTGATTAAATTCTGGAAGATTTGCAATTGCTAACCCAATTACTTTCTGATAAGCAATCATCAGTTTCAATTTGAAGCAACTGTGGCAGAATATACTTATAACGGAACTACAACCTTTGGGTTTTTCACTATTTTGTCCACTTTATTTTTATTTTATTTTTAATTATTATTACTTTATGGTTTTAATATGTATATTTATATTTTACATACATACATATATTTATGTATATATTTTATGTGTGTCTATTAAAAATAGTCTTTCTACTAGTTAAAAATAAAACTATGTAGTATTGAATCTCCCAAAATTTCTCTTATTAGCGAAACTTTCACTGTGTTATTGTTGTTTTCTTCGTAACCTTTCACCTTTCACCTACGTTATATTCAGGCTTCAATATTATCAAAACTAGGTTGACAAAGACTTGTTAATAAAAATTTATAAAATTGGAAGAACTATTCATTGTTATTATAAGATTAATAAAATCTAATAAATAGAGATTTATGAATTTAAATGAATTGAATTGAAGAGAAGCCAACCTCAGATATTCATAGTTTTCGTAAATCATTAAAAATGCTAAATTGGTCTAGATTGACAATTTTAGTTGATTCAATCGCGATAATGTGATAGGTTTATTAATTAATTGACTGTTTATAAATTAATTAATTTTTACAAATCAAGATAAACTATAGTTTATCGTTGATTTGTATTTAATAATTTTATTCTTCAATTAAGCTTTAATTTTTGATAAGTACAAATCAATGCTTTAAAAATTAAATTTGTTCAACTGATTTAACAGTAAAACCTTGAACTGACCAATTTTTCGGTTTGATTTGGTTTAATAATTTTTCTTAAAAACCAATCAATTGATTAATTAATCGGTCAATTTTTGTAAACTGATTAGTTTTTATAAAATCAAAATAAACCAATTATTTTCATTTAACAGTCAACCTTTTTCAATTAAACTTTAAATCTTTTAAACAAAATTTCAATTGTTTTTAAAATTTTTCAATTTTATCCAATCATTGATTGATTATATGATGGTCTAATATTGATTGAACTTTTTAAACCTTAAATTTCCCATCTTAACTTTTAGTCTGATTTTGAAATGTCAATCAAGATAATCTCTTTCTTTAATCATAATTTAAAATTTTAATTTTATTCAATTTGGTTGTGTGTTAATTTTATAACAATATAATATGAATTAATCTTTAAACTTTTTATCTATTTATTTTCCATTCCTTTTAGACAAATCAACCGAACCTATATGTTAGTAGTACTAGCTATCATTAGTTTTGTTCTGAAAACTAGTAATGTCTAATCGATTCGTCCAGACAGCATTGGTGGAATTCAATATGAACCGCACAACATATGTGTACATTTCATCATAACGATGTGAGTGACCACAGAACATTCACGTATTTAATATGGGCTTGACAGCTCAAAACCTAAAAGGTTTCCCATTTCATACTCTAAAGCTTGTCATCATTTGCTGTGTCCATGGAAGTGATAAGGACGAGGTTGAGCCCAATTTTGTTTTTTTTTTTTATTTATTTAATATGACTGTCAAGCTTTTTGGAGAAAAGTTGGAAGGAAACATAAGATGAGCTATGGAAAGCATACAATGAAGAGAAAATTCAAGACACGTGTTAGATAAAAAAAGTCAGTATTTTTTTTTATTTTATCCTATTTTATAAATTTACATAAATAAATAATTAAAATTTATAAGACAAATAGAAACGGATCCGCCCTTACACAAAACATTATCAGAGTTGGCCACGATAAAATGTTTCATCATTACGATATGGAGCTTCCAAGCCATTTCCATCATTCGTTTTATTTTTATTTCCAACCTTGGTATCGAAGAGAAAGCTTGTGATCTTGTATTGAATTATTACAAGTTTGAATGGCATATCAATCAATCGAGGTTTTAAATATTATGCTGCAATTACAAGTTATTACTATTGAGAAGTTTATATTTGAAGTAAAAAATATAAAAATATGATTTATAATATGTTATTTTAATAATTTAGGTCGAAGTATTAGTTATATATCAATTTATTTGGGCTTGATTTAATTTTTCCTCGTATGTTTTAAAATTCTTTATTAATATTAAAATTAAGTTGACAAAATTTAGATTCATAAATTTTGGTATGATTTCATAGAATGAACTAGATGGTTTCGCATTAACTATAAGTTGAGGGTAAGCGTAGCGACTAGAGTTCAACCTGACCTGAAATCATCGACTTATGTTTAAATTGAATTAGTTTCGAGTCTAGAATCCAATCAAAAATTTCCTTTAAATCCTATCTTTTAAAATAACAACGATTTAATCAGTTATATTTAAGACATGAGAAAATAATTTTTTTGCTCATTAGAAATTGCTTTATTATTCATCGAGAAGACAATTTTTGTTCACTCTAGTTCGAGGTCAACAATTCCAACTCGAGCCTAACCTTGAAACTCAATCTTAAGTTCAAACATTTAAAATAAAACAACGTTGTTTTGAATGAAACAATTAAAAGAAATTAATTTAACCAAATCACACTATAAGAAAAATAAAGTTTAGTGACGGAAATCATCAACAAAATGTCCAAATATTTCGTTAGAAAGGATATTTAGTGACAGAATTTACTGACGAAATAAGGAGTCGGAGATACAACCGTAGGTAAATTTATCGAAATTTTTTTTGTGTACCATCAGTAAATATACCGACGTTTATTATGTGTTATCTTCGGAGGGTAAATTTACCGATGGAAAAGATTTGTCCGTCGAACAAATTATCGACAGATTTAGTTATTCCATCGATAAATTTATATTCTCATTATCAATGGTTATTTGTTTTTACAAAATATAGACAAAATTTCTAAGTTAACAAAAATACTTCTACCAAATGACACGATGATAATGGCCAGAGAAGACAACGCCGACAAGCAGAAGACGCAGCACGAAGACAACGTCAATGACAGATAAACCGGAGAGAAGAAAATCGAAGACGCAAGTGGGGGGGGAAGGGGGAAGACGTCACCAAACGACGTCGTTTTCTTTAACTTTAAAACGCTAAAGTCGAAGCAGACGACGACGTTTACTTTGAAAATTTTCCGTTGATAAACTCAAAACTTTTTTATTCCGCTAACAATTCCCGCCTTTTTTTCGACAATAATTTGATATCGTCGCAAATTTTGCCGAGATTATTTTCCTACGTATTTAGCGACGAATATTAATACCGCCGCTAAACAAAAATTTGCTCGACAATGTTACTATTTTCGTTGGTAATTTGCAACGATTTCTTTTCCGTCTCTATTTCCTGCTTTTTTTTGTATTGTCAAACTTCAAACTCGATCCACCCTAAATACAAAATTTCTCTAGCCTCGAGCTCGATTCGACCTATTCCTACTCTTCGACCAATTCATACTCTTAATCATTGATTTATTTCCCAAAAGGTATCATCTTCCAAAGTGTGGTTGCTATGCCAACAACAAATTCAACCAACCCAATATTACTAAGTTAGTTTAATAGAGAAAAATATCAAAAATATCAAAAATAATTAACTTAAATTCATCTCTTAATTTAAATTAATAATTTATATATAAAATTAAAATTCATAATAAGCCTTATGAGACTTGCTTATCATATGAAACATGTGGGAATTATTTAGCATACCTAATACTACTTGCTTCTTGGCCACCGTTGGTTCTACTTTTTCCGCTTGTAAAGAAAGCGGTTCATCTTAATTAATTAATTAGTGTTAACAACTAAACATATGATCTAATCCTTATTAAATTTATAGTGGAGCTTAATAAATTATATTAATCTGAATACTAATGAAAATTGAGGTAAAAAATATAAAAATATAAAAATATACAAGGTTCTTTACTTTGAGAGGGTCGAAAGAGAGACATTAATTGTACGTTTTTTTTTACATTTTATAAATAGACTATTACTATTTCCGTGACTCAAATCCGTAACCTTTTGATCGCACAGAAGTAACTTTATCAATTGTCCTAAAGCTCGCCCTCAATTTAAGATAATTATAATAAAATAATAAAGAATTTTCTAAAAAATGTTTTTAAAATTTATTAAAATATGATAGAATTTTAAAGTGGCAATGAATTGCTTGAATGGGGACAATGGTCAATTACATGACGTCATCATGGGGGATGGCAGAATTGCAATTTTAACGTACAATCGAGGGCATTTTAATATCTTTCCATGTAATAAACGTCCGAAACTCTCCATCCATTTTGGCTCCACCACCAAAACCAAACCAACACAACTGTCCGCCATTTTTATCGCTAAACCAAAGCTCACAGACGCAGTTACAGATTTTCTTCTTCTTCTTCTCGAGAAGATGCAGAGATTTGTAGCGAAAAGCTGGTTATATGGTAAACTCAAATCTCTGCGATCACACCGCTGCTTCTCTCACGCTGCCCAGAAACAGTCCCCACTCCTCCGGGAAGAAAATGATGTCGTCGTTTCACCCAAAATGCCACCTTTCTCCTACTCTCCGCCATCGTACACAGGCCCCTCCGCCGAAGAGATCATGGCCAAACGCAAACAGTACCTTAGCCCATCCTTGTTCCACTTCTATACCAATCCCGTGAGTACTTATCCCCATTTCTCTGATGATTGAGTTTCTGAAATCTCAGTCTGCGATGTGATTTTGAATCTGAATCTCCTAATTTTGCAGCTTCACGTGGTGGATGGGAGGATGCAGTATTTGTTCGATGCGAACGGCCGTAGATACCTAGACGCTTTCGGTGGGATTGCTACGGTGTGCTGCGGCCACTGTCATCCTGATGTGATCGAGTCAATCGTCAACCAAGCCAACCGCTTGCAACACTCCACTGTTCTCTACCTCAGTAATGCCATCTCCGATTTCGCCGAGGCTTTGGCCTCCAAGATGCCCGGAAATCTCAAGGTTTGGTCCATATATGTTGTAATAATCTCGTACATCCGAGGGGTTAGATACTAATATCAGCAACCTTTTTTTCCTGACATGTTTTCAGGTTGTATTTTTTACTAATTCTGGGACTGAAGCCAACGAATTGGCTTTGATGATTGCAAGATTGTACACTGGTTGTCAAGATATCATTTCACTCAGGAATGCTTATCATGGGAATGCTGCTGGAACAATGGGAGCTACCGCTCAATCTAACTGGAAATTTAATGTTGTGCAGGTAGGCACATGTCCATTTCTTGAATCTAATTTCCCAATGTTTGAGATGACAATGAATCGGATAGTATCCAGGTCATAGACAACATCGTTTTGATCATTTGATTCTTCAATTATTGAGTAAAAAGACGTCATTTTTAATCTTTTTGATGAATTAAGGTCGAGTCGGGTCAAAATTGTCATCTCTTCTGTCATTTTTGATGAAATGGGCAACATGAAATTTGAGTTTTGAGGATCGTTAATGCAATAGTTTTTCTTGGTCTGGAACTGAACTGAGTATTGAGTGTTGCTTCAAATTCTTGGGAGAAGTATTGATCAAGATGTGTGATCACACGAGGATGGTAACATGTGTTGCTTGATGAAGAACTTGAAGTTAGCATCTTTTCCACGTTTCCTTACAGAAAATGGGGACCAGAAAAGTAACTACAATCTTCTGTTTATTATATGGTTTTAGCAATATTATTGCATCAGGACAAGCTGGAATACATTATCTCCAACTCAAGTAGAGTAGGTGTATGTGTCATCTGTCTATATAGTTACAAATACAGGCTAGGATGTCACAAGCATCATAAAAAGACAGATTCCTTTTGTTCTGTTGCTTCACTTTGGAAGTACCAGTTTGTCCTACATTTAAACATCAAATAATGGAACATAAGGGATGGGGTCTTTGTAAAAACTCGGCAACCTGATCCTAAATATAAGGATTAGCATACAAATGAGAATTACGACTCAAAGAGTGAGCAACCTCATTAGCTTTGTCTCTTTACAAAACACACATTTACTAACATTAATGTTTGAAGCTAACTACTGAATGTGTTTAAACAGAGTGGAGTACATCATGCTCTGAACCCGGATCCTTACAGAGGCGTATTTGGTTCTGATGGAGAGATGTATGCAAAAGATGTCCAAGATGTCATTCAATTTGGAACTAGTGGTCATATTGCAGGCTTCATATCTGAAGCTATACAGGTTATAACAATCAACTCTGTTATATGAGCTTCTGTTTACGATATTAAATTCAGTAAAAACAATTTGTTTATTTAAGTTTTGATTTCTACTTTTGGTTTCAAGTTCTTCCTGTTTTTATAATTTTAAATTTTATAATTAATATTTGAAATATCTTAAAATACAAAACTTTCAAACAATATTTATGGTAAAATAAATATTTGCCTACAAATAATTTTTAATCATTTAATTATTTATTTTAATAAATGTAGTACTTATATTAAATATTATATAAGAGATTAAAATAAAATTATTTACTTAAATAATGCATAAAATTAACTTATCTCTAAAATTTATTTAATAATATGACTAACCAAAGTTTATAAATAAAAATCTTTTGTTTTTATTTTAAAAGACAGAAAACCAAAAAAATTCGAGAACTACAAGAGAAGAATTGTTCCTTTAACTTTCTTACCTAAATGCTAATTGGAAGTTCGTTCTTACACCCTACAGGGTGTAGGTGGAATTGTAGAACTGGCTCCTGGATATTTGCCTGCTGTATATAAAGGAATTAAAAGTGCTGGTGGCCTTTGTATTGCCGATGAAGTTCAAGCTGGATTTGCTCGCACAGGCAGTCATTTCTGGGGATTTGAGTCCCATGGTGTGGTTCCTGACATAGTGACTATGGCGAAGGTAAGTTTTTCTAATTTCCTTTGCTTCTGAAACTTCACTTCACTAACAATAACAGGGTACAAACTGCGTAAACTTCTTACACTTGACCCTTCTGCAGGGCATTGGAAATGGCATTCCACTAGGTGCTGTTGTGACAACCCCTGAGGTTGCAGAAGTTTTGACTCGTCGGAGTTACTTCAATACTTTTGGGGGAAACCCTGTGTGTACAGCTGCAGGGTTGGCAGTTCTGAGAGTTATCGAGAAGGAAAATCTCCAGGAAAATGCACTAGTTGTAGGTTCTTATCTGAAAAAGAGGCTAATTGCACTCAAGGATAAGTATGAAAGTAAGCTTTCTTCCTCACCCTTTTGCCCTGAGTACTTCTTATCCATGAAAAGTTTCCAACTTTTCTCTGTTCTGCATTATTGGGCTCTATAATGATCAGGAAAAAGAAAAGTAGTATGAGCAAACTGTGAATCCTTTTCAGAGCCTGTTTAATAACTTTAATTGATTCCATTGTTGCCTTGGACTAAACGACGAGCTAATGAATGGCCTTCTTTTTGCTACAACTAGTTTCGGATTTCAAATGATATCATTCTCTGCTATTAGGGAATGGGGCTGATAAAGAAATTCCTTTTCTTGATTGAATTTGTGTCATGGCTCATTGTCCAGTGTGCTTAATGACTACTGATTATTTTGTTTAACTGTTATCCATAGTAATTGGAGATGTCAGAGGAAGAGGCTTGATGCTTGGAGTTGAGTTTGTAACTGATCGTCAAGAGAAAACTCCTGCAAAGGCTGAAACACTGCATGTGATGGATCAGATGAAAGGTCTGTATCTTGATCACTACCTCATTTGAAATGTTAAACTGACAGTCCCATGGTTTAACACTTTCTAAAAAGAGTCAAACTTTAAATCATAAAAGGCTCCTTAGTTTTGAATTTTATATAAAAACATCTTCTTTGAGACAGGAGCATAAATGTGGATTAATGAGATGCAGTGGACATGACTCATTCATCTTGAACTGATCCAAATCACCAAACTCATGGTCCCCTTACACCAAAACCATTTTATATAAATGATATTTTAACCAATAGTTAGTAGTCATCCTGTCCACTAGTCACATCAATAATTTCTTATTGGTCCACGTGTATCTCTTATTAAAGAATGAATTTTTATATTTTTTCTATAGTTATAGAATTAAAAGATTTTTTAAAGAAAATTTTTAATTATAAGGGATCTTTTGTATCAACTGAGTACTAACAGACCTTGCCTTCCGTCTCAGAAATGGGAGTCCTAGTTGGTAAAGGTGGATTCTATGGCAATGTTTTCAGGATCACCCCTCCCCTTTGTTTCACCAAAGAAGATGCAGGTACAGAACATGTTCTTTCTACTCCTGCAACAGCAACTTAGCTGCTCTTCTGACTTTTTTTTTTTTTTTTGATGATGTGATTACAGATTTCTTGGTCGATGTAATGGATATCGTAATGTCAAAGATGTGAAGAAGATTTGATGTATATGGGCAAAGATGTGTGTGGTTATCTACTAATGGGTGAGAAATGAGTCATCCACCATCTCCATTTCTATTGTGCTTAGCAATTATAACTTTTAAACAGGTGTTTCCAAGAATGGTTGCTTCAATACATAAGGCAATGAGTCAACATCTCGTTGGCCCTTTTGCATAATTTCTCCCAATGTTTTGAAACTTGAACCGGACATTAAATCGGAAATTTTATTGGTCACCGGTTTGTCTGGTTCAACCACCGGTTGAATCGGTGTGACATCATAATTATATTTAATTATATATAATATTAATAATATAAAAAAATATAAAAAATATACCGAAAAATATAAAAAATAAAAAATTATTAAACCAACCGATTCTTACTGGTTCAATTGAAAACTGATTTTTAAGAGTAAACCGGACTGAATAGTCGACTGATCATTGACCGAACCGGCCGGTTCAATCCAATTTTTAAAACAGAGATTTCTCCCCTTCTACTTCCTCTAGTAGTGCTGCTTGAGTCAGTTGATGAACATTAATACTAGTGGTTTCAAATCGAAATCATCTAATTTCACTTCCATTTTATGAAAAGAATACCTTTTGAGTGAAGAACTTTTAGATAGAATAACAAAGTTCGTTTGCTTTGATGAGTAGGCATAGACGGTAAAAAGGGAAACACCAAGAAAGAGAAGGTTCTACGTATTTACATGCGAATAGTGGAGTTTATGTATTTAAAAATTATATCGAAAATTAAACAGATAAAATAACAGATTTAAGGTTTAAAAGATTTACTTATTATTAAACTTTTGTAAAATCAGTTAAAGATTAAATAAAATTAAAGAATTTAAAAATAATTAAAAGATATTATCCTTACCTATTGAGATTTAATTAAAAAATATATTGTTAAATAAAAAATTTATTTATTTATTTAACTTTATAAAAATTTATTAATTTACTAAATTTAACTGATTAATTAATAAATTGATTAATTTTTAATAACAAGTGTTATTAAAATAAATTGAACTAAAAAATTAGATAATTTAAGTTTTTATAATTGAATAAACCGAATTGATTTAATTTTGCCTATTTTGGTGTGATTTAAAGTCAATGAATTAAGTTTAATTATATTAAAATTTTGAAAAAAGAGAATACCGACCTATTCTATAAGTTGCTTATTTTTTTTGAGGGAAGATAAGTTGCTTATTATTATGTGTATTTTAGTAGTCACATCAATATTGATATTGATAACAAAAGACAAAGATGCCTAAATTTGAGAATACAATTTCTATCTAGTGCAAGAAAAAATATTCCACAGTTGCAATATGCTGCTGTTGGATTCTAAAAACTGGTAGAAATAAGATTATGGTTAAGGAATTAAATATGAAGAACCAAAGTTGAAACTATACTGTAATTTATAGAAATCACTTCTATTTTCATACCACGATGTTCAAATTTATAATTTTGTATATATATATTTTTGGGTACATTAGATGCGCTAAAAAAGAAGCGCTAAGAACGACTACAAGCAATCCTTTCAACATCTGCTTGTAAAAGATCAAGCAGACCAGGAGGAGACGTGTTCCAAATACACTCCCAAGCACACTTTCCTAGCCCAAACGATCTAAGAAATCAACGCACTGGTTCTCTTCTCAAAAAGCATGAGAGGTCTTATACAAAATAATACCGTTAAGATAGGAGCGAATATCATAGATCAAACTAGCAAGGGAATGGAATATTAAGGCATCATTAGAAACATCCAAGCAATGCAATGCCCCCAATAGAATCAGACTCAACCATAAAGCCATTGCAATGAAATCCTTTCGCAAAAGTGAGACCGTATCTAAGAGACAAGAGCTCTGCAACTATAATGTTGGTGATCCCAACACGATAAGAAAAACTCGCTATCTAGTTACTATGACTATCTCGAATCACTCTACCAATACCCATCTGTCCAGAACTTTGAAGGATGTTTCCATCAATGTTAAGCTTTAGCCAGTCATCAGGAGGGAGATCCCAAGCTACAGAAACAGAGACATTTTGTTGAGGCACCCTACTCTATTGGACACCAAAAGCATCAAAATAATCCTTGAGCAAACCATTTACCTGGCAGATTTGCCTGTGACAATTGATGTGTTCTCCTTCTATCACGCACTTGTTCCTTGCTCTCCAAATGACCCAACAAGTGCAAATAAATTGCCAAGTACGATGAACATTAGTACCATTATTCACACAGTTCATTTAAGCCAAAGAAAAACATCTTGCTCTTGGTAAAAGTGGTCATCTCTATGCACCAAAGTTGCTTCCCAAATTTGCTTTATATGAGTGCAGTCATGCAGTAAATGGTAACACTTTCTAAACTAGTACCACATCGCCCACATAGAGGAGATAAGCATAGCTTCTCTTATATCTAACTTCATTAGTGAGGAGTCTGTTCCATGCCGCTAACCACATGAATACCTTATGCTTTTGAGCTACCCGAATTTTTCAAATCTACCTCCAACCATTTGGACTATCCAAAGACGGAACAATCGTGATAAAATCATAATCTCCTCTAGCATTATAAACTCCTGTGGTACTACCATATCAAATAATGTGGTCTTTACCTTGATGATTAATAGGACGAGACATCGCTAGAATACGACCACAATACTCCTAGGGGACAATACCCGCAATAGGAGTCAAATTCCATCCTTTGGATGGAGAGAGGATATCACCAACATGAAGATCAGTAAGATGGGCAGGGATTTGCCCAACTACTGAAGATAGATTTCCTTTAAAGAGTCATTTATCATACCAAAAATTATTTCTGTCCGATCTCCTAACCTCCAGTCGAAACCATCTTTGAGGATATCCAGAGCTTTCATAATACCTTTCCACACCTTTGAAGCTATCGAAGGAGGAGTATAGGTCATGAAATCTTGGCCAACGATATATTGAGACCTGAGGACCTTCACCCATAAACTATTTCTATCCATACAGATGTCCCAACACAGCTTACCTAACAAAGCCGTATTAGAATCCTTGGCTTGCCTTACACCTAACCTACTGCAAGATTTCAGAGTTATGACAATATTCCAAGCAATGAGATGAACCCCTTTCTAATTGCCTTTATTATCCTAAAGAAATCTACGTGGTGATTTATCAATCTTATCACACATTGATTGAGGAAACTAAGTGAACTGCATAACATAAATTGGAATAGACAGGATTGCATCTTGGGATAGAGTAGCCCTTCCCGCTTTATTCAATAGCTTACTTCTCCAACCAGCTAGTTTAGAATTAATCTTGTTTAGAATCTCAGCATAATTATTCTTATTCATTCTCTGATTACAAAAGAGGCACACCAAATTATGCCCCTAAATTTTGGGAGATAGGGATATCCAAGGCAGTCTTTTTTCGTTTCCTTCTACAAACTTTGTCAGGAATAAAAGCTTTAGATTTGGTATTATAAATGAACTCCTACATGATCAAGAATATTTATAAACTCATTCACTTCTCATCCTGCATCTTTCGGATGACTCTTCCTCGATCCATACATGTGGACTTGTGAATCCACGAATTGTCAAGAGGGCTTATAAAACCTTGTACTAAATCAAATACAAAATAATTAAAATAGTCAATCAGTCTCATCGATTTAATATAAAAATTTTTAATTGCCTAATTTCTTATTTCAATTTTTTAACTTTTTAGTTCGATTTATTTTAATAAATTTTGTTGTTAAAAATTAATCATTTTATTAATTAATTGATCAATTTTTATAAATTAATAAATTCTTATAAACTAAAATAAAATCAATTAATTTTCATTTAACAATCATTTTTTTATTAAACTTCAACTTTTTTGATTGATAAGAACAATCTCTTTTAGTCATATTTTAAATTATTTAATTTTAAGTAATCTTTAATTCATTTTATAACAGTTTATTCATCATTAAACTTTTTAAACTTTAAATTTTTTGTTTTACCGATTTAACTTTAGTTCCGATATTTAAAACATAAATTTTAACTCAAAATTTTAAAACAATAAGTTATAAATATTATATATATTTATAATTCACCTTATTTTTATAACTCTTTTGCTTACACTCATTAATATTGCAATTGTATCCTCAAATTTAGGCATCCTGATCTTTTGTTATCAATAACAATATTTTATTGATGGGACTGAAAGAATAAGCGAAAACCTTACACTCATCAGTATCACTATTGTATCTTAAAATTTAGGCATCATGATCTTTTGTCATCAATATCAATATTTCATTGATAAAAACTGATGGAATACGCGAAAAATAAGCAACTTACGGAGCAGATCATTCTTGCCAAAAGTAACATTTCTGGAGAATGAGCAAATCAAAAGCTAATTCCATGTCCTATCCTCTTTCCTGTTAATTTTGAATGGTGGAGAATGTTAAAATCTGATAATATTCCATGCATCTTTATTTTACTGGTATTGAATCAAATATGCATCTAATGTTTTCTCAAGCAGTGGAATAAAAGGCGGACAATATCAAGTAAGGCTGCAATGTCGTAAAGTTCAGCATAAACCATTCTCTTGGAGCAATTACAAGCTGAACAGAGAGCCGTCTGAAATTATTAGCAAGCCAATATAAAATCACATAGGTTGAAGAAACTCAAAAACCACCAAGTACTAAATTAATAAAACTAAGGTGAGAAGCTACATAGGGATTGAAATTAACTATCAATGACAATTTAAGGCTACGCTTCCCCAAAGTGTACTGAACCTTTAGTAGATACATGGCAAACAGACAGAAGAGAACTGTAATTGATCATATTCACAGAGATAATACCATGCTGGTGTACCTTACAGATCTAGCAATCACTTCCTTCCACCCACCATACTTGGGCCAGAAGATCCTGATAAGCTTTGTGATGTACCATTAGCTGCCTTAAACCTTCCATCTGCACTGCCAAGAACATTTAGATCTTCAAACAATCTATATGATGGGATAAATGTCCTCTGACCAGCAGTGGGTGCGACATTCCGAGGTCCAGAACTCATCAGAGGATCACCATTTATGGCTGAACCATTGCTTACTCTAGGGAAGGACATATGCTGTGAGGGTCTAGTTTCATGCATGGCATTATATGATGCATTAGGGTTTGCATTCACATACTTGCCATTAGCATAATTGGGTGTAGGTGCCCAAGGTGGAGGAGGGTAGGCAGAAGAGTACTGAGGATACTGATGAGTTAATTGGGGCTGTTGGTGAGCTTGCAATTGTTGCTGAGATTGAGGTTGAAACCGCTGCTGAGGCAGAGGTCGTGGTTGTGTTTGAGGCTGGGACTGGAATTGCTGATGGGGTTGAGGCTGTAATTGTGTTTGATTCTGAGCTTGGAACTGTTGATGGGATTGCGGCTGTAATTGTGTCTGAGGACGGGTATGGAATTGCTGTTGGTGTTGAGGGTGTAACTGCTCTTGCGGCTGAGCTTGGAAATGTTGCTGGGATGGAGGCTGAAATTGTGTTGGAGGCTGATTATAGAATTGCTGTTGTGCTTGAGGCTGTGTTTGGAACTGTTGTTGGGGTTGAGTCTGTGGTTGTGTCTGAGACTGAGTATGGTATTGCTGTTGGGGTTGAGGCTGACATTGGAATTGTTGCTGAGGCTGGGATGAAGGTTGTCCTTGCTGCCGTGACTGAGGCTGTGCCCATGGGACAACATAATTTTGGTACGGTACCTGCCCCTGGTTCCCATCATAGCCATAAGAATTTGATACATGCCCTTGGTTGGCAGAGGAAATTGTTGCTTGTTGTACATTTTGGTTGTTGGCCGGTGGAGTTGAAGGCGGGTTGGATTTGGGTGAGGTAGATGTGTTTGCCAAAGTGATGCTTAGGAGCTCAATCATGTCCTGCTCTTTTGTTGTCCTAACAGTAGCTGGTGGATCAGGAAGCGCTACTGCATTTGATTGAACAACATTTGAAGAACTCGAAGCCGTGTTGTTAGAGTCCATCGGAACAAGTGCCATGTTGTTCCCATCTGCACTCAGTGAAGAACCAGGCTGACTTTTGGAATGCCTAAATTCACAAAGGAGGATCAATGGTTATTCAGCTCAATCATGCATGAGCAGACCTCAACTGAACTAATCAAAAAGTTGCAAAGGCCCACAAATAATCAAGACAACAAATAGGTTAGAAACGAGACAAAGAAAAAGGTCCCACTGTCCATATAGTGTAACGCTACAATCTCTTTTAACTGCTTCAGTACTGATCAGACCAAAACTTTGTCCTTTAAATGCTTTCTATGGATCTCACCATGACGGAACAGTATCCCACAATTGATTATGTATCAAAAACTTTCATCACCTAAAAATACAAATAATATGAGGGAACATATCCTACCTTCGTGCCAACATTGCAAAATCATCCTCTTCTTCCTCTTCATCTAAATGTCCCCTCGGTACATTAGCAACTGGTGCAGTGACATTGGTGCTGGCTGTCGGGTTGGAGTCTTTTGATTCTTCTGCTGGTTTGGAATCAGAAACAGCATTGCTCGGTTTAGGGCTTGAGTTTGTAACTTGAGCTGGCATTGGGGAACCAGAAGCTATAGCATCATGTTTGGCAAGTAAGACTTGCAGACTGTCATTTAATTCAAGCCCTCGGCTAAGAAGTTCTTCATCCCTGCAACATAAGCAAGTAACTCAAGCCCTTGGCTCAGTAGATATATGTGCAGAGCATATACTGTAAGCCACAAACAAGTACACAACTACAAGGTCATGTGACGGAACAAACTTGCTAGTAGTAACCAGAGAACTAACCCAGTTGTAGTCAACATTTGCATCAACATTTTTTGGTTTGACCGACATCGATTGACAAGGTCAATGATAATTTCATCTTTTACAGCCTGAGAGATACAACATCAATGGTTATATTTCTGTAATTCACAGAAAAAGCAAAAGAAAAAAGAAAAAGCTAACCAACAAACCTCTCGATCATCAGGACTAACAGCTTGCAGCATATCACTCAAGAGATCCATAACATTCCGCATAGATTCCAAGCTTGACAAACTAACAAGATGCCAAATAGTGATAGAGAAAATTACGAAAGACCAAATAATTCAAAAGTAATGGAGTAAATAATGATAGTAAATGCAAACTGCATTGTGAACCCTCACCTTAACCCCTCAATATCTGATGCCATTGTTTCATCTAGCCTTCTAGAAGCATTGATAGGCATTCCGTATCCAGCTTGAGCAGGGCGAAATGCTGGATGGTTTGCAGGTGGTGTAAATATCGGTGATGTATCTAAGGAACGTTGTGGGAATTCTACTCCTGATCGCTGCACATTGCCCAACTCTAGTGATGAATTAATTATCAAGAAACTTATGCCATATGGCATGACTGGATATCAATATTCACAGTCCAAATATAAACATTCCATCAACGTAATATCCACAATATCAATAGTATATAGTAGAAACAGTTCAACAACAGTTAAAGATTACAAAGTTTAGTATTTAATATTGAAATCCTATCATGTATATACTTTTTGTGCACCTTGTAATAGAGTAACTGAAATATTATTTAAGAATATAGTATACTCTATTACATAATGTTGTACTATCCTATTACTATACATAGATGAACTGATCTAAATGAAAGACGTACCTCAGTATCCCTGTGGTCTTTTTATTCGTGAAAATAGGCTCTACAACTGAACAATGTTAAGCCATTATATATATTCTTCTTATCTCTCTTTCTTCTTTATCTCGACTCTTGCATAATATTAAAGCTAATTTAACAACATCCTAAAGTTTCCACACAACATTTCCCAAAAATGACTATTACTTGTACGATTACCAAATAATTATCACAAGCTACTTAAGGTGGACAACAATACCAAGCCATGCTCAAGGCTTATAACAGGGACTAATAACTGAACTCATCCTCACTCAACACATAATAAACCAGCCACAACATAAGTGCAATGGTACTAGTCAGATAATATAGCCAACATCTGTACCCTTAGTTCCTCATATGCCCAATAGTACTGAGGATGCTTGCCTCCGGGTCCACCAAATGCCTCTTGCCAGGAATCCAACAAAACAAGAATTTTATCTCTCACATGCATATCTGTCTGGAAATACAACCGGAATCAACATATCAATCTCCATAAAATACATATGAGAAGTAACATAAAACATCACAAGCCGTAGACAGAAAAGATTAAAATATATAGCAGATACTGAAGATAAACAGGGAAAGAATAGGGAGAAAATGCTTTTCCAAATAAAAAGGTTAAAAAGAAATGTGGAAAGACTATGCATAGTCATAAATGCAATATTTACCAACACCATGCTTCCTTATCTAAGTTCCACATTAGGCATCTAAAACATCCAAGGTAAATAGAGGCCTTCCAGACCACAGTGATGGGCAACTTGACATAAACTGCATAAATATCATTTTACACGCGCATTCAAGGAAGACTGCACCTATTATTCTTTGACTAGGATAGCTCTTCTTTTGTATTTCCCAAGGTAAATGTTTCTCCTTATCTCCTTTCTACGATTGAAGAAGTTTTACAAAAAAGAAGCAGTAGCAGGCATGTTATAGGAAGCTGTAATTATTAAGAATGTGAAAGCGTACCTTCTTCTTTACAATTTTGACCATTTCCCCTAATATATTCTTTTCAGCAATTTGAAAATGGACAAAATCACCACAGTTTTTCACCATTGTTTCCAAAAGCTGCAAACCAGAGTAAATATGCAATCAATCAATAGCATAAACATGATAGACAATAGCTTCATGATGATGACAAAATCAACGCCAATAACAACTAAACAAAAAGGCACAAGTCAATAGTACAAAAACCATCACCCAGAAAAAAAGAATCAAATCAAATTACCGTCAAAGTCAGTAGCTGCACCCTAGGACTCTTGTGCTGCAACCTTTTCTTCACAGCTTTAACTACATCTTTTGCCGCCCTGAGCAATTCAAGACATGCTTATCAATACACATCCAGCCATACTTCACTTTCCATAACAGATGAATAAACCAAGTGAAGCAATTAGAAGAATCGTAAAGGAAAGCAAAAAACTGTTCCGATCACCACAACTAAACACTTCTCTGATCAACTAATATTCCTTTCCACTTAAAAGACATACCGTTACGTTTCCAGAAAGAATCAACTTAAAAGTACAATTTGAACTTCCTCTCAACAACAAAAATCCACCCTCTTCCTTAGCTTTCATAATTATTAGATTATGAACACTAACCTAATTACAGAACATATCCGAATATAGAATATGAAATAACTACCATCTAACGGTAAAAATCAACACAAATATATGACAAAAAACAACAAAATAGCGGGAAACAAACAAAAGCTCTCGAAACGATAAAGAGATAAGGGGCAAAAAAAACAAACTACCAGTGACTAGAATTGATGGAATCGCAGATATCGATGTTCACTGTCCAATCAGGATTGATAAGAAGATCGCTGGTCGCCTTCTCCACCGCCACAGACGCCGACGACGAAGAAACCATGGCCATCGCTTTCTCTCTCTCTCTCTCTCACCTGCTGCTACAAAGAAAAAGAAAAAAGAAAACACCGAAAAAGCTTTCTCGTGGTGGGTGTTTGTTTCCGAGATAATGGACGGTTCCTGAGTCAAAGAGTCCTCAGAGCCTCTCCTAGTCTCCGTCTTTCTCTCTCTCTCTAGCTCTAGCTTTCTAATAAATTCCAATAGTTTCAAGAAAGCTACGTAGCCATCAAAGAGAGACTTCCAAGAACAACAACAAGAAGATGAAGAAGAAGAGAGAGAGACTTACGGCAGTTATTATTCTTATTTTTAATTAAATAAATAATTAATTAATTATGTTCTTATTTCTCAGCCCCGGCAAATCCGTTTTGCCTTTTCTTTCAGTCTCATTTCCTTTCTCTCTCTCTTACTTCATCGCTAATGGCCCTTAGCACTCGCCTTTTGTTCCGTGTAAACCACGACCACGTCCTGATCTCAACACGTGGGTCAATCCACCCCTTTCGATCGTTCCACGAAGGCCCAGTGAGACTCGAGAATAATTGACTTTTCTCTTTCTAAAGAACTAAAATTTTAATTTTTTAAAATATTTAATTTCATTAAAATATTTATGTTTTTTATACTCAATATTTTTAGAAATCGAAATCTTACTTTCTAGTTACTTGCATTAGCGTTGTACTATTAGATCTCTTTAGACTTTAACCCTATTTAGTAATTAGCTGATTGTATTAGTTGTTAGTTGATAACATTAGCTGTTAGTTGATAATGGATTTGACTAACAGATTGTATGTAAAATGACTTATGAAGATGTGACTTTAAAAAAATTATATAGGTATGAACATTATATATCTTAGTATTTCGTTGAATATTTTATATGAATTTAGATTTTAGTTATTTAATTATATAAAAATTAAGTTTATAACTTTAATAAAAGCATAAAACATATAAAAATAATAATAATCACCATCATTATCATCATCATCATCATGATAATGATGCATCCAAATATAAAATATTACAATCGAAATAAAGTTTGACAAAACAATTTAAATAAAGCAAAAAAGGTTGGGCAAAATCAACATTATAGGAAAAGGTAATCAGCTGATCGCCCAAAAAACTAGCCAATAACCAAACAACTAGAATAGCTTCTTGATGAAGTCAAACAGTTGATTTTAGTCTATCAGTTAGCCGATCAACCAACAACCAAACAAGAACCAAACAAGGCCTTTATATTTCTACATAAGAGTTGGTAAGGTTTATCCAATACGGTCTAACCTGAAGTTAATAAGCTTGTGATCGGAAAAAAAATAATTTGAAATTTTTTTAAAACATATTTTAATCATTAATTTTAAATTTAGGTTGAACTCTCCATTTAAACTTTAAAGTATGTAATAATTTGTTAATCACTTACTTTAGATAAAAAGTCATCATACTCCATCTATGACTTTATGGTCACAAAAAATAACTTTTATTAATTAATACTGAATTGTCCCTTATTTTAAATAACTATTTGATAAATTAAGAAAATAATTATATAAAAAACTATTTACTTTGTTAAAAAAGTTTTTTCGAAGTAATTATTGAATTTTTACACAATATAAACTTAATATACAACCTACGGTGTATCGAAGTGATTTACAACTGACAGAGTTATTTCTGACCACAAGCCGATCTTTCTTGGTCTTGATAAGACACAATATACGGTGGCCTGACATGACCTGGCTTCTATATATGGAATGCAAGAAGCGAATTGATGTATCTTTCCTTGTGTCTATGTCATCTCTTGTTAAAAAAATAAACAAAACAGGAGCAAAACAACTTGAATGTGAATAGCATCCGAATCGTGTCGGGTCGGCCGGAAAATTGAATCTAATTCAAGATTAAGTTAATAATTAAAAATATATAATAAATTTTAGTTTATAAATAATAATTTTTAAATTATGTATTTTAAAAAATAAAATATTTTTATTAATAAATATTATATAAAATATTTAAATAAAATAATTTATTTAAAAAAGTTTAATTTAATTTATAATTATTATTAGTAATAAAAATATTTATTATTATTTTAAAACAAAAATTAAAATTTGACAATAATT
>JANZLX010000004.1:30976222-30987067 GCA_025531955.1 Erythroxylum orinocense | reverse complement strand
TAATATTTATATAATATTTATTAATAAAGTATTAATAAAATAATTTTTAAAAAATAAATAATTTTCAAAATTATTATTTATAAACTAATATTTATTTTATAAATTTTAATTATTAAATAAAAATTTATTTGAAATTTATATATTTTAAAAATATATTTTAAATTTAATTATATTTATTGATAATTATTAAATTACTTTTATAAATTAAATTAAAATTTTAATTATTATGTATTACTATAATTTTTAAAGACAAGGTTAAAATTATACAGTATAACTATATAATATGATAATAGATATTTTGTAACTTTTAAAAAAATTTAAAAACTATTTTATAAATTTAAAACATTATCTGAAACGATAGCCGATATTAACCAATACTGATACGATACCATATCATAACCTGATTCAATTTTACATTCGACTCAGTATTCATAACATTGGTCCACACCCTAGAAAGAACACCTAATAATTATTCTATGAAAGTTTATCCAAAGCAAAAGCAACTTCGCACATAAACTTTATGTCTGGAGCAGTTCACACAAACCAAAGGAAACGGTGTTTTTTTACAAATTTCGTTTGATACGATAACTCAGTTCTGGGCGGGATCATCCGTGCTCTGCAGCATTAAGACCAACCCAATCACCCACGTGCCCAACTTAACCGCCCAATTGGTCAGCTCCCTCCCATGGCCGCGGGTACCAGCAACCACCAGAGCCACTGCAACCACCAGAGCCACTACGAAGGCGTGATCAACATTAGGATGCACTTTAACCTCTGTATCGTTGACAATCTGCAGTCCCATAAACCACAACCCATTAATTATTATACATTAAAAAATTATGAAACTCCTTATAATTTGATAAAGTTTAAAGAATTTTTTAATTTTCTAAAAATAATTTTTATTAAAAATACGGATAAAAAATTAGGTTGTATGAATAAGACATATGACTCAATCAAATGTTATTAATATAACTATTTAACATAACTCAAACTAATTAAAATATATTCAAATCAATAATTTAATATAATGATAATATATTATTAATTTAAGTTAAGTTTTATTATTTCGATTTAAATTTAAGAGATGAGTTGATTATCATATTAATAACTAATTCGTTAATTCAGAGGTATTTTTATTTATATTTGAATATTTAAATGTAGTATTTGAGTTTTTAGTTTTTGTTTTTAATTTTGATTTCTGTAACTTTTCCAAATTTGCAAAAACCACAAATATTAGTTTTTGTTTTCTGTTTTTGTCTTTTAATAATCTGAATTACTATCAGCTAAACGTATATTATTATAATTATTTAATATAGTAATTATTAATAAGAATGGTGAATAGTTTAAAGTAAATATTATATATTTAACTAAAATTAATTATTAATTTAAATATGAATTATTTAATTTCATTTAATTTTTGTATTAAACTTAAAAATAAATATCATAATTATTTATAAATTAATTAAAATTTAAAATATATTCAAAATATATAGATTTTAAATAAAATTTGATTTAATAATTCAAAATAAATATTGAACATTAAATTATTTACTTTAATAAAATAAAATAAATAATTTGAAAAGGACTAATATATACTATGATTATTAATTTAGATCTTAAAATAAAATTTATTTTGAAAATTAATAATTATTTAATAAATATATTAAATTTAAATAAACAAAAAATAAATTGCTTGCATACTAGTTTACAAATTGTATTAGTTAACTTTCAATTTTAATAAAATATAATTATTCAATTAACTCATTACTAATTTTATTTAGTATTTTGTTATTGTCAACCTTACAAATATAATGATATTGAAGTTGAAATTTAGATTTATTTTTATTTGAAAACTATAAACTATAAAAAAATGAAACCAATCCTTGTCGCATTTCGCATACTTACGTAACACGTGTGTTTCGGCCCAAGAACTAAAAGAGAGCATTAATTTAAGGATACACTTGTCTTGGGTAAGAAAGGAAACGGAATACGCTCTTGATTTGGACTACATAAATACATGGCTGAAATTTAACGAAACAGAATAGTTACATATAGACAAAGAATTCTGACAGTTGGAGTGTTGATATTTTGAAAGGTCTTGAATATCTGCATGGGACCAATTAAGGATTAAGGAAAGGGAATAGGCTTTTGGTTTGGAGTTTTGATATTGTCAAAGGTGTTGAATATCTACATATGACCTGACAAAACAAAAAAGACAAGGACCTGATACTTTGCTGTCAGAATTTATCTCATTCATTTATTTATATAAGATTTATATAAATATATGAACGAGATAAATTAAAACAGCTTGGAATAGCGAAAGTGGAACAATATATACTTCCCCTGTATTCTAGCCCAATACAAGCACGTAAGAGAACCTACTACTTTGCAGTTAGGACTTTTTTTGTACATCAAAACAAAATGACTTATAAGGACATGACTTAAAAAATTTTATAAGGTTATGATTAAATATTTAATTTTATAAAAATTAAAATTTTAACAATAATAAAAATTAAACAAAAATTAAAATTTACAAAAAAATTTACAAATGTTTCATACATAATTCAGAAGAATAATATAGTGAGATGCATCACACTATTTATCATAATTAATTTTGCTATAGTCTCATGCATGGCACGTAATCAGCTAAATATGAAAATGCTGGTATTGTCGAGGTTTTCAAAATTCAGCGTTTTGGAATAAATCAGCTACTTATTCATATTTTTACCAAACCAAAATTTGACTCAAGCTGATTCCTTGTTCACCAAACGCAGCCAATATCTTGAAAGGAAGGGAGTGAGTGTTCTTTGGGATCAGATAACTTACTTGAGCAACGACGACGTTGGACTCACCATCTCCAAGGTAGATAGTGCCACCTTTGACCTTAAAATCAGGGACACTCTCCGATGTCGTGTTAGATGCCAAAAACACGTCTAATTGAGTGCTTTTTTTAATCAGTGACGATTTCTTGACGCTAAAAAGCAAATCTTTCTCGTCTGTGCTCTCTCCCCTGAACACTTGCCACCTCCCGTGCATGGTCTTTATCTGAAATGGAAGAACAAAAGACTACGGTTTAGTATTCCTGGTGTTTTCTGAAAGTCAAACGATGATCTAATCCTGATCTTAACAAACCTTCTCCTTGAGAGTGACAAGGATGTTACCAGCGGCGTCTTTTAAGTGCCGGCGATCATGGATGCTCATAGTCTTACTTTTGACACTGAAAATGAGTGTACCGTTAACGTCAGTGACCCTGAAATCATTTGCAATCGTGAGGTCAACAGGGTATTGTGTCAGGAACTGTGGTCCAATCACCACTACTGGTTTCTCCAATGGATGGTGCACAGTCATTGCAGGAACAGGGTTGCTTGCTTGGCCGGCCATGTTCAAACGAGAAAATCAAAAAACAGCGAAACTAACAAGCAGATTCTGAGAGCAGGATTGGTTTTGTTATGGCAAGTGAGTGAGAGTTTGGCTTGGTAATATATACAGGACAGGGGAGCCAAGGCGTTGACATGTGTCGATTGTTGTGTGAAACGAAAGCATGTTCCTACCACTGAATGGTTTTTTTTTCTTTTTCCCCAGAGGTGTAATGACTAGGTGCTGACTCAAGAATAAAACAAGCCAGTGCTGTTGTCGCTTAATTTATGGCCACACATAGCGATGATAAGAAGGTCCGAATTCGACCCGATTTGATCCAATCTCAAATTAAATCAACCGAAATTTATATAAAATTTAAGTTTGATTTAATATTTTTTTCAAGATTTAGTCTTGAGGTGCTTAATTTAACCAAATTCAAACCTAATGTGTTAATCTAAAATATAATTAAACTCGAAATTAACCTCAAACTTACTAGCTTAAATATAATTTAATTTTAAGTTTAAAATCAATTCAAGTCGGGACCATTGGTAACCATTAAGGACCACAACATGTCACATCTAATCCCATCTTTTTTCTTATCCCAAAAGTTTTGGTTTTCATAATTATTTTATTTTATTAATTAATTATTTAATTATTGAATGAAACGATATCATTTTGTTCAAATAGAACTGACTTAATATACTTTTCTTTCATCCACTTGAAGCATTATTCTATTAGCAGCAGATTAAATATTACCAATAAATAGACTCTTGTCCATGACGAAAATGAGATTAGGGTGTTTGAATGGATTTAAGGGAGCGGTTGGTTCGTATAGGAGAATGATAATAGAAATGAGAATAAATATAGTGAAGAATGAAATTAGATATTATCATTATAATTATAATGGTTGGTTAAGAGAAAGGAATGATTATCATTATCATTGATAATGATTGGTTTGTAAAAAATATTGAAAATAAAACTAATTATATTTTAATTAATTATATTGTAATTAATTAATTATAATATATTAATTAATTAAAATAGTGTAATTAATTAATTACAATATTTTAATTAATGAATAAATTATATTTAAATTAATTATATTGTAACTAATTAATTATAATGTAATTAATTAATTAAAATATTGTAATTAATTAATTACAATATTTTAATTAATTAATATATTGTAATTAATTATATTCTAATTAATTAATTAATAATAATATTAGTTAAAGAATACTAAACCTTACTAAACTAGAAAAAATCAAGCATTGCTTTGGATCATAGGGTAGGAATAAATAATAGTAACAAAGCTACTATATTGAAGAATAAAGGATATTAGAGGAATGATGGAGAGGAGCAATGTCCAAAAATTAGGAATGAAAATATAAGCCATCCAATCATAACCTCTTACAAAGCTTTATTTTTTATTCCATACCCATTCCTCTTTCTTCATACCCACCAAACAAACAGACATTTAAGTATTCTCTTTACTAAACTGACTTGTTCTTGTCCATTTTATAGATCTAAATGGCTAAGAACTACACAAACCAGAGGACCTAGGAGTAGATTTTGAGGTTTACGGGAAAATTCAAAAAGTTGTGTTAATCTCTCTCGTAGTTTAAAAAATCTTTAATTTTTAAAATTTTTAAAAAATTTTCTTTTAGCTTTTATAAAAACTCCTTTTTTAAATTGTGAATAAAAAATAATAACCAAATAGACGTGTTATAAACATTGTATAAACTAATCAAATATCATTAGTACCAAAACTCAATTCAACTCTCAACTCTGATTTGAAACAATTAAATTTGACTTAAATTAATAATTATTGATTTGAGTCGAATTTAATTTAATTAATTTGGTTTGAGTTTAAGAGTTAGATTAACTTATTATGTAACCAACATTTGATTGGTATAAGTGTCATGTTCATGTGGGATGTATTTCGTAGTTACTTTTTAACTAAAGTCTAAAAAAAGAGATTTTCTCTAAACAATTAAAAACTAAAAGGAGTTTTTTTTTCGAGAATGTTAAAATTAAAGGGGTTTTCAAAAATTTTTGGGGATTTTTATGTAGTTTATCTTTATATAATTTAGTTGAAGTTGGGAACCATCTGAAAAATGATAAAATCAGATGAAGTGAAGCCTGGAATAGTATGGTCTTAAATGGATGGGTGAAGAATAAAGATATAGGCTTGGTTTAAGAAAATTTACAAAAATTATCTTTTTTATTTTTTATAAAATTTAATTTCTTAGAAAACTCATTTTCTCTTAATTCAACACTTAAATTCAACTTGAACCAATTAAACTTAAATTAACAATTTAAAATAATTATTATAAACTATTAATTTGAGCTAAGTTTATTTAGTTCAGTTCGAGTTTAACTATATGTTTGATTGGATGTAAAGTTATTATTGAAATGAAATAGAATAGAATGATTTATAATATAATAGAATGTAAATAGATGTAATATTAGAAAATTGTTATTTGTGAGGAATGGAAGGGTTCATAATGTAATATAGTGAATTGTTGTTTGGAAGAAGGGTTCTGAAATATCCCAGCAGAATATGTAAGAACACAGAGACAATATGTCTGGAAAATACTGCTTTGTCGATATATATATATACAACAGTACTATGAATGTCACCAAATTTACAGAGCTAATGAATAATTATTTCCAGGTTCTAATACAGAAAACATGTAAGAAACGGGAAAAATAACAAGGCAGCAAAACACAACAATGAGAGGGAGAAGGGATTAGAATCAAAAGAGAAAAGGGCACATCAATTTCTCCACATCCCTTTTGGTTCTGTTAGCCATATATATATATTGCTTGGGCCCACTTAATCCCTGAGACACCAGGACACCTTTCTCACGTAGTTGCTACGTCTCACCACTTTGCATTGAGATTCATGTGCCAACTGTCCCACGTCCTTCTTGTCATAATTCAAGGTCGTTTGTCAAATTCTAACAACACCAGCCTCCTTTAACATAACACTTCCCTCCCCATCAAAATCGACTTTGTCCTGAAGATCGAGTTTATGATATATTATTGTTGAAGAACTAAAAAAGGCTCCCAAGTGGGTTTTGTCACTTTGTGAGTCAGTCCCATTGAATTTGTAGCTAAACAACCTATTCATCAAGAATCTTCACTTGTCGGATGTTTAAAACAAAAAGAGCGCGAACTAATGGTTGTTCAGAAGTAGTTACCAACAGAAGAGGAATATATTGTGCCTGTGGGTCACCTTCACAATGTTTATGCAAGGAAACATGGAAGACCGAATGTATCCTAGTACCCAAGTGTTGCTGGACTTCAAATGGCCTGTCATCTTGATATGAACATGGAACAATAGACGGAGGTTCTCTACCATAAACTATCTTGAAGGGAGTCATTCCAATAGTGGTTTGAAAAGAAGTGTTGTACCAAAATTCAGCCTAAGGTAAGTAATTGACCCATAATCAAGGATTTTCACCACAAAGCATTTCAAATACATTTCCAAGCACTTATTCAAAGCCTCGGATTGATCATCCAATTTGTGGATGATAAGATGAACTCATATTAAGAGTTGTTCCCTAGAGTTTGAATAAATACTTCAAATATTGACTATTAAAGACCTTGTCTTTATTGGGCACAAAAGAGTGAGGAACACCATGCAACTTAATAACATGCTGAACAAATGATTCAGCCACTTGTTGAGAAGTATAGTTTGCATTTAAAGGGGCAAAATGACCAAATTTAGATAAACGATCAACAGCTACCATAACAACAGTGTAACCTTTGGAATTTGGCAAACTAGTTATTAAATTCATAGCAAAATCTTCCCATACCTAGTTTGGACTAAGACGTCCAGCTGGATGTAACTGAGAAGATTTAGCTCATTGACAAACGTCACAAAACTTGACAAAATTTTGAATATAAGCTTGCATTTGTTTACAATAAAAATATGTAGCATCAAGGATAGTAGCATGAGGTATAGAGATAGCCATTTGGGAGCTACGGGAGAGAGCATCCGCTGCTTGATTTGTATTTCTAGGCTTGTATTCAATGGTATAAGAGTACCACAGCAACTTAGGTAACCATGCTTCTTGCTCCGGTGTTTGAATAACTTGTTGGTTAAGGTGTTTTCAGCTGTGGTGGTCTATCCGGATGATGAAGTGGTGACCAAATAGACAATGCCGAAATTTAGACACAGCTTCAGAGAAAACATAGAGCTCTTTAACATGTACAGACTACTTCTGCATTCGAGATGATAGCTTCTTTGAAAAATAAGCTATTGGTCTTTAATCTTGCGACAAAACAACACCAATTCCCAAACCCGAAACTTCTGTTTCTAACACAAAAAATTCATCAAACTGTCATGCTTTTGCATTACGATATTTTTGGTCTAAAATCTTAAAAGTTGAAATTATTTTACAAATGATTTATGTTGTAATGTAAAGTCATTATGATTCACAATATTTTGTGTTTGTAATGAGCCCATATGGCTATTAAAATTCCGATGAGTTATGTATTGAATGTATTGTGTTCATTAAAAATGTTTACGGAATAAAGTGGCCCCAATTTGATTACTAATTTTCATGTAATTTGATTGTACAAAGAGATAATGCTGTTAAGCAACCAAAGACAGCATTCATAATGCATACGACCGTTAGCGCTCCTTTTCTTCCAAGGCTTGATTATGAAAGATGGCCGAAAATTCCTGCACCTGAAGAATTATCATAATAAAAAGTAAGTATCTGGAATTTTCTATTCTTAGGGTCCCGTTTCATACAATAATGCAAGGATATGCCGCGGGTCTTTTCAACTCTACCCACTTTTATGCTTTTGACGTTAATAAAATAAAGTAAATTACAGTCCTCCCCATGGAAAGTTTACTAAACAACAAGTTATACCATCTATAACTTGTATATAATAATATTATATACCATATTGTAAACCTACCAAGTAAGTTGAGACTGTCCAATCTGAGGTGAGTGGAAGATGGTAGTAACAATGGCCAGAGTTATTTATTAAAAGTGTTCGTTGCCATGTCAATAGATTTTGATAGAAAGGAGGAGAGTTTAGGCTATATTTAATTGAAGTTTATTAATAGATTGTAATATTATTCGATTATTTAAAAAGAAGGTTTATAATAGAATAGAATGAAATAAGTTGGAAGAGGAGGATTTCATATTACATCTCATTTTATCCTAAACAGTAAAAATGAGAAACTTTCGATTTGAAAGGTTTAAGATGAAATGTAAAATGATAAACAACTTTTTATTATATTACATCATAGATCTCTTTTTTCAAATAATATTTCACTATATTACATTATGAACCCTTCCATTTCTCCCACACAATAATTTTTTAATATTATATTCATTTACATTCTAATTTTATTATAAATTAAATCTAAGTTTAAGAGGATGACTTAACATAAAGAGCTACAATAATTTGCATACACTTGATTCAACTAGGGGTGCGAGAAAGTTGGTTTAGTATAAGAATGATGTTAGGGAAATTTCATTTTTCACACAACAAAACTGATGTGACAATTTCCATTATATACTCTACCACTCATCCACCAATTGGGATTAATGAAGTTTGTACGAGCAAATTGAGTATTGAGTTAATAATTATATATAATTGAAAGTGTTTAAGCATTGGAAATTGAGTATTAAAAATTTTCCATTAGCCCTTAATGTGTTCCACTAAAACTGTAAATATATATATATATATAGCAAAAACATTTGTAGCAAAATTGACATGGAATGGCGTATTTGACATTTGGTATCTAAATAAAAATTGAGCATCCATCAACATCATCAGTGTGAAAAAGAGTCAAAGAAAGAGGCGTAGTGGCTTGCAGCTATTGTGCAGGCCAAAAGTAATGCTACTTTTGGGGGATGGCTCATGGCTGGCTGCTTACTTGGTAAACACTCAAATTATTTTACTTGCCAAGCGAAAGCCTACTTTTAATCCATAGGTCAAAACAAAAATGACTTGCTTCCCTATACGTTGACGCCAAAGGTCGACATCGGATAGGACGTTAATTTTTGGGTCTAGCTGAGCCGAAATAATTCCCAAAGCTTCTTCTTTCATCATAGAGTTTAGCAAGCCCAACAGCTCAGATCAAACTGTAAGGCTCCTATGCAATGACATCACTTTTAATCGGCTCCTTCAACCCACTTATGAAGCAGACCAATAATATATTGTTGGTAAGATTTGTAGATTGGCTAGCCAGGATCATGAATTGAGTATAATATTCATTAACTGACCCATTTTGCATAAGTTTAAAAATTTAGGCTTGAGGTGACTCAAAGCGTGATGAGTCGAAATGCTCCTCTATGGCCTGCATTAGTGAAGCCCAAGTGGAGATTAGATTGGCCTTTTGCAATATCTGGTACCAAGGAGCCACCTTCCCTTCAAAGTGCATAGCGGCGATTGTGAGCCTCTGAACGTCGGAAGTATCATAAAAAGTGAAAAACGGTTCAGTTCTAAAGATCTATGTGAGATGATCTTGACCTGTCGAACTTGCAATGTATTAAAGGATCTAGTAGTTTGCAAAAAGCCTGCCTTTGTCGATGACCCTTCAACCACAATATTCAGTTCTTGGCAATCAATAGATTTGCTAAGCCTCTCCATATGTCTATTCATGGATTCCAAAGTCGTCTCAGTACGTCCCAAACGAATTTGAGTAGATGCATCTCATCTCATTCATGCAGGTCTACAATATCGTCTGACACTCACTTAATTGCAGTAGCCATTTCTTTCATCCTTGTGTTTTCGGCCATCATAGATATCTACCACGCACTCTCTCAATGAAAGCACTAATGAAATATCACTGCAGAATATTCAAGAACATGCACACAATATTTCTGGAAAAAACTGCTATGTCGATATATATATATTCAACACTATGAATGTCACCAAATTTACAAAGCCAATGGATAACTATTTCCATGTTCCAAAACAGAAAATATATAAGAAACGAGAAAAATAACAAGGCAGCAAAACACAGCAATGAGAGGGAGGAGGGATTAGAATCAAAAGAGAAAAGGACCACTTCAATTTCTCCACACCCTCCCTTTTGGTTATGTTAGTCGTATATATATTTTGCTTGGGCCCACTTAATCCCTGAGACGCCATGACACCTTTCTCGTGCGGTTGCTACGTCTTACCACTTCACGTTAAGGCTCAGGTTGTAAATCATATGCCAACTGTCCCACATCTTTCTTGTCAGAATTGTTGTTTGTGAAATTCTAACAGCACCAACCTTCTTTAACATAACCGGTTCATCGTATAATACAGTGAAACGTTGTTTATCATTTTATATTCCATTCTAAATTTTCTAAATTAAAGTTAATTTATTTTTACTATTTAAAATAAAGTGAGATATAATATGAAATACACTTGTCACATATGTACCTATAATGTTTATGTAAATGGTTCTTGTAAGCAAAAAGAAGATGAAGTTTGAATAAAGATGGCTGCTTGTATGGAATAGTT
>JANZLX010000004.1:30961833-30976122 GCA_025531955.1 Erythroxylum orinocense | reverse complement strand
AATTATAACAGCACCATCCTTTTTTTTTATCAATGAAACGGGGTTTACACCCAAAATAAAGAACTACAAGGTAGTGACATGAGGTAGGGCCACTCCCACCGCATCAGCAAATAACAGCAATGAGAGACCCGCAACAGGCTCACTCAACCAATGAACACCAACAGGTAGAAAGTAGCTATAGTTGGCTAACCAGTCCGCACAACATCCCACTGTAGCTGCTGGGCCAAAATCGCATCCTGAATGTAAGAGTGGATGCCAGCGATGTGATGCACTGTGGGCGCACCAGGGTTAAAGCAACGTTCATTTCGCCACACCCAAAGTTTCCAAAGAATCACACCAAATACCAACGGCCAATAACTTAATCCTCGGACTCCAGACGACGGTGAGAGATTGCGTTCAAGCCAAGAGAAAAAGTCGGTACAAAAGAATTCTTGCTGGTGACGTTGGCCAAGAAGTTGGTGCCATCCCCATCAAAACACCAGCCTCCTTTAACATAACATTTCCCTCCCCATCAAAATCGACAATTAAATTTGCAGCTAAACTGTCCCTTCATCAAGAATCTTCACTTGTCAAATTGACTAATAAAGAACTTGTCTCTATCGGACACAAAAGAGTGAGGAACACCATGCAACTTAATAACATTCTGAACAAATGATTTAGCCATTTGTTGAGAAGTATAGTTTGCCTTTAAAGGGGCAAAATGACCAAATTTAGATAAACGGTCAACAACCACCATAACAACAGTGTAACCATTGGAATTTGGCAAACTAGTTATAAAATCCATAGCAACAGTGTAACCTTGTGTCACGGATGATGGGGTAGGCCATTTTTTAACAGCCTGTTTTCCCGGATCTACTTCTATCCCTTGGCCAGAAACAATATGGCCTATATATGTTATTTTGGTTTTCCCAAACATACACTTTGAAAGCTTAGCACATAAACACTGTTGTTGTAAATGAGTTAATACTATTTCCAAGTAATCTAAATGAAGCATCCACCTAAAGCTATAAACCAAAATATAGTCGAAGAAAACCAAAACAAATTTTCTCAAGAAAGACTCGAAAATTTCATTCATAAGAGATTGAAAAGTAGCAGGAGTATTGGTTAAGCCAAACGACATGACTAACCATTCATAATGGTCACGATGTGTGCAAAATGTTATCTTCGGGGGATCTTCAGGTCTTATTAATATTTGGTGATAGCCGGATCGAAAATCTAGCTTCGAAAAGAACTAAAATCCATAGAGCTCATCAAGTAACTCATCTATTTTAGGAATTGGATATGAATCCTTAACGGTAACGGCATTCAAGGGTTGATAATCCGTGCAGAAGCACCAAGTGTTGTTCTTCTTCTTGACCAACACCACCGGTGCTGAAAATAGACCGGTACTGGGTTGAATGATTCCTTCACGCAACATCTCCTCAACCATCTCTTCAATTTCAGAGTTCTGAGAAAACGAGTATCTATAAGGCCTTACCTTAACTGTTGTAATCTCGTCCTGAAGAGGAATGACATGGTCGTGTATGCTGGTAGGGGGTAACCCCAAGGTGCTTCAAACACATAAATATGTTTCTGTAACAACTTCTTCATATCACTGTTCTATTCAAATACCATTCCTTTCATTACACAAAACCAAACACCTTACATACACTGATTTGTGAGTGATTTAAGTTACAATTTAGGAGGAGCATTATACATTCTCATTACAAAACAGAGGAGACAGAAGTTCCAACTTTTCAGCTAGCTGGAGTCTTGCTGAACAGAGCACACCAAGTGTTTGATCATTTGCCTCAACCAACATTCAAGCTCAACAGGGCAGCAGCTGAAGGAGCCTTCTTCAATCCTCAAGGGAGCAACTTTCTAGACTATCCAATAACACCCATACCTGGGTATCGTTAATAGCCCCTAAAAACTGAATAGTGGTGCCTCCTAGTGTACCATTCATCATGTGAAGGGATAAATGATGATGAGTTAACTCGCCTTGATTTTGATTTGCTTCTTCCAATACTGAGTCCACCGTTTGTTCATCTGGAGGTTCGCCTACATCGATCAGAAGCATCATTAATTGCTTATTCGGGCACCTGCGATGTGATCCCTACGGTACTTATTATCATCATATGTAAAGCATAGACCCTTGTCTCTTTCTAGCTGCATCTCGATTGGGGTAATACGGTGGATGGGAGTGGGATTATAGGTGGTGAAGTGAGACTGCGTTGTAGGTGTTGGTAACATAAGAGGGAGAATTGCAGAAGCAGTCGGTTCACATGTGATGATCTTTGACGATTAAGTTCATTCATATACATGACTATTAAGTTCATCGTGTAAATGGAATAATATTACATTTCATTACATTCTATTAATAACTTTCCAACCAAACATAGCCTAAGAGATGAACTTAATTGTCAAGTAAGTAATCTTTGACTGTTCACATATAATATTTGTTTCAAGTGTGTTTTATCGTTATTTTTTAATTGAAATTTAAGAGAAAGAGCTTTTTTTTAATTAAAAACAAAAAAAAGTTTGAAAATTTTCTAAAATTTCTTAAATTATAAGTACATGTCTTGTCTTTTATCCTAAATGAAATTAATGCAACTGGAGATGAGCTTCTTTGGATTTGGTTTGGCTAGAGACTTCTGAACCTACAATGTTTATGTAAATGGTTCTTGTAAGCAAAAAGAAGATGAAGTTTGAATAAAGATGGCTGCTTGTATGGAATAGTTAGTTGGATGGTCTGTTTAGAGTTGAAGAAGAACACACCCTGTGCACGGTCACGGTCAAGGTCGTGTCCACCAAAGACTTCGAAGAGATATTCGCAATCTTGATCTGATACATATACCAGAGCAAGTTAGGTCCATGTTTCTGATTGATGTGCAACCTGACACAAGAAATGCAGTTAAAATCACAAAAGTTTGATCTGATTTCTGAAATGAAATGTGAATGGTAGGAATGAATCTATTGAGAAAAGTTGCAAAAACAATTTTCTTATCAGTTTGTGAGTTCTTCAGCAGAAAATTTCCCATTTCTCTTTTCTTCAAGCTCTAAGTAGCTTGGATAGAGATGTTAAATGATCACGCCCGATTCGACTCCGATCTGAAATCCAGACTTTGATGTAACCCATCATATCTAAGATCTCTTTAGATATGTGGTCCTTGAGTGGATTCACTATTGGTTGGCCAAATATGAATTCTCAGGAAAAAAAGTGATAAAAAGCTTGCATACTTTCACTTTTTTTAGTGATATCACCATCAAGAAGCATTCTAGGAGCCATTATATGTCTGTTTCGGATTGCCTTTCTTGAAGCAGACACTGTTGTTAAGATAAAAGCTTCTGTTTCAATAGTTAGTGGTATGAATCAACCATTTTAAAGATATATATGAATTTACTTTCACTCTATTCTGATCAATTTCAAACTTGTTTTGCTTACAGGATTTGATCTCTATATCTGTTTTGGATCGAACAATTATAGTTTTATATTAAAAAACTCGGGTATTTTTTACAGAAGAGAAGCAGAGAGAGCAAATATCAGTGCAGGAGGATGAGAATTGACTGCTGAGAAAGCTGTGTCCAAGTTCTGGGGCGTGACAACCCTGTGTTATAACCACTCAATAGGAATCTTACCCTTTTAAGGAAGTGGCAACATCATCAGGAACATACATACTACCGGGGTCTGAAACACTTGAAACAGTTTGTCAGGTAAGAATTTACCTCTGCTATAGGGAAAACATCGTAATTTTCTTAGCATCTGGTTTCTGATACTGCTCTGATGTACTCTTAACTCAACTAAAAAACGTCTCTGAATCTCTCAACTGTTCCTGTTCAACCCTTAAACTAACAGGAATGATGAAGGAAAACTGAAATATGAAGTTTCACTGTACATGAAAGCTAATTTTACACAGTACAACTTAACAAATTTGGAAGTTGTTGTGGACCAACATAAGTTCAAGAATAGTTGTGGACAAGATAAGGTGAAAGTGAGAAAGATCAACATTTTGCATTTGTTTCCATCTAGAGATTCTGCAGATATCAATTTCTCCTTTTTCTCTCTGCTTGTCTGTAGAGAAAACAACAGATAATTATTACATTGGATTGGCTTTTCATTATCATCTTCAAAACATGGTTATCTGCTAGTGTCTCCCATGTGGTGGTACCAAATGTCATTATAACTATTCATATGATTGAGTTAACTCCAAAAACCTGTCTTCAATTCGGATTGCAGGCTGCAACTCACCTGTATGAAACCAGAATCGCTCGCTTGTAATCACCGGTCAGCCATATGGCATTGAATTTGTTCCCAGGCCTTGTACACACTGCCCAAAGTCGTTATCTTAACCGATGCCAAACATAAATAAGCCTGTCATTTATCTTGTAAAATCATGCCTCGAGTTGCTGCGTTCATCACTTTAATCTGCTGAATTTATTCGAATTATAATTGAGCAAACACATGACAGACCAATAAAAGCCAGTACTGCCTGCCCACTTCGCCAAAAGCAAAAGATAAGAGATTTCACTACTTTTTCCATCTATATTTCGGATCAGGATTGAGCATAAACAAATCCCTTTACACTTCTCAACCAATCCTGCCAAGTTGCTGCAACTTTTTCAGGAAAAGATAAGAAGACTCTTCAGAACAGAAAACACGTGGCAGGAATTTCACAGTACTGCAGGTTTTTTATCAGATTCCAGACAAACTCTATCTCCATGGTGTTAGGAAACCAAATCTATCAAAGAAGAAACCTGCAAAGTAATCAAAATTCACACACACAAGATACAATGTTCATCAGAACTTTCTGGTTATAATTAATAGTTATGAACACATCCTGACTACAATATCAGTACTCAACTAACATGCACGGTATTTGCAGATCACTCTAATCAAGTGACGAACGTTCCTTCTGCTCTTAAACCCTTTACTGGGTTCATGAAGAAAATCAGTTTCAGGGCTAATAGGTGAAGTGGTCACGATGGGGAAGACGGGCACATGAAGAACTAACTCGCCGGAGCTTAAGATAGATATGTAGGTAAGAGTCATAACTAGAGAAGCTCCTACTGGTTTATTGCATGAGTTAGTAATGCACGTGCCCTGCTTCTCCATCTTGCTCACACACACCTTTTGGTCCTCTTCAAGCTGATCTGGAAAAGCTCAAAACTCCTGAAGAGAGTGAGAACAAGTGGAGAGGAAAGGGTCTTAAAGTGGTGAATTCAGGACATGAAACTGCAAATTTCTGTACTAACTTGCTCACTCATTTATAACAAAAGAGGCAAGTAAAGTTTGATCCAAGGTGGGTGTGAATCAGGAAAATGAAAAATCTGAGTTGGGAGTGGGACCTGAATAGGTTTTTTGCAAACCCAATTGGTTAAACAGCTTTTACAACTCACAACGAAGTACAGGACCACAATATCACTATATACAATGGCCATTTAGTACTAGTCCTCAACTTGTTGGTAGCACCTGAACAGTAGGTAGTAGATATGCATTGCTTTGGATGAAAGATAGACTTGTATAGAAATGGCATGTGACAACAGTTAGCTCCAATGCTGGTGGGATCTAAAGTTCAGAAAGGTTTATTCTTCCTTGGAAGGAAATAGCTGATCAATTCGACCGGACTTAGTCACACTAAAACGACATTATTTTAGTCTTCAAATTTTTAACTTATAAATCAAAATGACGTCATTTTGACAGACAGAAGTCAGGTCTTTCGAACTTTTGAATAGGGTTTCAAACCGACCTAACCAACCTTGCCAACTCTAGGTCTATCTACACAAATCTTAGTTTTTTCTTCACTTCTTATTCTTATTTGAGACCTTATTCAATTAAAGTATACAACTTCTTTTTAAGTGGGAACAATTAATTAGTCTTTATTTGGTTTGATACACATAATTTTTACAAATTCTAATTAAATTATGCTTCAACAACATAATTTCTAATGCTTTAAAAACCGGATCGGAAGATAAGCTGGTAAGATAAGAAGTTTAAGGATTAAAAGGTTCAACCGATATTAGACTATCATAAAATTAGCTAAGGATTGAATAAAATGCAAATTTTTTAAATATAATTGAAAGGGATTTTTTTTATCTATCAAAGAATTTGTTAAATAAAAATTTATTGATTTTTTTGTGTATAAGAACTTATTAATTTACGAAAATTGACTGATTAATTAATAAATTGATTAATTTTTAACATCAAAAGCTATTAAAGTAAATTAAACTGAAAAATTAAAAATCAAATCAAAAAATTGACTAATTCAAGGTTTACAATTATCTCTGCTGAACCAATTGAGTTTTTTAATTATTGATCATTTCACAAGTTATGTTCCAATAACATTGTTATGTCCAAAAGGGTTGAAAAACTTTGTTTTTTTCTGTCATGTCTGGTTTTAGTTCCTTAACCTGTTCTTGCTCTCAAGTCAAACTCCAAAACGTTCAGCCTTAAAATCTTCGTAAAACCTGTCAGTTGTCGGAATCACAAACAAGTTTCACATGATCGAAGTGTGGGAAGAGACCAATCCATCTGTCATTTTCATTTTTTCTCGTTTTAATTCATTAAGGCATCACGTTATATTAATCAAGAGATCACTATTGCCTTAATATCCAGAACTGCCACATTTATTTCACCTCTCATACTGATCACACACACACTGTGCCAAATATAATTCACATACGTGCATATCACGGAGATATTGCTCTCTTAAAGTATCTTCCAAACCCATAACTTTAGTCTCAATCCACCGCTACCTCTCGCTTGACGGGTTATACGAAAAAAAATATCTTCTGTCAATTCCGGGATCTGGGTCTCAAGTATTATCTATTCGTGATCATGCATGTATGACTTGCTTTTGACCCCTTGTTTGATTATGTATATTTCTAATACATATGCATAGTACTGCATAAACTTGTGTAAAAAAAGTTGTCGGTGCTGATAAGAGATGTATGGGTTCTCGAACAGAGAAGAGTCGTGACGGTCCCCGGACCACCTTGTCCTCTTCTTCTATTTCTTCATTTAGGTAAGTTTACTGTAACGTTATGCGGACCTTATGCATGGAATGTGATTACAAGTATAATGTCACTTCTCATTAAGCATGAAAGTGCGAGAAGGCGTCCGTCGTGTCTTTGTCAATGACCACAAAACACGAGGGCTGCTGTTATATAAAGAGAGATACCTATCTTAGATAGGAGAGGTTTTGCTAAGATTTTCTTTTAACCCAAGAACACTTTGTCCACACTATAATTATATTTAATTGAATTCAAGCTCGGATATTTAGATCTATGTTTAAAGCTTGACCTCGACCTAGATGAGTTGAACCATGATCAAATGTTACAGAATTAATGCTGTTATAGTCATATCTATGGTAGGAAGATTGTCATCTACTTGAAGCGTTTTGGACAAACCAGATTCTCTACTTTACGGCTGGATTATCTTGTTCTCTTGTGCATGAGAATTTCCTGGATGGAGCTCATTGACCTGGCATTCCACTCTCATCAATCATGGACAAAGACATGACTAAATTTGATATGTGTATTTGGGTGAACCTTTTAGAAAGAGAAAAAATTTGGTAGTTTTTTCAGAGATGTCAATTTCTAAACCTCACTTGACATCACTAATTTTAAACAATTATTGGATAATCACATAGTGAAAAGGTGTTATCATTTGTAGGAATAGCAAAAAGGGTCTAATCCAATTCAAAATTAAGAAATTAAGCTCAAATTAGTCGAGTTTAATTTAAACCCGAGTTGAAAAGTTAGCGTGACTCGGTTCAAATTAGTTCGAACAAAATAACATTGTTTTAGTTAAGATTCAATTGAGTTTTGGACTTCCTAAACACAATCAAGTTAGGTTTAGATCAAGAAAAAGAGATCAGTTGAGCTCGAGTCATTAGTCTAATACCATCTCTCATTTATCGGGTTAGTGGAAATAGAGGTGGACAATCCCTAATTAATCAAAGAATTTAAGTGGGGTTTTGTAAAAAAAGGAGGAGACAAGCATGGAAGTAGGTAAAGATGTCATCAGAATTAATGGACATCACTCATAAGCACAACAGAGGCAAGAAGCAATAATGGAGTTTTAACTTAATTAATTGGGATTAGCTAAGACCTTCACAATCATATCTACACACAAGAGTTGTCTCACATGTTGACCACTACACACATAATTAGTACTGTTTAGTAATTAAAAAAACACACACACTTTGCATTTAATGATTAACTCTCTAATCACACACACACTTTCCGCTTTGATCTTTCTTGACCAAACTCTTACTTCCATTTTGTTTTAATTACAGCTAAAGAGCTAGCGCACACAAAAAAACTTTATTCTATTGTAATAAAATTAAGTTATAATATATTAAAGTTTGAGTAATTATGGGAGACAGGATTCGCATTATCTGCCAACAAATATGGATAAATACAACTTCTTTAAGTAGTCAAAGTTGAAAATATGTATAGTAAGAAACCCTACATCCTATACTTTCTATCACAAAACCTAATGTTTTAAAACTCGGTTCGGCATGTTTATCAATGAAAACTTTAAATCAACTAATTTTTTGATTTGATTTTCAACTTTCAGTTTGATTTAGTTTAATAATCTTTGTTGTAAAAAACTGATTAGTTTATCAATTAATCAATAAGTTTTCATAAATTAATCAATTTTTATAACATAAAATAAATTGATTAATTTTCATTTAATAGTCTCTTTTTTAATTAAATTTTAATTTTTTATAGATAAAAATAGTCTTCTTCAATAATTTTTCAAAATACTTAATTTTATTCAATCTTTAATTAATCTGTGACAGTCTAATACTAGTCAAATCTTTTAAACTTTAATTTAGTCAAATCTTTTAAACTTTAATTAAACTTTTTGTTTTACCAATTTACTTTTTAGTCTAATTTTAAAATATTGTTTAAAACAATATTATTTTGATCTTAAGTTTAATTTCTAAATTGATGTCATTTTAGATAATTTAATCTACACAGTTTGAGAGGAGACCCTTTGTGTTAGGATTTGGTCCACACATTTAAAGGGAGCGTATGGATCAAATCATCTGACACAGAGTTAGCAAGGTGCTCACAATTTGAGTTTGACAAAGAACAAAGGGTGACTGTTCCTGTTTTTGTGCATCATCCTATGTCCGAGACCATCCATCCATTCATTAAATGAGCCACATTTAGCTAGGAAAATAAGGGGAAAGTAGATTTTGTTTTCATGACATAGATATTGCATTATCACAAGGAATTGAAGACATTAAACCCTAGGACGTGCTAGTTCTCAAGTAGGGAGGGCTTTATCGGACATGAGCAATTCTCCTGTTTTGTTTTTGTGTATTAATCCTATGTCTAGACCATCCATCCATCCATAGGTTTTAATGTCTTCAACTCGTCATGATAATGCCATATCTATGTCATGAAAACAAGATCTACTTTTTCCCTTATTTTCCTAGCTAAATGTGACCCAACACGAGTTAAATCAATCAACCATTGTCGTGATATGGTTTCAGTCTAATCAGCACAAAAGCAAGGAAGCTACCTACCTTAATTACCCAACTTCTTTACTTTTAAAATACTTTTGTATCACCTTCAAATGGACACCTGCTCCTGCTAGGTCTTCTTATCTTCATGACAATGCCGTAATGCGATAAACTCAAATTATTTTGCAATTCTTGACATTGAAAGTCCATAATTTTAAAATTAAAAGTCTAAGCTTGATTGCTCAGTTGTGGTATTATAAATTAAGGCCTGTCATGTGATGAGATTTGTGTGCGTACGGGAAAAAATCATATTTTCATGTATTAAAAATAAAATCATATTTTTAATTTAAATCTTAAATTTTAAATATCGGGTCAAAATTTTAATACTGTTTAATTAAATCAAATTACGAATTCTAAGCAAAATACATCCAAAATTAGAAAATATATACAAATTAAGAAAAACCAAGTTCGAGAACTAGTAAATAATAAATTTAACAGATACACTTATTCAAGGTTTTGACTCGTTATCTCGTCAAGTTATTTATACAGAACACATGATTAGCAGATTATTATGTGTATTCGATAGTTTAATTATTCTGTGCGTACACCTTTAGGTTATTGTCTTGTCAAATAATTTATTTGAAACACGTAATTTACAAATTATTGTCTGCACACTTGAAAACGAAGGGCTGTGAATTTCACCAGATAAAATAATCATATGTACTGGAACGTTAGATGCCAAGGAATCAGATAAATTCGTAGTCAAAAAGCTCAAATTCTTGGCTTCTTCTTCTTCTTCCAAGTAAAGTTTGATATGACTTGGATTAGAACCTCAAATAATTGAGTTGTTAGCTAGAAGAAAGGACACAATTATTTACTATACAGGGTTTTTAGCGAAAATGGGAGTTGAAGTTGGAAGTGTTCAAAGAAACCATGTTCCTGCAACCAACGACCCTAAACCCCACCCTCACGATTTTCAGCTTTCACGTCAGGATTTTGTTTACACTTCAAGTTGCCTGTCTGTGTCGCTGAAGAGATATGGATGTCCAAAAACACCAGAAAAGGACATATGGGAATCTCCTAATTTGCATTTTATCAGCTTGTTTACAATTTTAAATTAGGGTTATAACAAGATGATGAATTGAAATGGAGCCCTCTAAAATTTGAGTACGATTAAGCTAGACTTTTCAAGCTTCAACCAAGTCAATTTTGGTTTGGTTTATTCATTTTAGATCGAATTGATCTAGATGAAGCTGATTTGTCATGATTAGTTGTTGGTTTTAAATTAAGACAGATAACAGGTTAAATCAAAATCAAACCCTCTAAAATTCAAGTTTGGTCAAGCGAAAATATATAAGCTATAACTAAGTTAAATTTAGTTTGATTTATTGATTTCGGATCGACCAACTAATTTCTCATGATTAGTTGTTGGTTTTAAATTAGGATTGATAATAGGTTGTGGTTCAGTCGGATTTCGCTGAACAGGAATTTCGTTGTTCTGATCCATTATCCTGAGTATTTTTGGATGATGAGTACCTGCAAAATAGATAAAGACACTCCAGGGGTTGATTCCCGGAAGGTCCCTCTGACGCTCAAGTCAGTATTTTGATAATAGTTTGGTGGCTGGAGTAAAGAAGAAACTAGGGTTTATGTCGCGTACCTCTATCATGGCAAAATAGTACCTTATATATGTTGTAGATTGCCATTAGGTTTAGATCTTTACGTCGATCATTGAGTCTGCATGGGACTCTAACATCTGATAGGCCGAGCGGGCTATGAACATGTGAAGATGGGTGATGGGCCTGGGCCTAGCACAGCTGACCCAACCAGGTTGAATCTGAACCAAGCGCTCTAAAACTCTGATTGAAATATCCAAGCTCCAACCATCTCAAACTTGGTTGAACTTATGGATTCTAAGTCAAAATCCTTTGTACCAGGCTAATTTTTCATAATAAGTTATTGGTTCTGGGTTGAACACGAACTATCATTCGAAACCATAAATGTTTTTGTTTCATGAGCTTGTATCTATCTAACTGATTTATACAGGTTCAAGTTCCGCAATAGCTATTGAGTATATTGGGCTCAAATGATGATATATAGGACTTTCCGCTTATAGGCTACATCAGTAATTGACTAATGAGCCTGTAATGAACATACCCCAGAACAAGTTAGCTCCACAGAAGTTTGGACCAAAAAAACGTATCATAATGTCCACTGCATAGTAAAATCTGTCAATGGAAGTTGGTGGTATGGATATTGCTTTTGCAGAGTTCCTTGATTTAGGGATAACACAAACATATAAACATATAGTTTGAATCAGAGTTCATATAATTACAATTATACAATAAATGCAGACTGGTTTGAACGAAACTTAGGACCCAACTTATCAATGGAGGCTGGTCTTGCAACATGAAACGGACACTCTAAATAGCCAGAAGAAGTGTAGGTAACGATCTGGTGAAAAGATCTCTAGGGTTGCTCTGCCACAACGTGTGGTTCTTGTTCCTTACTCTGCAACTAGTTGTTGGCTTCACATCTTCAATCGTAAGCCACGTGTTGAAGTATTCCCTGAACTCAGTGATTCGACCATCTTTAACGATCCAAACATGAACCCAATATGCTTCTGCACCTTCCCAACCTTCCACGATCACGCACTCTCCGATTACCTCTATGCTTCTCGGCACGAACCTGAACTTGGTTGTGGTATTTGACTCGCCGGTGAGCATCCTCATCATGTGTTCGCAGCGAGGAGGTCCATGAAACCACCATTCCAGGTCATCTGTCAAGAGCTTGCCAATGGTGTTCCTGTCACCTTCCGCCAATGCCTTGTATAACTCATCAACAATACTCTTGTTTCGCGCTTCTGGGTTCGGATCTGACATGGGTTTTGATGCAGCTTCTGTGGTAGACACCATTTTTCTTGTTTGATAGAAAGAATCTGTACTTTCAGGTTTTGAAGATTTCTATGTAAATAGTGCATGTTCATGCCTGACCAAAGAGAAGCTATATATAGATGATTGAAGGTGGTCCTTAATTAACGAAAAATCACATACAATCAATAATTAATTCATTACAGGAAGTTTTGTTTTGAGAAGACTGAAATCTGTAAACATCTGGAATGATTGAAACCGTGTAGTTGTCTCTTTCGTACTATAAAGTGTAATACAATACCTTTTTTTTTTTTGGTTCTAAGGGAAAGAAAACAAAGGGAGTAGTTCCTATATTCTAATCCCCTGCGAAGGAATCGATGATGATAAAGGGTTCTTTGCACGTAACAGTGAAGTGTATTCAAAAGGTTTTATGGTGGTTTCCGAAAAATATGCAGGCCAGCGTTGCGACCGAAGCTAGATATGTCAAGTGATCTGCATACTGGTTCCCTTCACGAGGCATATGCTCAATGTGTACTGTCTGTCTACTCCTGACGAAGTAATTCACGGATACCTACCACCAAAAAAGAATACTCAATCAGATCCTGAAATAAAGATGAAAGAATATTAATAACTTTGAAGGAGTCTACTTCTAGTAGCACACATCGATAACCCTATTCTCATGTCAACAACAACTCAAAGGATACCCCGCAAAGTTCTGCCATAACAGGATGACCGACGCCTGTAATACAATACTTTAATACAATGGTTTGAAAACCCTTAAATGATATAGAGAATGACGATAGAGATCGGAGGCAATCATTATTTAGGTTGATGAAGAAGAAAATATGCTTTATTTTTAACATTTACAACATCATTCTAATGAAATTTCTGTTAATTATACTTAACAAAAAAATAGTTTTGTTAATTATATGTTTTAAAAAAAATTTAGAATTACGTAACCTTAATTTTAACTAATAGAAAAGTTATTTCCGATTCTATTATGTAATAACTTATCACTTTGTGTAATGTTTAATTAGTTTGGTTCAAATTTAAGAATTAGGTTAGATCGTTATACAAACGACAATTAAGTGAAGTTCATGTCATATGTAATTTTTCCTTATTTTTAAACCATATTTTAAGAAAAATAAATCTTTTAGAAATTTAAGATCTATAAAAATTTGCAAAATTTAAAAATTAAAGGTTTTTGTAAGTTTCTTAAAATTTACCCTATTTTATAACTAAATTAATACCCTAAAATTAAGGTAAGTGTATCAAAATTTCAAATTATTAAATATGAAATATGGACCCCAAACATAACTGGAGTGTGGTCACTTATTCTTAGCCTCTCTTTAGTCCTCCCCATTTCTTATCCGCTAAATTCTATTTCCATCTCATTGACAGGTCTTCTCAGTAGGAGAAGAGTCCTTGTCTTTGGTGCATTATTTACCTTCGTTATCGTACCTAGTCTGAAATTTTGTAATAAAGCAGGTGTTGAAAGGGTCTGATAGTAGCCTTATCCTTACATAATAAAAAAGTTATTTTCAGTAGACTCACATGTCACATATATATATGACAATAAAAGAATGATGCAAGTTAAAGAGTAAATAAGTAAAACTGACACACTAAATAATTATGTAAATAAAATTATAATAAATACATAAATAAATAAAATATAACTCAACTTTTAAAAATAAAATTTATTTTATTTTATTATGATTTATATTTATTATTATTATGATTCAAATTTAAAAGAATTATAAATCCAAAAATAGTTAATTAAAATTTTATCAATATTTTTTATAACCTAGAAATCATGATTTTTTAGATAATTTTCTGAAATTTTAACCAAAAATTCTTGATTTTTCAACAATTAATCCTAAAATAATACTCCCTCCGATTCATAATAAGTGTTGTTTTAGATACATTTTAATTATTCAAAATAAGTGTCATTCTTGACTTTG
>JANZLX010000004.1:30938792-30960559 GCA_025531955.1 Erythroxylum orinocense | reverse complement strand
ACTCAAAATAGAGTAGACATTAATTTCATGCTCTATATCTAATCAGAACATTGTATGATGAAATGATTAAATTGTACGAAAAAATTATACACGGAAAGATTAGTCAAAACCACTTTGACATTCTCAAATATTTGGGTAGTCGTGATGGATTGCTAGGTGTCAATCTTGATCTATAATTATAAATTGTTTAATTGGAGAATTAAAAATAAATTAAAATGAGTTTTAACTTATCTAATTTTAATTATGAATTAAAATTAGATTTTATAATCGTTGCCAACATATTTGAGAACCTAATGGATTTCACATATAGAATGGGTTGGAAAGAGTAAAGTTAACTTAATCAAGTTGGACTTTTTTGTAAAGTTTGAGAAACTTTATGATTAAATATGATATATTTAATAAATAAGGACCAATATGAGATATTGAATCTTATATGAGCATAGTTGGCATTTAATTATAATTATTTGTAATTATAATTAAAGTTTAATTAAAATTAGACTTTAATTTCAATTAAATTATTAAAACGTCAAAAGCTTATTTTAAATAGGCTTAAGTTCTATGAAGCTAGCACTTCTGTCTTAACCCTCTTTGTAATAGTTACAGAATTCTCTCAATCTATTATGTAGATACTATTAGAGGTCGGACACTTATGTGGTTATGATGGTTGAAACGGATTAATTTCGGGAACAGTTCAAGAGATACGACAAAACAAAACTTAAGCTTCGGAATAAGGTACGAATTAAATTTCTGTTTTATTATAATTTGTGTTAATCATTTTATAGAATTAAATAGATCTTGATTTTTGGAAAATCAAAAGTCACAAAAAAAATTCATGATTATTCCGCTGCAGTCGGGATCAGATCTCAATCCGATTTTCCTAACACAAAGATCGGTTAATTAGCAAGAGAAGCTCTTTAATAAGATCTTGATTTTTTTCACTTATTGAATTTTTTAAAAATGAATTAATATTAATTAAAATACATTCAATTATAGAATTTTACCTTTTTATTACAAATATCAATAATATTTCTGACTGTGAATTTTTCAGCCAGTAGAAGAAGCTTTAGAAGCTCTGAATAGTTATTAAGTGCTATTAGTGTCAATATTGGCATCACTGAGCTGACCAAAGAAATATAAGATTAGTCCTCCATAGGCATTTTTTTTTTTTCTGTAACTGATAAGTATATGTGAATTATTGAATGGTCCCGTAGTGTCTTTGATTGGTCATCCGATAATTTCGTAGTTTCTGTTGATGATTTGGAAAGTTTGCGTATCGATGGTTTTCTTGTTGACTTCATAAAACAAGCAACCTAGCCAGACGGGCATGAGCTAGCTTAACTACTAGAGCTGTATTGCTTTGTAATTAATTACAACCGATGGTACTTTGTCTTAACACACATAGTTTTAACGTTGTTGACCTCCTTTTGATAGTCCGAGTTCGTGTTTAACGAGCTGGGAGGAAGTTCTTCACCCACAGTTTCTAAAATCTAGCGTGCTTTTGGAGTGAGAAAACTGTGGGTTTAAAGAGATCCACAAATATCAGTTTGTGGGGTTTTGTTTAATTCAAGTACAAGATAATTTCACTTTTTTTTTTCTTTTTAATGTAATGGAAATTTTGAGATTTTAATATCATATTTTAAATAACAGATAGAAGTCTTTTTTTTATAATTTTTATATTTTAAATAAAACTGGTGTGCATTTTCTGAGTTCAGAAACTCTACGGAAGCTTACCATTTCGGACCTTGGAACCTCAGGCTCTAATATTATACTTATGTATATAGTAACAACTTTATTTATAAATTTCAAAATTCAGTGCCAATGAGCTTTTAGGAGGTTAATAAATATTTTTTCACCATAAAAGTCTTTTTTAAAAAAATAAGTATTTGACTGTAAGATAAAAATGTATTTCTTTAATAAATATAATTTTTTTAGCAGTCAAAATACAGTTTTTTAAGAAGTTCAAATTTAAAGCTTCTCAAAAAAGCATTTTTTAAGTAGATTTTTTATATCAATTAATGAGCCTATTTTTTAATACCTTTTGTTTTTATATTTTACACATAATTTTTACAATACTCAAAAACTCATCTTCTCGTTTATTATGTATTTAACTATTTACTCAACTTAGATATTCATTTTGAGATTTATATAATATTATTTGACTTTTTATATGTTTTAATATTTATTTTCGATATTAGTTTACTTATGTTATACTCTATATAAAAGATTTAGTTAGATATATTTTTATTTATGTTTCATATAGTTTAAAATTAGATAATAACTAATATACTGTGCTTTGCATATTGTTTAATATACTTTAAATAATTTTGATTACAAAATAAAATATAGTTAAAGTTAAAAATGCTTTTATTTTTATGTTACCAAAGGATCTGTTGCATCTTTATACTAATCTCTCTTATTATGTTTATGTTTTTATTTTAAAATCTATTTATATTTTTGAACACGAGCAATTTAAAGAGTATTTTAGAGTTCATAATGATAACCATATAATTATTCAATGACAATCTTAATTAGCGGCATATGATTAATCCTAAACATTAATTTTTAAATATGAGAAGGTATTGTATATAAATTGTTATTTTTCAAAATAGGTGAATAAATTTTAAAAATTTATATCTCTACAATAACAATAACAATAAGTGAAAATCCTATTGAAACGCAGGGTCTAAGGAGATTCAGTAATACACAACCTTATTCAAAAAAAAAAAAATTTATATCTTCGCCACGTTTTTTGAAATGGAGATTTGTGAAAATTAAACGGGAGGAGGAGCCAATAAAAATTAATTGATTGAGTAAATTTTCAATCTTAAAAAATGTGTATTCAAAACTAAAAAATGATTAAAATAATAAATAAATAACTAAAAGCTCTTAAATTTTGAATTTTTTTGAACATTGACCAAGCTAATTTAAATTAATTAAAAAATTTAAAATACTAGTAAATAAAAACAAATTTTAAATAAAAAATTTAAGCAGACCAATTTAAAAAAACTCCAAAAGGTTTAGGCGTTGACTCTTTGGAGCAAAGATAAAACATCCGACCTGCCGGATTCGAACCAGCGACCTAAGGATTAACCATGGTTCCCCACTACAGTCCTCCGCTCTACCAACTGAGCTAAGGTCGGCTGGCATTGAAACGGCTCCAAAATTAATAACAATCGCCAAGATTGTGCAAGAGTTTATGTTTCTTCAACAATTCAACCAATAGCCCAATCCAAGTCCCTTTAACTCTTTAAGCCCATCTATAAAACTAAAATACTTTTTTTTAAAATATTCAAGAAAATTTTAAATAAATGTCTAATTGTTATCCTTCTATTAATTATTTTAAGTTTTTATTTATAGAAGTAATCATAAATTTTCATACATTGACTTCTTTTATCGTAACTTTTGATAAATTATTTGAGCTCGATACTGAATTTGAGTTGAATTTGAAAATTTAAATAATCAAATTTAATTTAAAAGATAAAAGGAATATTTTTCAAATTATCTTATAATTAATTAAATTTAAATTCATTTAACTTAGCAATCCAAAGTGAGAGCTTCTAGGCCTTCCCTTGTGACCGAATAATTACATTATACATGGATGACTTAGTGCTAAGTATATAAAACACAACAGAAATCAGTCACCTCTCACCTAGATCTTCACTACTTGGAAATACCAACCACTCCTCTGTAGATGAGCTCAAGCCACTTGGTTCCACCATTAATGGACCTTCTCCATCCCTTGAAATGTTCTTACTCTTTCCAAACATACTAGGACTGACCCTAGTTTCCGCACTATCCATGTTCTTCAAAACCCTCTCCACCAAGCATTCTCAGCAGCACTACTTTCTCCCCACACAAAACCTGCTGCTGACGACGGTCCTTGCGGTGGGGCCGCCAAAACTGACGGTGGAGTGGTGGACCACACAGGTTCAGGAGTTGGCAAGGTGTTGGTTACGGTATAGCAATAGAACTGAGAATTGCCAGAGCCTAAAGTTGACGGTGACGAAGATGATGATGATGATCTGTGGAGGTGTAAAGCATGTGCAACTTCTCTTCTAGCTTCAGCCATGTTAATGTCACCTTCATGAGTGGACTTTCTTCTCTGAGATATCCTTTTAAGAGGTTTTCCCCCAGAATCAATGGCGTCTCTTGAACCTCTATTATTGTCCATGGTATAGTCACGGCAATGGTTTGAACTTTGAAGCATACAGCGCTTTGAGGTAAGGAATCGACATATGGAGAGCGGAGAAAATGGGTGAGATAGTAAAAACACGTAAGCTGACACGTGGTGCCATCAGTTGTCACTTCAAAGTACAAATGGTACTTTAATATTACTTTAATTTTCTTATTTTAAAATAGAAAGTTATTTTTATTTTTTATTTTTGAAAAACATCAATAATTTTAATTTTATGATACTTATTTTATTGTAAATTTTAACTATAAACTTTTAAATAATATCATTCATGACAACAACAATAACACTCAATAGAAATCTTGCTGACACGAAAAATTTGAAGAGGTTTAATAATATGCAGCGTTATCTCTAATCAGTAGGGACGTTATTTCTTAAAATAATATTAATTAGTATTATGCAATAAAAATAATATTTTGTAATATTAAATTCAAAATAAAAATAGTTTTTTTAGTTAATTAATTTGAGCTGAATTAGACAAAAATTATATTGTTTTAACCGAAACTAAATATTCTAAACTGAATTTTAAATTAAAATTGTTTTATTTTATTAATTATAAAATAAATCACATCAAATTCATACTGAATTGTCTTGTCTAAGCCTCGAGACAATAATAACGAGCTTCAAATCTTCTGTGCCCTCTATTTTAACATCTCACTTATTTAAATTTTCCCTCTCTTAATTATTGTATGATTGGATGTTACTTAGAACATGTGGGCACACAAAAAAGGTACAAAAGATTTGAAGCTGTAATAACGAGTCTCAAATCTTCTGTCCCTCTTTCCTGACCCTATTCTACCCTCATCTCATCTGAGCCATCCATTTATTTGTCATCCATTTATGTGGGACCACATGAATAGATGGCTCAAATAAGATAGGGACAGAATAGGGTCAAGATAAGAGGTGAGAGGATCCCTGTAATAACGAGCCATCACTAACCAAATTTGAATGAGTATGAACAATTAGACAAGACTCAACACACACCTAGCGTAACAAATTCAAGAACAAAATGATGTATCCTATGTATGACTAATCCAAACGTTGTCAATACATAGGTTGTTGTTAGTTGGAAAGTGGTGAGAAGTGTTCGATTGCCTATACTCCATCGATGTTGAAAAGCATAGCATCCCACTTTATCAACCAAACCTTCAAAGCAAAGATTGAATCATTGATTTTTTCACGTCTAAGGTTTTAAAAAATCCCCATTACTTTCAGCTTAAGTCTTATAATAAGCACATTCAACCAAATACTAATAGACTTTTATGATAAATAAATATATTATACATCTAATGTTTGATATTTTTCACTTAATAAACGATAATTAAAAAATTCAATCAATTTAACCTGTTCAATCATAAAAGTTTTGAACTATTAAATTTTACGATTCAGTTTTTAACTTTTTAGTTTGATTTACTTTAAGAACTCTTGTTATTAAAAGCTGATAAATTCATTAATTAATAAATCAATTAATTTTTATTTAACGATTTTTTAATTAAATTTCAAATTATTCGATAAGTAAGAACAATCTCTTTCATATTCCTTAATTTTATTCAATCTTTAGCTAGTTTTATGACTGTCTAATACTGACTGAATATTTTAAAATTTAATCATTTTATCCTCCTGAAACTTAATGGATTTATAATCAAATTATCCTAAGTGGATAAGTTTATTTAAATATTAAAAGATAAGATTATAGTATGTTTAAGTAATTTTGACAATTAGTGAATGATTACAAATTCTTTAATAAAAATTATTAAAAAGTCATGTGCTTTCAAGTGACAAGATTTTAAGGCTTTAGTTATAGTATTGATTATGATAAGAAAATTTAGAGTAGGTGTAAAAGACACCATTGATGTAAATAAACTCTTATACTTGAAGCATCAACTTGTACCCATCTTTCCCATTTCATCTTGTTACAACAAAAACATAAGATTCGGGTCGAGCTTGTGATCGGATTTATCGGAATTTAAAACTCGACTTTAAATTTAATTCTAATTTTAAATTAAAAATTCAAGTTTAATTTAAAGTTCAATTACTTCAATATAAAAGTTTTAAAATTTTTTTGGTTAAATCATCCAATATTCGACGTCACATAATCAACTCATTAATCTCGACTGGAGCCAGATAAAATTCTTTTGAACGACAAAGCTTTCTTTTATAAGTTTTAAAGCCATTTCATTCTTTAAATTCGAACTCGAAATTTTGTTTAAAGACGGAGAATCTCTTGCCACCCCACCAAAAAGAACTTTTGACAACTTTTTCTCAATCCTGTTGACTAAAAAAGTATATAAAAAAAAAAACACACACACACGAAACAGATTAGGAATCAGGTACATGGAAATAACTAATAACGGTTTTGATTGGTTACAGCCCAACTAATCAATAGCCAACTTCCTTCCCTAATATATAATTCAATTAGTATCCTTTTAATATTAATTAATTTAAGAATATCTTTATCACAAGAGAATTGTGCTACTTAGTGAATACTTATTAAGTAAATATTTTAGTTTAATTATGCCTTTTAAGAAGATAATTATTTAATACATAGATTATTCAATTCATAATTCGATGACAAAAATTGATTTTCATCAAGTTAAATACTATAGTTACAATAAGGAAAAATTCAACCTAAAATCAACAGGTCAAATGTAAGAAAATTTTAAATTTTGAGTTAAATTTCAAATCTCTTTTTGTTTGATATGATTTGAAATAAAATAGATAAAATTTACATTTTTAATAGACTAATACGAGTGTATTAAGTTTAAATTTCAAATTAAAAGTAAAAAAATATTAAAGTTTTTAAATATATATAAAATCTTAAACTGATCAAATTTTCAATTTGATTTATTTTAATGACCTTTGTTATTAAAAATTGGTCAAATTGTTAATTAATCGGTTGATTTTCATAAATTAACTAATTTTTATAAATCAATATTTTCATTTACAACTCTTTTTTAATTAAATTTTAAATTTTATGTGAAATAATAAAATTTCAACCTTATATATCTTATTTTATTAAATTAATTTTCAATCTATTTATTAAAATTTTTAACATGGGCAAAGTGTAGAATCCATTAATAAGAATTGAGTATGGGTCAACTATTGCCAAAATAATTAGAAATAGTTATTTGTATAGTTAATCCTTATCACTTATAAACCTTTTAACATTTTCATGTAGTATAACTAGGATTGGACTGGTCATTCAGTTATTACTTAAAATAAATGTAGTGGTAACCGGATTGGGCCACTAGGATTGGACATTCAGACGGATAACTGATAAATTAATAATCTAGACCAAGCCTACTGTGCTACCATATTATAATTTTTAATGTGGGTAGAGTATAGAGCCCATTAACAAGAATTGAGCTTGGATCAACTATCGCTAAAATAATTAGAATTAATTATTTGGATAATTGACCCTTACCACTTATAAATCCTTTAATATTTTCATAAACGTAGTGGTAATCGGATTGAGCTGTTGGGGCTGGACATCCAGATGTATAACGGATGAATTAATAATTCGGACTAAACTTGATGTGCTACCATATTAGAATTTTTAATATGGGTAGATTATATAGCTCATCAACAAGAATTGAACTTGGGTCAACCATCGCTAAAATAACTAAAACTAATTATTTGGATAATTGACCCTTACTACTTATAAATCCTTTAATATTTTCATCTTCCGTCAATATGAAATAATCTAACACTATTTTTAAAATATTAATTTGAATCAGATAAAACTCTAATTTATATTTAAAATTTCAAAAATCTTTTGGAAATGGTGTGATCTCCACTTGCTACCCCTCGTGGGATCCACTAGAAAAAGAGAGATTATTTATTTAAATTTATAAATAATAAAGTGTTTAATACAGAACGTAGTTCAGATTAATGTAAATAATAATTAATAATACGTAAAATGTGTATTTGTGCATGGAGGGCACGACGAGACGACCACATTAGGAATACGAAAAAATTGTCTATTTCTTTGGGTTCCACCTTAGAGTGAGGGTTAACTCTCAGCCGTCCAGGCATCAACAATTATGCAACAAGATTGCTTGATTTCGAGGCCAATTAAGCTGCTAATTGCCAACACCCACGCAACTCCCGTGGTCTCGAAGCAGCGGATCACATCCTTAGAAAAGCGAACGTGACCCAGATAAATACCACTACTCTACGTTTAGCGGCAAAGTACGACTACCGAGAAACGACACAGCCGTTTCGCTCGTTGGGTCTCTCTCTCGGCTCCTCCGTGTCTTCTTCGTCGACCTGTGACTCTTGTGTAGTGTAATGTTGTAGGCAGAGAGGCACATTCATTTCTCTGGAACACTCTCGATTAGGGCTTGTTTGTTCGGTAGTTGATGTTTGAAGGGGAAAAAGTTGTGAAGAATGCCGTTGACGAGGTGCCAGATAAGGAATGAGTACGGATTGGCCGATCCAGAGCTGTATAGGGCCGCCGATAGAGATGATCCGGAAGCTCTTTTGGAGGGCGTTGCCATGGCTGGCCTCGTCGGAGTTCTACGGCAGCTCGGTGACCTCGCCGAGTTAGTTTCTTCTCTCTTTTTGCTAGTATGATTTAATTTCGTATTTCCTGTCTGGAGATTATTGAGTTCGGAAGTTGATTGACTGTTTTTCTTTCTAGCAGCTTCGGTATAATCGTCCTTTTGTAGAGTGTGTGTGTGTGTGTAGTGAAGTTTCAGCTGCTCTTTGAATAAGCAACTCGTTTCCGATTCTTAAGCTTAATGGTTTTCAAAATTTCCACTCTCTTTTTACATACCTTCTTCTTTTTCAATTTCAAAAATTAGGAATCAAACTGGCTTTATATTTGCTAAAATTAACTGAAATCCATTTTGTTCAATTAAGGATGATAAGGATTTTCTATAAATTCGTGTTTTATGCAATCAATTTAGCAAGATATTCCTTCCATATGGTGCTAGTATGTAGTTGATTAAGCTTGTGTAACCGTTATGGTTATGGGTGAAGTTCCATTGGGTTAGTTTGTGTATGGAATCATTGTGGAAATCTAATTTTTAATTGAATAAGCTTTTGGGAATGTTTAATCACTTCATCTTTCTGTGTCACCGCATTTTGCATCCAGAATTCTGTGATATTGGGGATATTCACATTCATACGGAATTCATCCTCTTTCATTCTCCTTTTAAAATACTGTTAAAAGAGATTTGTTTGATAGCTGTTCTTATGGTTGTTAAAGGTTTGCTGCTGAAATATTTCATGATTTGCATGAGGAGGTAATGGCAACTGCGGCCAGAGGCCATGGCCTAATGGCCCGTGTTCAGCAACTTGAGGCAGAAGTTCCTTCAATTGAGAGGGCGTTTCTATCCCAGACAGATCATTCGTCGTTCTTCTCAAATGCAGGTTATAAAGCCTTTTACCTAATCGATTATATTTCATTCTGGGTTTCTGGTATCAGTAATTTGATTGGTTAATTGGACAATTATGAAGCATATTTACTTTTGTGAAAAAACATCCTGAATTTACAGATTTATTGTATTCTTAATTTGTTTCCTTTATGATGGGGAACTTAAGACTGGTATAGAAATTACTGGCTTGGTCAAAAACATGAAACTTATGATATTTTTGCACTGTTTATCTGATAGTTTTTCCCTTTTATACTGTTAGTTTTTTCTTCTTCAAAATAACTGATTTTTAGTAAGACTTTATTTCAGGGGTTGATTGGCATCCTAATTTGCGCATGGATCAGAGTGTGATTACTCGTGGTGATTTGCCTCGCTTTGTGATGGACTCTTATGAGGAGTGCCGAGGTCCACCACGCTTATTTCTTCTGGACAAGTATGATATTTAGATCTGTTTTCAGTTCACCAGAGTTATTAACATTTATGACCATATATATTATAGATTATAGGAAAAACTATGTCTGGATTCTGACAGGTTCGATGTTGCTGGTGCTGGGGCATGTTTGAAGCGTTACAGTGATCCATCATTCTTTAAAGTTGAACCAGTAGGTGAAATTTCATTTGAAGTTCCTAGGGAGAAGAAGAGTCGAAAAACAAAGGTATATGAATTGACTCCTATATTCAAGAAAGTTCTTGGAGGTCTTAGCTGCAGACATGCTATATTTTGTTGATCATTTTTGCATCTCAAGAATTAATAGTAAAGTGCTCCAGGTTTTGGATACTTTTAGCTATATGGTACTTGGAAGCATTACACCCCAATTATTGATATTGATATTTGAATTAGACAATAATGTGGTTTAATGCAAGTCTTCATCCATAAATTGGGAGATTGCTGTCATGTTTATGACTTTTTGCGTATCTACCCTCGTGTTAAGATTTTGCGCAGAAAATTTAAAGAATAATTTAATCACATTATTATATTAGATTAATGTTTGGCCCGCTAATCTTGGTTAAACTTTTCCACTGAAGTAGCTTGAGCTTTTGTTTACTTTGACACTTTTCAGTAGGTCATACTTGTTTCTTTGTATCCATGATTTTTAATTTGGTCCTTTAATATGAGGCAGAAGAAAGGATCACGCTGGAGGAATGGAGAAACCCCAGAAGTTGTACCCACGTCACATCCCAAGTGAGACCTTTATTTTCTAATTTTGTTGGTGGTATTTTTGTATGCTTTAAGTTGCATATTTCTTGGGTGAGAATTATTGATATAATTGCTTACTAATAATGCAGGTTGCATCAGTTGCTTTTGGAGGAGCGTATTGAGAATGCTCATCCTGATCCTGCGCGCGTTGTGAAATTGAAGAGAAGGCAATTAAATGGATTTCCTTTTGACGTGAAACCTGGGAAAAGTTATATGGAGAAAGTCATGGAAACTTATTCTCCAGAGCATAAAGTAGTACGTGAAGTTTCTACCACTCCACCAGCGTTGAAATTGACATCTGATAATTCTAGCGAGTCAGGGCTTGAAATACTTGAGATAAGTACTATAAGTCCTGCGGAACAACCGTCACAAAGAATGGAAAGTGCATATTCATCACCTAATGCTTACGTAGCACTGATGAAGCCTTTTACAGATGAGTTGAATGGGGAGGTTGTTGGTAGAGGAATTATGGAGACCCCTGATCAAATTGTTGATGGCAAGACAGATGAATCGCCTTCTACTGTCCATAAAATGGTGATTGAAGAGGAATTACCAGTTGATGTTGATGGAAAAATGGAAGGTAGTCTGGGTGCTGACCGATCTGATGATTTGGCCAGTGAGGTAGACAATTACATGGATGCTCTTACTACCATGGACTCAGAAATAGAAACAGACAATGAGTATAAACCTAGGAAACAGGATTGCCACTCCAATGTTTTAAATTATCAGACAGATTCTGATGGAAATGACGAAAATCTGTATGATAGAGCTAATTCTTCAGACTCCCAATCAATAGGGGTCTCATCAATATCAGATGATAGGAACAGTTCATTCAAGAAAGGGAGATATAGTTTTTCGTACTCTGATTCTTCTAAAAGTTTAAGTGAAAATACTCTTTTTAATGGTGAAGTAGAAGCTCAGGTATTCTCTTTAACTGAAGATCGCATGACAGAGACTATGGCTGAGAAATCAAACAATAACCCTGTACATGAAGATACTTTGGGGGCAGAATCCTGTGAGCTTGCTGTGGCCAAAGATTTGCATGCTGAAAAAAACAAGGTCCATCATTGTGGAGAAACATCATCTAGCTCATGCAGTGCTGATTCAGATTTGTGCTTGCCTTCAGTTGCTGTTTCAGATTCTCATATAAATCCATCGGCGGGACATGAATCAAATGAAACTACCTCTAGCTTTATTAGGATCGATTCAAATCCACCACATAACAAGGAGAAAGGGACAAATTCGACTGACCCTTTTGTAGTTTTTCCTGATACAGCTTCTCAGACAACACATGATATGCTACCTATGCATTCTTCTGAAATTTCTGCAGTGAATAAGTTCAATGGCAAAGATACGACTGTGCTTTCTGGTGCTCTTGTGCATTCAGTGAATGTATTGGATCCAACTCCTGAAACAAAAGGTGGCTTTTGTTCTGAGAATGAAGTGCTTCAAACAAGTAATGCAGGAGCAATTTCTGATGAGAATTTGGTTGATAAGAGTGATTCACAGCATTCGGTTTTTTCACCAAAAGACAAGGATTCCCCTTCTTTGGCTTTGCCAGGAGCCAGCCTGGATTCAGGCGTTCTTTCACTGCCTGACAGCTCAGACACTGCAATTTCTGATCACCACTTGATTTCTCAAGCAGAGGATGTCACCTCAGCAATAAGCATCGACGTGGCTAATGCAAGTGTGATGGTGGATACTTTGGAAGCTGATTTCAGTAAACGTGAACACTTAAATACAACTGCCGAACTTTCTGGAGTTGAACGTGCGTTGACAGAAGCAGAAGTTCCATATCCTGAAGAAAAGCTGATTGAATTCTCTGGAGATACAGAAAAAGAGAAAATGGGTAGCATTACAGTAGAGTCAGTTGAAAGGAATGCAATCCCTCCTCAAGATCCATATATTTGTTTGGAGAAACCTGGCCCTGAGGTTGATGCAAACTTGGGTGATGTTACAAGTGAAAATGATGAAGGACAAAATCTGACTGCGTTAGCTGTTGATGCCAGCCATGTTAATTCCAGTGTTGTGGGTGATATTGTTTATCCATCCTCATATGTAGTCTCATTTGAATCTGAGAAGCTTGGAGATAAGGAAGAATCTCTTTCTGGCAGTGAAGTTCCACATTGGAAATCACTGGATCTAATGAAGACGGTTTCTTCAGAATGCAATTCTGAATCCAAGGTACAGAAGGAACTGGAACAAATAGAAACTGATTCCAGAGATTTAGACTTCGGGCCTCACAATGAGCATTCTAATGAAGGAGTAATTCATCATTCTGGTCTGGTGGAAGAAACCCAGAATAGTATGAATGACAGTGATGCCGGGGTTGCACCAAATTCAGACATAAGCAACCAAGAGCTGGAATCTAATTGTAACTATAAGATTCATTACTTAGAGGAGAGTGGAGATGCTGGATGTTCAGAGGCTAGAACTTCTTTAGAACAACAGTCAAATGAGTTACAACCTCATGAAATTGGTGCAGAATCTGTGCAAGCAGCTGCAGATGAGTTGAATTCACCACCATGTTATCTCGCTGAGCATATAAACGCTTTGGAAGATCCAAGTCCCTCACAATCCCATCAACTTGACAGTGAATATCTACCGGTGATTGAAGCAAGTTCAAACCAATCTTATCTCCATAATGAACAGCCAGAAACTTTGGATCATCCCAATACTGAAATGTGCCTTGATGATATTGCTAATTCTTGTTTGGGATATCTTCCGAGTCAAGATTGTTTAGTGATACCAGCTGGAGAGGAGCTTCATGATCTTAAATACACAGGAAACACAATTGACTCTGTCTCTTCTAGTTTAGATCCAAACCCTAAGACAGCCCATGTTACTACAGAAGAGGCGCCGCCATTGCCTCCTTTGCCTCCTATGCAATGGAGGTTAGGAAGGGTGCAATCTACTTTACAAGCTCCGGAGAAAGAGCGGATTGCTGACACTCAGGATACATTACCATCAACAGAGTCATATACAGCTGATCAAAAAGCTCCATTTGAGATTCCATCTTCAAATAGAACTGTCCGGGCATCTTCAAACCCATCTTCTCCAATCTCTTCTGCAGGTAGCCAGACTTCAAGGCACTACATATTTAAAGAGTCAGCAGAGCATTTGCTGCATCCTGCATCCTATTTACTGGAGGAGCCATCAGTTGTTGATGAGAAAGTTCAGCAGGACTACATCCTGCTGGGGAGTACACAATCCATGATACCATCCTTGAATTTACAGGAAACATCCAATGAGAAGCCGGAGCACAATTTTATTCCATCAGGAGATGTCTTGTTACAATCTACTTCAAGCCTGCTCTCACAAGTACCAAAAGTAGAGCATATAGCTTTACAGGAAACATCAAACGAGAAGCCGGAGCACAGTTTTATTCCATCAGGAGATGTCTTGTTACAATCTACTTCAAGCCTTCCCTCACAAGTACCAAAGGTAGAGCATATAGCTTTACAGGAAACATTAAATGAGAAGCCGGAGCAGAATTTTTTTCCATCAGGAGATGTCTTGTTACAATCTACTTCAAGCCTTCCCTCACAAGTATCAAAAGTAGAGCATATAGCTTTACAGGAAACATCAAATGAGAAGCCGGAGCAGAATTTTATTCCATCAGGAGATGTCTTGTTACAATCTACTTCAAGCCTTCCCTCACAAGTACCAAAAGTAGATCATATAGCTTCTGAACAGGATCCTGTGTCCTTGAAAGGCTTGCCAGGTCAGCCTTTAATCCAATCAGCATTAATGACAGAGTTAGAGCCGAAGTCATCTTCACCAGAGTTGGAAAGGGAACATTGTAATCATCCAGAGAAATATGTGTTGCCTGTGGCTCTGTTAACTGAGCAGTCTCAGCATGATGTAGTTACTTCACAGGGAGACACAAAATGGCCTCCTGGTACATTATCTTTGCCACCTACTTATGAAGTTGGAAAGTCAAACGGAAACAAGCTTCCTCGCCCTCGGAATCCTCTTATTGATGCAGTTGCTGCCCATGACAAAAGCAAGGTAATGATTTCTTGTCTCTCTCTCTCTGACCCATATGCAGTATTTTATTTTATTCATATGTGTCATGACTTTAATGGCTTTTGTCCTAAACTCTGAATCTTTTGCAGTTGAGAAAAGCAAGTGAGAGAGTACGACCTCAGATTGGACCAAAGTTGGAGGAAAGAAATTCATTGTTAGAACAGATACGCACCAAGGTTAGACCTCCATTTTCTTTCTGATTGTATATTTAGTTATTTATTCCTCTGCGGTCAATTTCTGCGTAGGGCTTACACTCTTCTCTTCACTTTTCTTGCAGTCCTTCAACTTGAAGCCTGCCACTTTGGCAAGGCCTAGCATCCAGGGTATTCCAGGTCCAAAAACCAACTTGAGGGTTGCTGCCATCTTGGAGAAAGCAAATTCAATTCGTCAGGTATCTCTCTCTCAAATCTGCGTTCGTGTTTATGTATCTAATTCAATATGTCTGATGTTCAAATTTGATTCAGGCTTTGACTGGAAGTGACGAAGATGACGATTCAGACAGCTGGAGTGACTCTTGAGAAAACGTGTGTTCCTTCTCCCCTTTATGCTGATGACTGTTCTCCACAAATTACTGAAAAAGATCTTTATTCTCCTTCAAGGTGAATTCCAAAGATCCAATACCTGTCCTTTAAAAGTAAATAGTTAGCTTCGAGACTTAGAATATACTTTTCATTTCTATACTATGTTAAGACTGAAAATACTTCTTTAGTCTCCACTTCTCTTTCCCTTGCATTTGTTGAAGACTTGCTTGTTGATATGTGCTCGGCAATGGTCTGAGAAAGTCGGATAAATGGCCGAAAACACAAGGATGACAGTGGCCGTGCGCACAAGCACGATATGACTTCACTCATGTGTATTGTTGTAATATTCTGACAGTTGTAAATTTGATGTGTAGCATACATGAAAATTTTGTTTTTCTTGTATGTAGTGTTCTATTAATACGAAACTATATACTTTTCTTAATAAACAATTAGTTTGCCGGTTTACGACTCATCGCCGTACAACCGGTACGAAATGGATCTACTTTTCAACTTGCTTATTTTTCAGCTGAGAATTGAGGTTGACATATATACTTACTCGAATCGAGATTGTGCAAAGATCTCATATTATTATTATTAGTCTTAGTTATGTGTGGATTCGAACTTCTAATCTGATATAGAAGCATAATTTGGGTGCACTAGCTTTGACATGAAGATAATGTCAAGTTGCTTGTGAAGTTACAATGGTCAATCTTTAAAGTGAATATATATATGAGCATTTGTTAGAATCAGCCGTGCAAAGGCTTGAAGCTTCCTGAGATACATACATAGCTCTGCAGATTGTCTGTCTTGAGCCTCGATTCTTCAAAGAATGTTAATCCACAAATCTAAGCATTTCTTTTTTCTTTTTTCTATATATTATTGTGTAATATTTCGTAAATTAAGTGTTTTAGATAGGAATGATGATCGATCAGTTCGGATTCGAGATGTTTTTGATTTGATCCAATTTGAGCTTAATCTAAATCTTAATTAAATTTAAACTTGTATTAAATTGTAGTTAATTTGGTCAGTTATATTAAAATGATATTATTTTATTAAAACAATTTAAAATTTAATCAATTTGAATATGATTTATTAATTTTAAATTAGAATAAATTGAGTCTATTTTAATATCACTAATTTAAATTTTAATTAATTTGAATATGATTTATTAATTTTAAATCATAATAAATTGAATCTATTTTAAGTTCTCTAATTTTTAACGTTTAAAAAACTACATTGAAAGTTAAATGGTAAAATAAGAAATTTAAAATTTAATTATTAAAATTGAGAATGTTATTATTCATCAAAAAATTTTAAAGTTTAATTAAAAAAAAGTTATTAAAATAAAAATTTTAATTTATAGGAATAAATTAATTTATAAAAATTGACGAATAAATTAATTTATCTTTAAATTAAACTAAAAATTAAAAAATTCAATTCAATTTCAGTAACGGCAACTCCGCAAGTAAATATAAATTATAACCAATTGAATTAAAATTAGTTGGTTGGATTGAATCAACAAACAATTAAATAGAACAGTTTATTGATAAAATCAATCAGCTAATTTTGATCAATCAGTTAAAAAATTGTTGATCATTCAACAATCAAACAGAACCTTTATTAAATTTTAATATAAAATAATTTTATATTTAAGCGATAAAAATATAATTTTAAAAATAAATAGAAAAGCAATCTGTTGTAAACCCTCCTTAATTCTGAAAACTCACTGTAACGTGAATGGTTCTTCAATCAACAAATCTGAAATTCTGAATTCCTACGTGAACTAGAAAAAGGGGGAGAAAGATAAAAGAGTAGACGAGGTAAAGTTGTCTGAAAAGAAAAAGAATAGAAATTTGATGATTCTAAGTTCAAAGACTCAATCTTTCTGTTTGTTTGAGAAAATCGCTTGACGCTAATCACCAATCTGAAATCTACAAATCAAGAAGCAAAGCAAAACCCACCGTCATCAGGAAGAAAGCGGCTCGTTCATGGAAACCAATATCAACGAAACCCGCCTGCCTTTGTCCGACGTCGTGAAGGATTGCGTGACACGGTGGTTTAAAGACACCTTGAAAGAGGCGAAATCAGGCGATGTCAACATGCAGGTCTTAGTCGGTCAAATGTACTATAGTGGCTATGGTGTTGAGAGAGACCCCCAAAAGGTTTGCCTTTTATGTCTCTGGACCCCTTTTTTTTTTTTAAATTTTCTGTGCTCAATTTAATGAACTGGGGTTGTTGGGTTAGTAGGATTTTGTCCCTTTTTAGTATCTTATGCTAGTCTTTTTATTGGTCATGATCGTTTTCTGGCGTTTTATTCTCATAATGAGGACAATGTTTGAGAGGTGAAGAGTTGAACCTGAGAACTGATATTCTTCATTGTGTAATCCTAATTCCTTGTTCCACATGATAATTCTTCTTTCCTTTTGATTTGATCGTTGTTGTTTCTGGTGTTGTGTGTTTTGGTTGTAGGGAAGACTATGGCTGACAAGAGCATCAACGACTCGATCTTCAGTTTGGAAAGTTAGTAATAAGCGTCCAGGTAAACTTTACTGTTCAACAGAAAACTGAAGAGCAAGTGATTGAGTTCAGGAGTTCTTTCATATAAAATTATCGACTCTAGAGATATAATAATATGTATAAGACAAAATTGTTTCAAGCACTGACAAAGACATGTATTTGATAAATTCATTTAACATGAGTAAATGAAGCAAATTCGGTTATTACTTATTACCATCATCACTGCCTTTGTCTCCATTAATATGGTTATAATACTACTGGCTTGTTTGGGCAATTTCTTTGTAGGTTATAATGCAAGTGACTCAGATTCGGATGAATTGAAGGTTGATTCTCAATGACAACCAAAATTGGATTTCTTCTTCTAAACAAATTTAATTGTAAGTTTTCACATCCAAATTCTAGTGGCCTTATTTTAGTTATTATGCTTTTGTTGGTTTATGAAACTTTTGATTCATACCTAATGGCAAACTGTCAAAGTCCTGGGTGTGATTCTACCTTGCAGGGGATCTTATATTGATCATTTAAGCCAATTTTGCACTTAGTTTGATTTCAATCTTTCTTCTATTTGCACATGAGCATTTCGGGTTGTTATTGATGTGCTCAATCTTGCTGGCTTTATAATGGATAAGCATACATAATAAATTAATAATATAAAACTTGATAATAGTAAACATTACAACCATTAGAAAGATCACATATAAGATGTGATTTACCAGAAAGATTGTGATAGCAAAATGAGTAGACCGAATTTCGTAAGTCTCTTATCTTGTGGATTTTGCAAAAGTTCATAAGTGATTTTTGTTCAGTTAATCAGTGATATAAGTATGTTTTGATCCTATCAATTTATTTACATTTTAATTTCCTATACTTTTAAATCATACATTCTGGGATATAACACAAATATTCCTCTAGGTGTATCTTCAATTCTAGATATGATTGTGAAGGCTTCCCTCTTTTGTTCATATTTTTGGTTGACCAGTAAGGTAATCACTTGTAAGAGCAGTGTCGTCCTGCTACCGTTTCAACATGCTAAATTTGAGAAAACTTAGCTATTGACCAATGGCAGCCTTCTGAAAGCTTCATCTGATGTTGGTTATAATTGCATCTTAGCATATTTGTCAAGAGTTAGGCTATAACCAATTTATAGATGTTGGTTATATTCTTGAAAGCATACGAGGAAAGTATAGAGTTCATTTGTATATGGGGCTTATCAGAACCTTCACATCCTATCGCGTAAAGCCTTCTCCAAATTTACAACTTCTGCTCTTGTTTTTGTTGTTTCTGATACTTGCCATTAACGAACAGTACTCTGCAGAACTGCTCCAGTATTGACTGCTTTGGACAGAAGAAAATTGTATCTGCATCCAACTTTTCTGTCAAAATTTTTATGGTATAGTAGAACGTTGAAGAGCATTCGTTCACAATCAATAAATGATCAAAAACAATTGATACATCCAGTTAGAATGTCGGTTATTTTGTACAAAAAGGATCTTATACTGTTGTGTTTTGCAGGGATGGTGATGTTCGTGTTCTTCGCCAGGTTTTATGTGCTTGTAACAATTTTACTATCACATTCATTTTCCAGGCTAGATCTTCATTCCCTATCTTGCCTTCGTTCTTTCTCCAGGTGTAGCTCTTCTTTCCTTCATGCACAAATAACGTGCTAATCCGACTTTCTCAGGAAGAAGTTTTTCTTAATTAGTCATTTTTCTTATCATTTTTGCCGAAACAATGACATTATACCTTAACGTCTTACTCATACCGGCCTGACTGAAGCGAAATGATGTCATTTTGGATCTAACCCAACTGAGCTTTAGATTCTCCAAACTCGATCTGGTCAGACTTTGAATCGGATTTGAATCAAGAAAAAATCGGTCAGTCCTGGATTCGACTTGACCTGCTGTGATTCATACTATGCATAAACTACTCCGAAAGTGTTGAAGCTTGGGGGACTATAGTCACTATACAAGTGGAGTTAAAGACTTCATGAGATGCTTAACACTTGGTTTCAGGTTTTGACATGATCCTGAAGATTGCTGTACTGTGTAGGAATTTGGGGTTCTGGTCGAAAAGAACCATATCTAGACACTTTTTTCTGTTCCTGGGCCTTTCTATCCCTTGGACTTCCATTGATATTTTCTTTATATTAAATGCACATAATAATTTGTAAAATATGTTTTTCAAATATATTATTTAACGAGATTTGATTTAAGAAAATATGCTCGGTTTTCTTGAAAAAGTTGGGCCTTTTGTTGAAAATGCCATGTTGGTAATTAAATTTTTTTAAAAAAATTGGGCCTTTAATTGAAAATGACGTTATTTTGGTATTTAAATGACGTCGCTTTAGTATTTAAAATTTATTGAGTCAGGCTCAAGTTTGGGTTTAGACTGAGCTGTCTTTGGTGAGGTTGAGCTTAGGCTTTGGGTTGAATTGGGTCCCAGTAGTTAGGGTCACGCTAAGCCCGAACTTTCCATCCCTATTCAAATTCGCGGGCCTAAGTTCAGTATGATCTATTATTATCCTTATTTAAAAGTATTCATACTCACGACGGTTGTAGTGAAGTGGTAGGGGCTCCTCCATTCTTAACCAAGGTCTCAAGTTCGAGTCTTGAGAATGAAGTCGCTTTAAAACTCGTGAGGGAGAGCTTTGCTGCCCACAAGGGTCCTATCCGGCTCGAATCCGGACTAGTCAGTTTCCTATGTGGCACCGGGTGGCTTGACAAAAAAAAAGTATTCATTTTTAATTTTCATATTATAAAAAAGTTTGTTTGATCAACTACTCAAATTTTGATCAATCTTAACACACATTGTAAATCCTCCACTACTGTTATAATCTATGTTTTCAATATCGATTAAAAGATTCAATCGATATTAGATTATTATAAAATTTATTAAAAATTTTGAATTATAATTAAATAAGATCATTACCTATCAAAAGAATTTAAAATTTAATTAAAAAATAAACTATTAAATAAAAAATAATTAATTTATAAAATTGGTTAATTAATTAATAAACCAATCGTATTTAATAATAAAAAATACTTGAATTTGTCAAATCGATTTAATATTTTAGTCATCGGTTATAATAATTTTAAGCTTATATCAACATCCTGTAGCCATAAAACGCATGGCCTAAGCAAAGAGCATGCCATGCAAATAGAATAACACTTCATAACAAGTGAAATAGATCCTTCACATATCTTATTATTCTTAAAGTCAACACTCGTTAATGTACAACAATCCAAACATGTTAGGTTAACCTTTAATGATGATTAATTAGTTCGTAATCGCTGAGGTTATCATAATCTATTTTTTAATGTTTCTTCCTTAACCTTAATAGCCTCAGTTTAGTCCAAACATGTGACCTTAAAACCTAAAATAATATGAATCCTTCCCGACAAAATAAATGTGTCATTTTGTGCTTAAATAATAGAACGATTCTCTGACAAAATGTAATTAAGTAATAATATTTTAAAAATTAGATGAAAAGATAAAAAATTTAAAATTTAAAAGATTTAACAAATATTATGTTGTCGTAAAAAAAGTTAAAAATTTAATTTAAAAAATTTTAAAAATAATTGAAGAAATTACGCATCGACAAATTTAAATTTAAATTAAAAAAAGACTATTAGATAAAATTTAATCGGTTTATTTTAATCTATAAAAACTGATCGAGGAATTAATAAATTGATTAATTTAATGACAAAGATTATTAAACTTAATCAAATCAAAAAGTAAAAAACGTAATAAAAATTTTAATTAATTCACGGTTTTTATTACTAAACTGGCTAAATCAATTCAATTTTTTAAACATCGGGAAATAGTATATATTCAAAAGGTAGAGATTTTAGATTATACTTGATTGATGTAGGGATTAGTGATAATTATAATTACAATATTATGATCGCAATTTAAAACCAAAAATGATCATG
>JANZLX010000004.1:30915533-30931037 GCA_025531955.1 Erythroxylum orinocense | reverse complement strand
GCCGGAGAGAAACTACAACACCTGCACAGAAACAAAAGAAAAACCGAAGACTTAACAACACAAAAAGAAGGAAAAAAACCAAGAAGGAAAACTTATGAGCACTGTGTCAAAGAGCAACACACTTATCAGAGAGAAACAAAAGAAAAAACTTATCACATAACAAAAGAAGGGAAACTCACCAGAGACAGAAGACATCGACGGCAGAGCGCCGTACAGGAAGGCAAGGGCGGAGAGGTAAAGGAAGACAGAGAAACCATGGAAGAAGGAAAGTAACAATAAAGATAAAAGACAGATATAACTAGATAGGCACAACATTCAATGAACAGATAGCTACAAAACTTTTCAATCGTCGGATTAAATGAAGGAGCGGGATGGCTGTAAAACTTTCACAGAGGAAGAGGGAGAGAATGTCACCGTTGGATTAAATGGGCGGTTGGGATGGATTGCGTGATCGTCCATCCCAACTCGTCCTTAGTATATATACTTAGCGTGCGTTTGGTTTAGCTTTTGGAGACTCCAAAAGTACTTTTTCTCAAAGCAAAAGCTATTTTAGAAAAAAAATGGGTGTTTAGCTTGAAACTTAGAAAGCACTTCTCGAGTAAAAACAGCTTTTGAAAAAGCTAAAATACAGCTTTTGAAAAAGCTAAAATTTGAAGCTTTTCCAAAAAGTTCAAATTAGAGCTTTTTCGGGAAGTTCTTTTTTAAGTTTATTCCGTCACTTACGTATAGCCGACACAGGCGTAAACAAATAGTCTGTTCTCCTCTTGGTTTTTTTTGAAACCTATGGCCGACTCTCGGTTTTGTTTCTACTCACCTATCACCGGCACCCACTTGATAGAAAGTCCTTCTCTTTGGTTTGCAAGTCATTTTACTCTATAGAATCTAAGCATCGAAGATCTATCAAGCCTCTGCACCAGAAACACCTCCACAAAGCCCTCACCAGATACCCACATGTGTCCCACATCGATCTGTCTCTCTGTCCTCGTGTAGACGATGGTTCGTTGACTGTTATAACCAACTCCTGCAAGGACTCGTTGAGGTCCATTGATCTTTCGAGGTCCAGGTTCTTTTCGTGCAATGGGTTGATGAGTTTGGCTTTGAACTGCAAGAATTTGGTGGATATTGACCTGTCCAATGCCAAGGAGTTGAGAGATGCGGCGGCCGCCACGGTGGCGGAGGCGAAGAATCTGGAGAGGTTGTGGTTGGCAAGGTGTAAGTTGATTACTGACATGGGTGTCGGGTGTATTGCAGTTGGGTGTAGAAAGTTGAAGTTGATTAGCTTGAAGTGGTGTTTAGGTGTCACTGATTTAGGTGTTGGATTGATTGCTGTCAAGTGTAAGGAGATACGAACTCTGGATCTCTCTTACTTGCCGGTATAAATTTCTCTTCTTCTTAATCATTTGCTTATGAATGTGTTTAATGATTCTTGTGTTTAATTATGAGCAACTAGCCAAGGTTTAGTTTAGATGCATGTTAAATTGATCTTTTTGTCTGGAATTTGTACTTACTGAGTGTTGGAACCTTGAAAGTTTGTTGTGAGGTTAACTTATTTGAAGTCTATTTTATTTTCTGCAGATCACAAACGAATGTTTACCCTCAATTTTGAAACTACAATACCTTGAGGATTTGATTCTTGAAGGTTGCTTCAGTATAAATGATGATAGCCTTGCAGCGATCAAACATGGGTGCAAGTCTCTCAAGGTATATTTATAGGCAACTAATTTATGTTGTCATCGCATTCTGCAAAACCGGATTTATTTTGTTCATAAACGAGTATCCTACAACCGGAATATGTAAATTGATATGCTTGATTGATCCGAAGTCAACCAAAGTACTTATCTTTATGAATGTTTTGATTTCTTCCTTTGACAGACTCTTGATATGTCAAGTTGCCACAATGTTAGTCATGTTGGCTTATCGTCCTTAATCAGTGGTACTGAAGATTTGCAGCAACTCAACTTAGCTTATGGCTCTCTTGTAAGATCGTTCAACTTGTTGTTTTTCTAACTTTCATGGTTTTTTCGGTTCTGACATTGTGGTGGGTGGATGGTGTTGGTTCAGGTTACTCTAGACCTGGCTAATAGTTTGAAGGAGCTTTCCACCTTACAAACTCTCAAACTTGATGGTTGTATGGTTACATGTGCTGGCCTGAAGGCTATTGGAAACGGGTGCGTATCACTGAAGGAACTGAGTTTAAGTAAATGCTTGGGAGTGACAGATGAAGGTCTATCTTATGTTGTAACCAAACATACAGAACTGAAGAAGCTCGATATAACATGCTGTCGGAAAATTACTGATGTTGCTATAACCTGTGTTGCAAGTTCTTGCTCCAATCTCACCTCTCTGAGAATGGAGTCATGTACCCTTGTTCCTAGAGAAGCGTTTGTCCTGATTGGACAGCGATGCCAACTTCTCGAGGAGCTTGATATAACAGATAATGAAATTGACGATGAAGGTTTCTTCTTCACCCTTTTGCGTTATGAATGGAAAACACCGTGCTGTTTCGACTCACACTTATTTGCGTTCTGTTTGCAGGTCTAAAATCCATTTCAAGATGTTCAAACTTGTCCATCTTAAAGTTGGGGATTTGCCTAAATATAAGTGATGAAGGACTTGCGCTCATTGGCATGTACTGCTCACAACTTAAAGAGCTTGACTTATACAGGTATATGAACTAGGATTCTCATATTCCTTGATATCTCTGTGCCATTGATGTTTTCTTGGAAAGAAGTTGATCTTTGCAATAAATCTCGGTTGGTTGCTTTCTCAGGTCTGCTGGAATAACAGATTTAGGCATTTTATCAATTGCTTGTGGTTGTCTTGACCTTGAGAGTATAAATATCTCCTATTGTAATGATATTACCGACAGTTCACTGATATCATTGTCAAAGTGCCCGAGTTTAACTACTTTTGAAAGTAGAGGATGTCCTCTTCTCACGTCGTTGGGTCTAGCAGCCATTGCTGTGGGGTGTAAGCAGCTCAACAAGCTCGACATAAAGAAATGTCACAACATTGATGATGCTGCAATGCTTCCACTGGCCCACTTCTGCCAAAACCTTAGACAGGTACCGTTTTGCCTTTCATAACACGAGACTTCATCAAGGAGTAGTGACATAACATTTATCACCTAAGCCTTTCAAACCCTTTTTGCAGATCAATTTATCATATACTGCAGTTACAGATGTGGGACTTTTGTCCCTTGCCTGTCTTAGTTGCTTGCAAAGCTTGACGATCTTGCACTTGAAAGGATTGACCTTAAACGGGTTGGCTGCTGCCCTACCTGCATGTGGAGGGCTAAGAAAAGTGAAGCTTCATGCAAATTTTAAATCACTGCTCTCTTGTCCCCCTTTCCGAAATTTGGAAGTTCGTGGTTGTGTATTTGAATGGAGAGATAAAGAATTCCAGGTAAAATCTGTTTGGCCAATGTCAAAGTATCTTTATGTGTCCATGTCTGTGTAAACTGCTGGATTGATCTCATTTGATCCTCATAAGACAACATCGCATTTCTTTGGACTCGAAACACCCTTGATGTTTGGTATTTCTGCTGCAATGATTTCTCCGTTGAAGGCTTCAGAGAGCGTAATTGCAACTTTAAGAAATTGCAGTCCAATAAATCAGAAAATTTACATCCCATTGTTTGGTACAGCATGCTTAATCATGCACGTTACAAAGCTATACGATAGTATCCGATTTTTCCGAAATCTTAATACAGAGAACTGTATGCCAGACATTCATGTTTTGTCTCTTTTGTGTATTACCAGGCTGAATTAGATCCCAAGTGCTGGAAATTACAGGTGGAGGATATGATTCAGTGAAGAATTTCAAAGCCATGATTGTTTAGAGTCTTCTTCACTTGTCAGCAAATAGTAGATCTGAATGCTGCAAAAAGAATGTGCTCCGGAGCTTTCGGTTTCGGATTTGGTTCATCAATCATTTGAGAAATTAGGATTCATCAAAAGGTAGACAATTGATGTTCTGTGATAAAAAATGCCCTGTTTAATTTCCAACCTGTTACAGGAATGGGTCGAAATCGGATGTGTACCGTAACAGGTCGGAAATTTGTTCATAGGAGATGTCTAGATCTGTGCAGTTTGGAAAAGAAGCCTCTCCCTCCCATTTGTTGTAGCAGTAGAAACAGTAGTAAAGTGCTCAATGTATGAAAAGGGCAATGAGATTTATCATCTGGAAAATGTATGTCTTCCAATTATGTTGACAATGGGCCGCGTTGATTTCAGGTCCGTCTAGACTTGAACCTGTCCAAAATCACGTATTTGGGTCTAGACTTAGGCCCGGTATAAAGCCTGATTAAATTGAATTAAATTTATTTTTTAATTTATAAAAACTTTAAAAATGATATTTTTATTCAAAACGACATTGTTTGTGACTTTGTGTAATAATTTTTGAGTTTTCGACAACCCGAACCTAATTTAAACTTGAAGTTCAAATTTATTAGGAAAAAAAAAACTCAAATTCAACCTAAGTCAAAAAAACTCGATTTCAACCTAAGTCAGATCAATTCGAGCTAAATTTGTTGACTTTGAACTTGGGTTAGAGCCATTTTTGCCATTAGTCCTATCTACTAGATAACTATCCTGAGATGTTTCGTCCCACTTCTAACCTGGACTTGGTCTAACCAACAAGTATCTGTCCCAAACCCGACCACTTAACACTAGTTGGACAAATTTCCGAACCCAAAACATCACTAAGACCAAGTCTAACCTTTACAGCCGTCACAGTCTGTCCCATTTCGCCGGAAAAAAAAATTAACTCCAGAACTGACTTGGACCTAATTTATAAGGACCCCAGCCTACAAAGTCAAACGTCTGAACGGGTCAATCGGGAGGTGTAAATCGGGTTTTGACCCGTGTTCCACAACACAACATAGGAGCTATCTAGTAACAGGAGACATTATTGGCTAATGTCTGGGTTCTGATCCATTTACGTCAACATTTGATCACATGATTTGTGTGTAAAAACTATCCTCAAATGCGTCACCAACACGTTAAACTATCCTTAAACTTACTCGAAGCCTTTTTTTTTTTTGGTGTGCCAAGAGAAAAAAATAAGATATTTATTTCAATTAAATTAATTTTTAAAAGATTTTTTTAATATTTTAAAACAATTAAAAAAGTTTTTACAAATTTTTTAATTTTTTAAACTTTCGTCAAAAAACGTAAAAGTGAAATATATTAATGTAAATGTCGAATACAAATTAATTAAATGTTATTAATACGATAAACTAGCTCAATTTTAAATTTTAATATTAACTAATTAAAATTAACTCAAATCATCATCACACTCAATCCAAAGTTTTATAATAAAATAAGATCCGGAGGGATCTGATAGTACGCAGCCTTACCTTTATATAGTAGAGAAGTTATTTTCGGTACGGCCCACATACAAATGTAACAATAAAAAATGATACAGATTACAGAGTAAACAAGTAAAATTGACACATTAAATTATTATTAACTTAAATTAATAATTTATTATAATTATCTCAAATTATGATATTGAATCAAACAAAAAAAATTAAATTGAGTCGTCACATCGGAAACATTTGATTTATGTATATTGATTACTTGTGTTTTTTTTTTAAAAAAAATTAAAAATACAAAGAATTTTTATATAACCTCTATAATTTGTCCACTTTTTTATTATATCATTCTTAATTTACCCCCTTTTTCGTTAAATTTTGTACCAACGCATCGAATAAATTATTAATTTGAATCGAAATTAATAGTTATATTTAGTTATTACTTATTATATTAACAATATCTTATTGATTCACTAGTAATATCATATTACATATCTTTTACGTTACTTTCTTAATGTAAGTTTTAATAATGATTTTTTATAAAATTAAAATTACAAAAACGGTAATTGAAATTTTATATGATTTTTTAAAATTAGTTAAATTAAAATTTCAATACCAAATAATACTAAAAAATTCACCGCCTTATACCTCAAGACAGTGACGGAGCCAAAAATTTAATATAAGAGAGCCCAAATATTAATTTTTTTAAATTTTGAAGGGCTCAGTGCACCACTTACCCTTAAATAACTTTATATATATATATATATGTATATATTAAAATTAATTTAAAAAAAACCTTGGTGGGCCCAGTGCACCACTGGGTCCCATGTGGCTCCGTCGGTGCCTCGAGACCTTCTTTGAAACATTAAGGATTAATGGCTAAACATTAGGGGTAGAAATGGGTCGGCCATAGTTGAGTTCAGATCCTCTGTCCAATATTATGGTGTCTTATTGTATCCAATAAATCTCAGTCATTTATTTATGTGGAGCTCATATGAGACTCCGTGAGTCCAACAAAATAAATGACTGAAATTTCATGAGACAGAATAAGACAGAGTAAAACTGAACAGATGATCTGGTTTCGCAATAGCTAGAGCTGTCAATTTTTTTAAAATAATTAAAAATTTTAAAAATATGAAATAATATTTTTTTAATTAGGTCCGAATCCGAATTATTTAAGCCTAGAGCTACTCAAGAATGACATCTTTTAAACAAAATGATTATCCCAAGTTTAGACAAAGGAATTAGATCTTTTGTTCTGATTATAATGTTCTTATCATATTTAATTAAATCTTATCGTATAATTATGTGAACTTTATATAAATATATAAATAAAATTTAATAAAATAAAATTAAAATAGAGTAATTAGAATAAAATATTTTACGTGCTATCCTAAATCGAAAATTAACTCTAAGAAGTAAAACTTAAGATAGCCCAAGCTCATCTCATATGGGATGAAATTTTTTGTCTAATATTATAGTGTCTTATTCTATTCTATGAATCTTAATCATTCATTTATGCGGATTCCGCGTTTATTTACGTCTGTCCCATATTTATTTATGCGGAACCCACCTAAAACTTACATAATATACAGCTGAAATTTATAGTAAAAAATAATACATTATAATATTCTACAGATTACGCAGACCTATCCCATATACCTCGTTCGTACTAAACATGGAGACTCAATATATATGTATATATACATAGCCGCCATTTCCAGAGCAAAGCCCAGTCAAAGGCACACGCTTTGAATCAGCAACTATTTTTCCACAGTCAAACTTTTGCCTTCCCCCCATGTAACACACACAAGCACACATCCACCAGTTTTAGCCTTAAATCCTCCTCCATATCGTCTTCCGTGGCGTCCTCAACCTCTGATACCTTAAATTCTTCTATAAATTCTCAGACCAATTTCTCTTTCTTAACCCAATCCATGACTTCTTCTTCTTCTTCTTCTTCTTTAGCCAGTCATCTTTCAGGCAATAATAGTAACAACAATACCAAAGACATGAACAGCTTTAGCTGGGGAGCTTTCGATCATGGAAGCACTCGTCCTGCCCCTCCACCTGTTTCTCCTTCTTCTTACCTAGCTATATCACCTGGTTTAATCCCATCAGAGTTTCTGGATTTCTCTACCACTAGTGTAAGTTCAACAAGTTTTAATGTATCGAACTTGAGAGATTATTACATCGGACATGTGTTCTTATTTTGGTCTGATCTGATATTTGTTTTGTCCAGGTTCTTCCATCTCCGATCACAGGGGCTTTTTCTGGTCAAGACGTCAACTGGAGGAGTAACTCTGATTTCTCTTTCCAACCCCTCGAAAGGCCTTCCTCAGATTCTTCATTGTCTTCTGCAACCATTGTTTCTGCGGTATGTCTCGTAAATTTAGCAGAATTATTGAATACTATCGAAATGAAAAAAATCTAAAAAGGTTTAAAATTTATAATTTATGAGCTCTTACATATTCAAAAATGGCTGCTTTTGTTCAAAATCTTCTTCCCTCTCTTTGACAGGAGCAAAATATGAGAAGCCATCAAAAAGCATGGAACTTCAACAAACCCAGAAACCAAACTGATCTCTCGTGGGAGAAGACAGGAGGGAGATCTCAACTACCACCTGTTCAGAGCTTCTCCACAGAAACAGCCGCCAAGGCTCCTCCTCAGTCAAGTTACAGTCACCAAAACCAGTCATATCAGTACTTGAGAGAACACAGAAGATCAGACGATGGATACAACTGGAGAAAATATGGGCAAAAGCAAGTTAAAGGAAGTGAGAACCCTCGTAGTTACTACAAGTGCACGTACCCTAATTGCCCGACGAAGAAGAAAGTGGAGAGATCATTGGATGGTCAGATTACTGAAATAGTTTATAAAGGAAGCCACAACCATCCCAAGCCTCAGTCTATTGGAAGATCAACATCGTCATCATCATCGACTCAATACACCACTGACCAAGAGTTGTTTTCTCGACTGGACTCTGGTACGGTTCAGGAGGATTCTTCAATTTCTATGGGAGAGGATGAGTTCAATCAAAGTTCACCGTATAGTAACTCAGGAGGAGAGGAAAATGAGAATGAACCTGGAGCCAAAAGATGGTAAGTTTGATAAAATAGTTCTCGTCTTTAACCTTTCTTTGTTATGTTTGATGGCATTTTGAAGTAAAATCCATTTTTTAAATTTTTACAGGAGGGGACGGAATGAAAGTGAAGCCATTTTAGGTGGTGATAATAGAACAGTTAGAGAACCAAGAATCGTGGTTCAAACAAGAAGTGATGTAGACATACTCGATGATGGCTACAGATGGAGGAAGTATGGACAAAAAGTAGTTAAAGGAAATCCAAATCCCAGGTGATGATCGACGACCCTTTATCTTAAATCTGTAGTTTCAACTTTTCTTTTTTTTCACCTTTTTAACGTATGCATTGTTCCAAACTTTCAGGAGCTACTACAAATGTACTTATGTTGGTTGTCCTGTCAGAAAACATGTAGAGCGTGCCTCTACCGACATCAGAGCAGTGATCACCACTTACGAAGGGAAGCACAACCACGATGTGCCGGCCGCTCGTGGCGGAGGCGGCTACGGTACAAATAAGCCACCACCCACCATCACTACTACAGATCATGTACCAAATTTCCTGACGAACAATCCTGACCGTACCAGTTATCAGAATCCAGTTCAAACCACAAGGTTACCAACTTCAGGAAGGCAACTTCAGGAATATAATAATTTCAGGAAGGTTAACACTACAGAGAGGTATGATTTCTCAGGTTTCGGAAAGCAAACTGGCAATTCCATGAATCAAACACAGCACTCTGATGGTGTATTCTCTGGAGCCAAGCAAGAGCCCGAGGATGACACCTTCTTTAATCAATTTCTAACTTAAAAAACAGCTGGCTCTTTCGATCCAGAGCACACGAAGTAGATCAGGTTAAACATTGTCTGATTTTTTTATTTTTTAGAAGTTGCTCAAACATTCATCCTGTAACTTAAGTGAAGAAACACAACTTCATCATTGTAAGCTGATTTTCAAGTCAATCAGATATTCAATTTCTTTTCATTCAATTTTCAATTTACACTCCATCATTTCTTGATTGCCAAGCAACCATTGACACAAAGACAAGAGACTGAAAAGGTTGAATCAAACAGACAAAGAATCATAAACAGATCAAAAATCCTGAATCAAATGTAAGATTGAGTTGATAGCTTATATCCTGAAAAAAGAGCTGAGAATGCCAGGGTCAGGAATGCAAGAAAAGCCATACTAATGGCTGCCGCTGATGTGTCTGTGAAAATATTATCAGCTTGTTCTCGCATTCTGTTCGTTATGGGAACAGCTGAAGAAGCAGAAGACATCAACAGGTATGATAAAACCTGCTTGCAATTCCAGGAAAAACAATTAGATCAGGTTAACAGCTTGAACTGAAAAGTATGACACTCAAGAGAAATAGGGTCTCATATTCATGTCAAGAGTATCCTAATTTGAATGTTGGGTTTTGAGAAGTATGAAATGCTGAGAAAGAAGAGAAGGAAAGGTGATTTCTTCCAATTATTAGGATGAACTACGTTAAAGTTCCATGAGTTAAGACCATTTTGACTAATGAATTCATACATCAACAACAATATTAATTTTGTAAAAATATTGACAAAACCCTCGATACGAAGAGTTCAATAATAAGTAAACTTACTCTTAATTGATAGAAAGATTGTTTCCGATAGACCCGCCTTAAAAAATATGTGCATATAAATATTAAAATAAAAATAAGATAGACATAAAAGAATAATCCCATTAATAAAACCCTTTTATAATATTAAATTAGCAATATTATTTTTGAAATTGGAGATGATAATAAATTAAGTTATATCCGAATCATAAAGTAATTCATAATGACCCAAAATTTAATTAAATTCGAGTTGAATAATCTAAACCTAATTAAATTGAATTTAAACATTTCAAATTTTGATTAAATTGTCTTCCAAGTTAGACTTACTTAAATAGAAAATAAAATCAATTTTTAAAATAAGAGTCGATGAAGTACAAATGTCTATTTAATATAATAGTTTAAATATTTTTTGAACTAGTTCAAATCATTTGAATTATAATATATATATGTATATATATATATACATACATATATTGTGAAGATAATAAAATTATTTAAATTCTCATTGTGAAGATAATAAAATTAATATAGTTCAAATGATTTGATCCAATTAAATTACTTCACTAATCAAACTTTTTTTTGTAAATTTCAAAAGTGTAATCATTGTTATTTTAAGAAATTTCCATATTTAGATAACCTGCTCTTATTATTCTATTCTCAAAATATGAGTATTTATCAATCTATTTTTTATAAGTCTTATTTATTAGATATGAAATAGGACAGAAAGAAGACCAAAAACAATTACCTGCACCAATTTTACTGTTTTAACTTTATTCTATTCTATCACATACACACATAAAATATTTATGTGAGATTAAAAATAACTTGTTTCATTTTCTTCTTGAGCGCATGTAAATACGTGGATAACCTATTTTATTGTTTCTTAAACACACAAGGAGTTCAGATCTTCTGTCTAATATTATATGTCTTATTGTGTTCAATAAATATCAGTTATTTATTTATGTAGATCTTGCATAAAATTTACGTGGGATCCACAAAATAAATGATTGAAATTTTATAAGATAGAATAAAACTGGACAAAAAAATCTAGATTGATGGATAAGATGTAATAAAGAACTGATACTGTTGGTTACGTGGCAAAGAAGACAACGAAACAGGTTATTTCTGCGAAATTTTCATGTTAGAGACAACATGTCATCATTGTTATCCCATGCCACCTCATGGCAACCAGATTATTCTAGGATGTCCTATACTCAAATCACAAGTTGTTAGAATTATTTATTATTATTTTCAATTTTTTAAATCGTATTAACTTAGAAAACAAGAAAAACTATTCTAATGTGTCTTTAAATTTTATAATATTATAAATATTTCAAACATGTAATGCGTTAGGTATAAAAGAGATCGGAAACCTGATCGCCGACGAACCCTACGGCGGTGGTAATCCGTTGATCGAACAGGCGTTGCCCGGTATAGTGCTCGTGAGTGTGACGCGCCACCTGTGCAGCGGTATACAAAGTCGAAAGTATCGCTATGGATAGCAAGTACCTTCGTCGTCGTCGTCGTCGTCGTCACCCACAACAACCCGTAAACTTAAATTAGTGAACAAGCGACCTCAAATCTCTAATTACTTTCATTTTCAACTCACCGGTACTCCTCGTACTTCTCGAAATCCTTCCAATCGCCGTGTTTGTTACTCGCCGTGATGACGAAAGCCAGCAAAGAGAACAACAGAGCAGCTCCTCGCAGAACTACTGATCCTTTCTTCAGCATATCGTCTCTCTTCCACCGCCTCATGATCTGTCCGACGCCGGAAACCGATGTCTGTCTCGGCGCATCTCCGACAGGTGGATCCGCATCCACAATCGGCGTTGAATCGACCGTTCTGTTCTGCTCCTTGTCGTCGGGATGAGACATGTTTGTCATACGAAGTTGCAAACGAACTGTTTTGCTTTTGCGCGTGAAGAATTTCAGGTCTTGTTTGTCCCTTGCTCGTGGGAACCAATTAAAAGGTGGCATATGCTGATTTGTCTCGATTGATGACGTGGCTCGGTTCAATTGGATGGATTAGGTTAGCTTATAATGCAGTTTTCGCATAGGATCTTTGCTTATCTGATAACTGATAAGTCAGAAGTCTTGCAACGAACTTCGCCAGAAACGGTCTCGGACAAAGTAAGTGTCTTAATTTACCTTAATATATTCCAACTGACTAATCATACCAGAATTACCTGTCAACTGTTCGTTCCCGATATTTAACTATTTTTTATACTCGGAAGTCGGAATATTTTGTGTCCAGTTATATTGTTTTTTCTTCCCTCTTATCTACTTACTATCTTTAAAATAAATTATTTAAAAATATATATATAACACTTTGCAATAATATAATTTTAAAAAATAATTATTTAACTAACCAATAACACATTGTGGATTATCAAAATAAATGTCATTATAATCGATAATTAAAAAGCTCAACTAGTTTTGTCAATTCAACTGTAAAAATTTTGAATTGTCTAATTTTTTAGTTTAGTTTTTAAGTTCTGCTTCGATTTATTTTAATAACCCTAAATGTTAAAAATCAATGAATTATTAATTAATCGGTTGTAAATTAATAAGTTATTATAAATTAAGATAAATTAATTAATTTTTATTTAACAGTGTCTTTTATCAATTCAAATTCAAATTTTTCTATAGGTAAAAATAATATTTTTCAATCATTTTTTAAATTTTTAAATTTTATTTAATATTTAGTCAATTTTATGACGATCTAATACCTTGTTGAACTTTTTAAACCTTAAACTTTTTTTCTCATTGGTTTAACTTTCGATATAATTTTTAAAACATTGATTATAACTAAATTTGATAATATACGTTTAGGGTGATTTTCATGATAAAATGTCATTGCAATTGTATTTTTGAAATCTAATTATCAATATTTAATGGATTCAAATTTTTTTAACTTAAAACGAAATTAAGTTTGTATATTTTATGATATATATAAAGCTCTAAACTAAAGGCTAAAGGGTCAATGAACTAAAAATTTGAGGTGATTTGATTTTTCATTTTATATCATAATTTTAAAAAGTAATCATTTACTCCTTTTTATTATCATTTAATTATCAATTCAATGTATCTTATTTTATTAAATTTTCGTTTATTTATAATTTCGAACTAATTTGTATTAAAATTTAAAAATTTTACTACCGCATCACTTTGAGTAAAAATAGTAAATATGATTATTGGAATATGATTAAAAAAATTATAAAGGGCAAAGGGCAAACTTCAAATGCACAAGAGTTCCTGCTTTGCGATAAGAGAAGGAGAGTTATCAATTTTACGCAATCTTCTCTTTGCATTTTACAAAGAGACTGTTTTCATGACTCAAACTTGTGACCTTTTGGTTATAAAGGAGTAACCTCGTTAGTTACTCCAAGCCTTGCCCTCAATGAAAGAAATTATACAATATACATAATATATATATATATATATATATATATATATATATAGACACACACCCAATATTATAAAAGATTAATTGATAATTTTTAAAATATAATAATAAAAATAAAAAAAGTAACATTACACAAATCTTTACCCTTGAACTAAATGACATTTTATTCTTATGTTTCAAATGACTTAGAAATTATTATTATTATTCCTTAACTATAATTCACATGCTTAACTTCCCTTGATTTTAACTAATTATACAACTCAAATTCATTAGTTTTATTAAAAGCTTTTTTCACAAGCTTTTGATGTTAACATGTGATTGAGGTCCCCAAAGGGCCTCACCTTTGAAATTTAGGCATGCAAGTAGAGATAAAAATAGGTTGGGCCATGGTGGCCCGTGCTTGACGGGCCAGGATGGGTCGATCCATGGCCCGACCCGCTATATATATATTTTAGGAAACTTAAAAATGATGTTGTTTTTTACAAAAATGGTCGAGTCACAAGTCAAGTCAAATCGATCTATGACCCGATCAACCCAAATCAAAATTAGGTCGAGTCAGGCTGATCCTTTTTTATATCCTCGTATGCAGGATATTATCCTTTTGTTTTGGTGTTAGGTATATAAAATTTAGTATATGGATACCATTTTTTTTCCAAAATTTTAACATAAATTATTATATAATTTATCTATAGTCTATCTATTAATGTAACAATTTGTATTGAAATGATTTGATAATGACTCAATCTTCTTTTATAGTTTTTATCTTATAATTTTTTAAATAATAAATAAAATTTTAGAATAAGTAAAGTTATTTGCATTTTTACATTAATTTCATACTAATTTTTGTCCAAGCTTGACTTGACCCGATTTTTTAATTTTTAACTTAAAAAAAGAAAATGACATCCTTTGAGTTGGGTTAAGGCTCGGGCTGAAAATTTTCTTTTAAAGTTTGAACCCGACTTGAAACTTTGTTAAACTAGATCGGACCGAATCTTGCTGAGTTAGAACTAGGCTTAACAACCACCCCTACTTTTTCCTCCCTCTTTTATAATTTCCTCTTTTAAATCAGATATTCTACATGTTCACGTTTTTCTTGCTAGTGGGTCTCTAGGCTCTTGCGGATGTCTTCAATCACCGCCGTTTTGTACGCAAAATTTTTGACAAGATGGCCCTTATGGCCCTTGAAACGACATATACTGAGTGTCCCACCACACAAGACACAGCCAGTTTTAGCTCTATTAGGAGTTTAGGACACCCCAGCCACTTTCCAAAGAGGAACGTTAGCTGTAGGACATGATAGGTAAGCACTCGGTAGTTGTTCATGTGAGGCCACTTAGTTGTCGTCAGCTGCCAAGCTAAATATCCTTTATGACACTGATGACAAAAACCTATTGTTTGTGCGTGGAAGTATTTGGAGCCTTATTCCACCATGCTCCACTTGCCAACTCTAACTGAGTAACTTACGAGCGACTTTTGTTAACATTGGGGGAATCGAATTTTCGACTTGGGATAAGTCACCAGGCAGTAACTTGGGCCTATGATAGGATCTTGAAAGATAAACAAGAAAAGTATGACAATCAAGTGATTAAACACGATATTTTTGAGAAGACCATCAACTAACTAAACTTAGATTGTAAATTATCGAAATGTCTTATAGATTATTGTAGAACAACATGAAAACTTTTGTAACTATTGGTAAATTTCAGGTACGATGACCGAGATAACAAAATCCTTCTCTTTATAGAAGTCTTAGCTTTCTTCTTAGGAACCTTACACCTTTTACAACTCTTTTTTCCCCTTAAGCCCTGTTTGGTTCGATGTTAATTAATGGAATGAAATGAAATTAAACGAAACAGAATATAACAATTTATAATGGAATATAATGTAATATAGTAAAAAGTTGTTTGGGAAAGATGGAAAAGTTCATAATATAATGTAGTCAAATGTTGTTTGGAAGATAAAAAGGAATAGAATGTAATATATAATAAATGACTTTTATACGCCTTATATTAAAATGATTGTTACAAGGAATTTATTATTTTATTATTAATTATATAAAAATATTAGTCTTAATTATTTAAATTAATTTAATTTATTTTATGTGATTTAT
>JANZLX010000004.1:30888512-30915433 GCA_025531955.1 Erythroxylum orinocense | reverse complement strand
AAATTTTATTATATTAAATTTTTATTTATATTTAAAAATAATTTATTTATATTTTTATTTATATAGAAATATATACATACAAGAATAATTTTTAATATATTTTTTATTAATGAAAAATAAAAGTATATAAAATTATTATTTAATTGTTTGTATATATTTCTAAATAAATAAATTTTAAATATAAAATTTGTATTTTATTATTAAATATATAAAATTATATTAATAATATAAAATATTATTCTTAATTACTTAATAAAAATTATTATATTAAATATTGTTATATTCTATTTAATATATTAATATTATGATTTGTTTAGAGATAGTATTAAGAAGAATTATTGAATATATATTAAGTAGTATGTATTTCTTAGTTTATGTTCTATTCTAAACCCTCTGAATTAGAGGTTTCTTATTTTACTGTTTAGGATGGAATGAAACGTAAGACGAAACCTTCACTTTCATCCTATTTCATTATAAAATCCTCAAATAAATGATGGAAGTATATTATATTTCAATCATCTTTCATCCATAACCCCTCAATCAAACATGGCCTTATGAAACACGAAAAATGAACCAACATTGGTGGGATTAGATAGACGTATAGAAACACGAAGAAATGAAAAGGAAATGGAACAAACATAAAGGGCAGACATAGCCTAGAGATGCTATAATATAGACTCGTAGAGAGTATCATAGAGATGATACATGAGTTTGCAGATGGTAATAACTTTAATGTTATGAAAGGTATAAGGTTCTTAACAGAAAAGTTGAGAGTTGTATTATCCACGAATAGAAAGGTTTTGTTGTCTCAACTATTGTACTAAAAATTTACCAATAGTCACAAAAGTTTTTGTGTTGCTCCACAGTAATCTACTAGATGTCTCATTAGCCTACAATCATAGATGATATTTTTGCCTAGTTTAAATTTTCTGTCCAATATTACTTTGTCTTATTCTGTCTCATAGAATTTCAACTATTTATTTTACGGATCTCATGCGGGTCTCAAGTAAATAAATAGCTGAGATTTATTAAATACAATAAAACACCGTAATATTGGATAAAAAATCTAGACTCGTTTTACTATCATTATCTGACTCCAAATTCAACTTTCTAATTAATTTTATATCAGTAAAGGTTAAATTTAATATTGTTCTCATTTTGTTTTTTAATCAACTTGCATATTGAAATTAATGAATCATAAATGTTTTTGAATCAAAGTCAACTATGTGGACTCAATCACCAAGTAAGCCCCTCCACATGCACAAGATTGAACATTGGAGTTTATTAATTTAAATTAAAAATTAAGTTAAATTTCAAATAAATTTAATATTATTTTAAATTAGATTAATTATTATTTAATTTATCAATCAAATTGAATAAATTAATTTATTAAACAAAAAAAATTTGTTAATAAACGGAAATTCAGAATTACACGGTTTTATTAGTTATTCCTAATTAATAGAAAGAAAAATAATAAATAATAAATACTTAAAATGTGGATTTGGCGTATGCCAATTTTCCAGAAAAGGAAACAGCTGTCTCTCACCCACCGAATATAAAGTGCATGACGTGTATCACCTGCTTGTGCGACACCTGTCAAATGGTGACAGAGACAACACGGATCTACTCACATGGAATAATTATCCACTACTTTGACCACTTTCGTTTCCGTGTGGGGTCGATCCTACGTGGCTTACTTTAACAACGGCTAGCGCGTGCGCCTGCCCCCTCGATTACGTTAACATCATCCACCGCTATCGTTTGATTAAACTTTAATCATCCCTAATATTTTATTACATATTTTAATTAATAAATTTTATATTTTAAATAAATTAATAATTTGTATTTTTAATTATTAAATTTTTTTAGAGTTTATCGAACATAAGTTCTATAGTAATTAAATATAAGATTTCATAATTCTAATTATTCCTTTTAATAATTCGCATTGTTAAATAAATTAAAATTTAATAACATAAAATAAACAAATTAAATAAATATAATCGTTTTAATTAATTATTTCATAAAATAATAAGTTTCTCTGTTAATTAAAAATAATACTGCATACTAATTAAGCTAAATTCTTAAATATTATTATTGTTAGATGTTTAAAATTTGATATACTTTTATTTGAATTTATAAATTATTTATGTTATTAACAACTTAATAATTATAGTTAATTATATAATTTTTATTAAATTACATAATAATTAGTTGATTAATTGAATTATATATTTTTAATACATTAATAATTATAGTTTTTTTAAATCATATCTTCATAAATCATTTTACACATAAACAACTAATACTAAATAGCTACTTTTACCAAACATTTTTAATAAACAACTAATACAATCCTCAAGTCAAATTAACTAATACTCCATTTGATTCATAATAAGTGTCGTTTTAGAGGAATGTACATTAATTAAGAAAGTTAATGAAATATCTGATATACCCTTATTAATTACATGTTAGAGTGTCTTGAAAATATAATCTGTTTAATTAAAATGTTATATAAATTAAAGGTTATTTTTGATTTTAAAATTATAAATATTAATAAAAAGTTACAAACGACACTTATTTTGAATAATTAAAATCTCTCTAAAAAGACACTTATTATGAATCGAAGGGAATATAATCAACTATCAGCTAACAGTTAATCTAAATTTACCAAATATCTTTAACAAATAACTAATATAATCCTCTAATCAAATTAACTAATATAATCAACTATAAGCTAACAGTTAATGTATACAGCTAGTTACCAAATAATACTCAAATCACAATCTCCGATAATATAGTTGAAAGTAGTTAAGAAGGGGCAGTAGTGGGTAATTTTTGCTAATTAGCAGTGGCAAAAGCGACATTTCAATTATTGCTGCACCTTCCTTTTTAACTCGAGACCTGTCTCGTGATTATCAGTATAGTATCTCTCTCTCAGTTATGGCCTCTTCTTCTTCTCAGTCTCGCCGGTGAAAGGATCTTCAAGAAACAGCCATGTGTTCCCGTTTTGCCCTCTCAATTGTTGCGTGTTTACCAAGAAATACCCTCGTCGGAGCCAATCATACTTCCGCTCGTTTCTGCTCTCGCTGACTGCTTAAGCGACACCGTTTTAGCGTTCTCTGTCTGTCTCTCTGCTCTGAAATTCAACTCTCTGAACCACTTGCCGTTTCCGTTTGAGGTGTACGATAATGGGTGTGGTCCGTCTGGAGTCTGCCGCAACAAAGCCGAAGCCCAACTTTTTGAGGAACATTCTCGGGCGGGTGCTTTTGTTTGGTGTGTTAGTCATCGTCGTCCGTTTCGCTTATGTCGTGACCATCGCCGGCGAGTCTTGTACCATCGGCGATTTCTGCTTCTTCTCTCTGCCGGAGAATTTCGGCTTCGTGATTGCCGGCGCTGGCACTGCGACTTCGACGGCGAACAAAGCCGTGCGCGTCGCGGGCGCCGGTCCCAAGCGTGCCGATCTCTACACCAGTAAAGATTGGATCAAGGCCGTTCATTTCTACTCGTCGAGATTTCAAGATCTGATGTCTGACGGCTTCTTGTCGCCGAATTCGAAGACTCTGTGTGTGGAGACGCCGATTGGACAGGAGGTGTTTGCTTTGAAAGAGATAGGCGTTAAGGACTCCAGAGGAATTTACAAGAAAGCATCGAAGCCGCTGGTAATTTCAGCTAAAGGTAATCGAATACCTTTCGATGATGAGACTTTTGACTTTGTTTTCTCCCGCGGTGGAGGGCTCGACAAAGTATCTAGACCGTTGGATTTGGCATCGGAGATCGTACGGACGCTGAAACCCGAAGGTTTTCTTGTGGTCCACACGAGAGCAGCTAAAGATACTTACAGTTTTAATTCATTTCTTGGTTTGTTCAATTCTTGCAAGTTGATTAGATCGCCTCACATAGACGATTATGATTCTTTAATGCCTTCAATTAGAGAAATAGTTTTGCAAAAAAAGATCCAATTTTTTGGCCACCGTATGGAAGAAGAAGAAGCAATCGATGGCAATTCGATGAATAAGTGCTCTGTTCCGGGCCACAAACGGGAATTGGTCCGGAAAGCTGAGCCATTGATAATGGAGGAGCCATTGAAGCCTTGGATTACTTTGAAGAGGAACATACGGAAGGTTAAGTACTTGCCATCAATGGCTGATATAAGCTTTAGGAATAGATATGTATATGTTGATGTTGGAGCTAGGAGTTATGGGTCTAGTATAGGGAGTTGGTTCAGGAAGCAATACCCGAAACAGAACAGGACTTTCGACGTTTATGCAATTGAAGCTGATCGAACTTTTCACGACGAGTACAAGTTGAAGAAAGGCGTGAAATTGTTGCCTTATGCAGCTTGGGTGAGGAATGAGACATTGTCGTTTGAAATTCACCGAGACCCAGGTCAGGATGTTCGCGATAAAGGGAGAGGAATGGGGAGGATTCGGCCGGTGGTGAAGTTGTCGTCATCATCATCGGCTGACCTGAGATTCGAGGGAGAGGTGGATGAGATTCATGGGTTTGATTTTGCGGAGTGGTTGAAAAGGACAGTCAGTGAGAAGGACTTTGTAGTGATGAAGATGGATGTGGAAGGAACTGAATTTGACTTGATACCGAGGCTGTTCGAAACTGGTGCAATCTGCTTGATCGATGAACTGTTTCTCGAATGCCATTACAATCGGTGGCAAAGGTGTTGCCCGGGGGAAAGGAGTTCCAAGTATGAGCATACTTATGGTGAATGCATGGACCTGTTTACTTCTCTTAGAGAGAGTGGAGTTCTTGTTCATCAATGGTGGTGATGGGTAACAAATTGGGTTCATCTCCTTGTAACATTTAGACCCTTTTTCCACTTGTTTCTTAGCTTTCAAACAATAGATGCTCTAGTTTTATCTCCATTTCTAAGAATCTTTTTCTTTTTCCTTGACATTTTGAACAATTTTTGTATGCATATTTATTTTCTAGCAAGAACTGTTGCTGCAAATGCAAGTTCTGATTGATTTGGATACAAGTTGGATTTTCTTCCTAATATAAGTGAAATGTCATGGGACTGGCAAATGATGATCTTTTGTCTTGAATATGTTGTGAATTGGTTCTAAGTTCCATTTCTAGCTTCATATATGTTACGTACCAAACTCCTCCGATCTACTATCTAATTCTCCGGAAAGGATCACTTGGGCATTTTGAAAGCTGCTTTTCTGCTTGTTACGTACCAAACTGTTCCAACCGACTATCTAATCTCTGGATCATCGATATTTTGAGAGCTGCTTTTCTGCTTTTGACTCTTTCCCAAGTAATTATCAAATGCATACCAACTATCAATCATATCGGTGGAATCTGCAATACGTGTTACGATTCAATCGTGTTGGGTATTACGACGCGACGGAAGCAATCATCCCTCCATCTCTGGTAGGATTAATGAATGTAAGATGATATTTTCCAGTAATGGTTGTAATTTCTAAAAGGAAAAGAAATTGCCATTAAAGCAGCCAGACACCGTGTTCTTCCTTATAATAACATTTTTTGAGGGATGTAGTTTGCATGTGTCGGGAAGACATAAAGATGAAATGAGTCGAAACTTTCGGAGGATGAAGATTTTGAAGACAGCAAAAGTACCTGTGATACTAAATCATCTGTTGGATTTCTTAACTATAATTAGATTATGTTACCTGTCAATTATCTTGTGGGATATATCTTCCTCGATCTAAGAGGTTACAAGATGGTACACTAGATAGGGTAATGGATATTTTAGATGAGTGATCTTGTTTTAGTCATGTCTAGTTTTGCACTGCCTTATGAAAAATAGGTTCTAACTGCCAATGATACGATGAAAGATTAGGTGTCTGTTGTGAAATCCTAAAATATTTTGTTATGGTTTTCGTTGCTCCTTAAACATGTTTCTTGCAACTTATTGTCCTTCCCACTTTCCTGGAACACAACATCACCACCTTTAACCCAAGTTTTGTCTTCATTATCCTTCGTGTTTTTCCAGGAAACTTGGAAGGTGTTGACTCCAATTTTGGTGGGTCTGGTTTGGTTTCTTCTTTTTTGTAGGTAGACATTCGTGGGGCTCAAGAAATGGGCGCCTGCTGTAGTAAAGATCTGGTTTACAATGAAGGGGTTGTGCCTGCTGCTACAGAAGAGAAAAACCACGAGGTGATTTATGAGGAAGATGACCTGATGGTCGCAGATTTTGGCGCTCGTGTTAGACTCCATGGATCTTCTAGGTACATTTCAATGTATAGCCAACAAGGAAGAAAAGGGGTTAACCAAGATGCAATGACAGTTTGGGAGGTAATGTTCATCATTGATTTGATTTCATATCAATCACATAGGTGCATGTTAATATGTTTCTTAGACTTATGCTTGCACGTTGCAATCCCTCTCCTGTATTGTGTCTGCACTTGTGATTGATACGGTGATGTTCTTCTGTTGGATTACAGCTCTCTAGAATGTGAATGAAATTCCAAGACTCAATTTTTTCTGTTAAGATTTATCGGTTCCTATATTGAAGTTGTAATTCGGGTTTATTCGGAAGATTCATCTTTTCCTCTTATCTGTTCAATTCAACTTGAATTGAACAGATAAGAGGAAAAGATGAATCTTCCGAATAAACCCGAATTACAACTTCAATATAGGAACCGATGAATCTTCCGAATATTCGGGTTTATTCGGAAGATTCATCTTTTCCTCTTATCTGTTCAATTCAACTTGTTCCCTCTTGCACAATTTTGATATGACATTTCCATGTTTCTTCTCGGATAATAGTTGTATGTTCTCATGCTTCAGCACATTTTGATAATTGATTCAATCAATGTGATGAATTATGGCTGAACATTGCAAAACTTGATTCAGGAGTTTGCTGGTGTCAAAGATACCTTCTTTTGTGGAGTGTTCGACGGGCACGGTCCCTACGGTCACAAGGTTGCGCGCTACGTACGTGATACTTTGCCATCAAAACTTTCCACGGCAGCCAAACTGTCAGATGCTATTAGCTTCAAGTATAACAATGTTGATATTCACGAAAATGATAATGATGAGGCCCACGACCACAGTTGTAATGAACGTGTGCCTCTTTTATCATCATGGGAGGCTGATGTTGTAAGATCCTTTAAGGAAATGGATCAAGAACTTAGTCTTGATGCCAGCATTGATAGTTTCTGCAGTGGTTCTACTGCTGTAACTATTGTTAAACAGGTAGATTTCATCATCATAAGATTATCCATTTCAATAAGTAGATAGAGTGGTCCATTTTGATTTTACACTTCTTGTTCTTATTTCCAGGGAAACCACCTGATGATGGCAAACTTGGGTGATTCTCGGGCTATTCTATGTACTAGGGACAGCAGAAACCAGCTCGTTCCTGTGCAACTTACTGTAGATTTGAAACCGAATCTAGCAAGTCAGTTGTCTTCTCATTGTCGAATGAATGTAAAACTTAGATCACTCTCAGCCATTGTTTACACATTTGCCATGACTCAGGTGAAGCTGAAAGAATCAGGAATTGCAATGGTAGAATATTTGCATTGGATGAAGAACCAGAGGTGTTCCGAATTTGGATGCCTGATGAAGATTGTCCAGGTCTAGCAATGGCAAGGGCTTTTGGCGATTTTTGCCTGAAAGAGTACGGCCTCATCTCGGTTCCTGAAGTTTCATATAGAAGGATTACAAACAGAGATGAATTCGTTGTTATGGCGACTGATGGAGTAAGAAGATTTCCATTTCTCAAGAGAACTGTGTTGAGAAATTACAAATTCATAAGTCTTTAATGTTACTATATCCATACTTTATTTTCTTGTTTTGTAGATATGGGATGTTCTATCAAACAACGACGTCATTAAGATAGTTGCTTCTGCAAGACATCGATCGATGGCTGCTAAAATGTTGGTTAAGCACGCCGTCCGGGCATGGAGAAATAGATATCCCGGAAGTAAGGTTGATGACTGTGCAGTGGTCTGCTTGTTCCTGAAAAACAGAACCGTGTTGCCAAGATCCTTCTCTGAAGTGAGCCGTGTAAGTGCAAACCACACTGAGGTTCCAGAAAAATCTGAAGTGAGTGGGGTCAGTGTAAATCGCTCAGAAATCGCAGCTTTTCCTCAGAAGTATAAACCTGTAAAAGGTGAAGCAGCCTGTAAACCAGCAGATTTCAGGAGCCCTGAAGACACAATAGAAGAAGGCGGCTCTTTTGAAGGAGTAGGTAGAGTAAATTCATCACTGAAGTATCCCCGATTGGCTGACGGTTTGAGTAGGAGAAAAGCTATAAAGACTTATCAATCTGTTGAAGCTTGAAGGTGAATATCTTTGTGCTAACCACAAGCTTATATCAAAGCAAATTACACCCACTGAGTCTATGAATTGTACATAGAAACTTGCCTGATCAATCCCTTGATCTGAAGTATGAATCAGAACACACGTCTGCCAGATTTTTGTGTTCTTTTTTAGTTTCTTAGCTTCTTTATACCCAAATGTACACTCATCTTGAGAGGATTTAGTTACTGTCAGGAACTGGTTTCTTTTTTGCAAGATGTTTATCCATTGTCAATTCTCAAACTCCTTTGAAGCTGCTGTTTTTTTCTCTTTATCATCAAATCTTAAGCTCCTTTGAACAGATAAATATCAGAGTAGGCTGTCTCCTGCAAACTTCTGTACATTGTAATACGATCTTCAAGCGCATCAAGTCCAGAAAGTTGTGATGTATTATCGATTTGTGAATCAAAAATTGAAAACCATTTTCAGATCATCTTATTCTAATCAATATTAGGCCAAATCAAGAGTTTTTACATATTGCAAGTGGCTTGCACAGTGAAATTAGTAGGGCTGATCGTAGCAGTAAAGCATCTCTGAATTAATATCAAAAGCTCGGTATTTGCCTATGGCAGGATTGAATGAGGAATCATACAGAAGATTCCAATGTCTTTATTGCGCAACTCCGGTTTTACCATAAAAAAGTAAAAGAAAAAGAGAAGCTGATACAGAAACAGGAAACAGTAAACAAGCAAGCATTTATGAACTGATCAGGATTCTGATCTGCTACTACTTTATGACAAGAAGCTATATATTTGCATAAATATCTTTTCAAATGGAGATTCAGGAAAAACTAGAACAGTAGTTCATAAACCATCAGCTAGACTTCTCAGAACTTGAAATCTGAAGAACGAATACTCTTTTTTTAGAACTTGAAATCTGAAGAACGAATACTCTTTTTTTAATAATCCAAGTTAAACAGCAGTCGATTTACAGACAATGAATCGGTAAGCAGCGACCTTTTTCCTCCGGGAAGCCGTATTATCCACAGAGATCACCATCTTGCCTGATTCTCTTGCAGTAAACGAATTGTGAACTGCTTCATCTGATGGAGTCATCTTCCTCATCTTCTCCACAACTATGGTGTAGCTATCTTCTGCACTTGGCACAAACTCTGCACTGTACTCCAAGTCCCAACCTCCCACCACAATGTCCCATGTAATTGTAGCACCAGCCTAGTAATAAAGCAAATTTAGTGGCTAAATGACTATACAAATTGAACCGGGAGAGCATAGGAGTGTTTAACCTCAATTCCTTCAATTTGAATATTGACTTTCTCTTCTCCTTTGACAGTGAATTCAGAAGCTGGTTTTGGTGGGACATGCTGCATATTTCTCAGACCACCATACTGAACAGGAATTTCTTCAGGACTTATATATCTGTCAGAATACAAAAACTCATAATCGGTAGACAAGTAATCATAGAAGATCTTATAATTAAGCTTAGCAAGTGATAGATAAAGTATTATTGCAAGTGATTAGTCATGTTGAGAAAGTATATGCAGCAAAAAAGAACTAATTTGCTGCTAACTAAAGAGATTAGAGGAAATGAAGTGCTCACTTGTACAGTGTCTCTGCAACACTTCCTTCCCTGGAGATCACGAACTTGTTCTTAGTTCTCTGAGTCAAAAATGGACTGAACATGGAGTACAACACACTAAAATACCAGGGAACATTGATGAAAATCTACAGATTTAGACACAGAAATTGATAAGGAATGAAGAAGAAAACAAAGAAAAACAAAAAATTAGTAAGAATCAATACATAAAGATCACCTTACGAGCTACCATTTCTGGGTAATTGTCTTGAAACAAAGAGATGATATTATTAGAAGCGACCCTAAGCTCTCTCTTAGGCATGTCTTTAAGATCAATCACTTGAACAATCGAATTAACACCACCAGGCTTGAAATGAAGAAGCTTGATCCCTCTCTCAAGAACCTGAACTCTCCATCTCAGAAACTTCTTCAACTTCTGATCATCTCCAAGTATTGAATCGTACACTTCCTTCTCCCTGAAAAACCCATAACCATTGTAACACACAGGGCGTCCTTCTCTGTCACAACCATGCATGTAAGCTACAACACCTTCAAATTCCTTAAACCCTAAATCCTCTTCAAGAATGTCTTCCGCTCCAAATTCTTTCCTCCAAACCAAACACTTTTCCAACATCTTATGCGCATCAGAGACTCTGAAGTCTCTCGCCCGGAGAAACTTCAAGAGTATAACATTAGCTTTCTCGTCCCCGCCCAGAAGATGAACGCCCCACATTGAGCAATCCTCCACTGACCCATTAGAGCTCGAGAGCTTAGCTTTAAGATCCTGAAGTGCTTTTCTCTCAGAGGACTTGAGATGGGAGATGACATACGTGTCCTCTTTAAAAGAAGGAGTGTGAAATGTTGCAGCCTCCATTAATACGGTGACCAAGCTTTTCTTGTATGGCTTTGGAGAAGCGTCTAGTGAATTGTCTTCAAGTGGGGTTTGCTGGAGAGATATTGATGACGAAGCTTCCATGAATGGAGCTTACAGAGCTATAATTAAGTGATGAAGACGAAGAAAACAGAACAGAGATTCCGCGTTATTGGTTTGAACTTCGAATTCAGAGAGAAGCAGCTCAAAGATAAACAAAAGAAAAAGATCAACTTTTTTTCTAATGTATGCTCTGTCAACCTCACTCTGTGAGCAGTGAGTCAAGTCGGATCGGATTTATAATCTTTTTAAATGAATTGAATTCGATATGAGACTGATTGAACTTCAATTTTCCTTTTAATTTTTGAATCAGACAGCAATTTCAAACTCAAATTCGAATCTTGTCTGGCTCAATCCGGACCTAATGCCAAGAACTTAGCTCTCATAGCAGTAAGAACTTGGAAAGATTATGTAAAAGTCAATGTGTTTACATTTAACCGCTTAGTGCAGAAGTCAGACAGCTGCAATTATTTCTTCTTTTCACATTTTCTCTGTCTTTACCTGCAAAGAAGTGTCTAGCATACAGTTTATTCCTAATCGTGACGTGATATATACAATGATTTGCTAATTAAGACCTGCATTCTGTTCTGCACATAGTCGAAATATAATGATTACGAATTTCACTTATCAGGTCCTGCATGATAAATTCTCATCAGGATTTTTTACTTTTCATGCTCTCAGGAAAAGACCATTTGGAAACCAATCTAGTAAGAACTTGATTAAAGACCCTTTAATCATTAGCAATCTTATTGAAGAACTATCTATGAATCTTCATAAAGCAGCTGTACCTTTTCCGGAAATCTGCAGACTTGGCACATGCTTGGTTCTGGGTATGTTTTGTAAGATTTAATAGTTTTAGACAGGAATCCAAATGCAGACACCAAAAAGGCTCATTATGTTCTTGGAACACAAAAGGTGAGTCTGATTGATGAGATTGCAAGAAACACAGCTTGTGAAGGATCAGAAATTGTCAAATATTAGACAGGAACAGATGAACCTACAGCTTTTCTGATTCTGAAGAGAAAGTGAAAACCTTTCAGCTGTCTTCTTGACTGACGATGGGTCAGGCCATGTCCGAGTCGTAGGATTTTCTTTGCCCGCAAACTTTGGCTAAAAAGACGTCATTTTGATCGGAACCAGCTCAAGCTGGCCTTCCTGAACCAAAATCCGACCTACTCAGACTTTCAGCATTGACTTTGGACCGGGGTTCAAACCAAAGTGCCTGCAGCTGTGGACTGATTAACTAACCAGTAGCGTTAGTCTCTGAAAACTGTCAAGAATAGAGAAACTAATTCATACCCAGAAACCTTGCAAGCTAGTCCCAGGTATTTCTGAAACAAACCTGACCTGAGCTTGTCTGTCACTAGCTAAGCTTGTACATTCCCTGGTATGAATCCTGTAAAGTTATACTTGCCAGTGTAGAAATTTTGCAGAGATCACTAGTTTCACCTGGAATAGTAGCAGCTAAGTTTTTTTGTGTGTGGAACTCCAAACTGTATATAGGGATTACATTAAATCAGAAAAAAGCCTTGATCTTTGGATAATCTATCTGGTGTTTGACACTGCAGATGAATGTAAAAAATGGAGTCCTTTTTGCATAACAAAAGAAAACAGTTCTGATCATGAGATTACATTAAATCAGAAAAAAAGTCTTGATCTTTGGACAATCTATTTGGTGTTTGATACTGCAGATGAATATAGTAAACGAAGTTCTTTTGCATAACAAAATAAAACAATTCTGATTATGATCATACCTATAATCATAATTTAATTTTGTTTCGAGTTTCACAAGTTGAATTTGATTAAATCAAATTCCATTAATCCGAATCAAAACATAATAATCTAAGTTCATATAGGCTAATATTAGAAGATAGAATTTGTGCCATATATTTAGTATTGTCAATAGAGGAAATTGGAATTTGGTCATATAAATTTCTTCTGCCTTGAAAGTTTTGGAATAAATGTAACTATTAAAATTTTAATTTTAAGCTTGGGGTTAATTTTTTAAATTCAAAATTTGAAAATTTATAATTTTAATTTTAATTTTGATCATAAAATAATTATATTATATTATATTTATTAATTTTAAATATAGGCCTTAAGTTTATTAGTGACTTGTAAGTTCAATTAAATCTTTTGACTTCACTTTTTAAAGGTAAAATAAAATTTATTTCTACATATCTAAGGTTGAAAAAGTTCTAAACTTTATTTAATTTATAAATATTAAATTAGTTTAAATTAAATTATCATCTACACTAATTGAATTTAAAAATAAATTTATCAAAAAATTTAAATTTAAAAATTCCATCTTGACTAATTTTATTATCTTTAAATAAAAAATATTCTATAAAATAATTTATTTCTATAATTTTCATATAACCCTTTTTATTAGTTTAAAAATGTTACTTATGATATTAAAACTTACTAAAATCATAAAGATAAACACAATACTTTATTTTAAAATAATAAATAATAATTTAAAAATAAGAAAAACCACTCAAAGAGTAATGCATAATTTACTTTATTTTAATTAATAATTGTTTTCTCTAATTTATCTCTACATAAACGCTTGAATATTAATTTTTTCCTATTTTAATTATCAAGTTATATATACCATTCAATTAATAAGATTTTTAATAATTGAGACTTTAAACATGAACATCCCTTGGCCTTTATATATGATTAATTTTAAATAAAAATGATAATCTGAATTAGATTCAATTCATTTTAAAATTAATATTTATAATTTTAAAATAATTAAGTTTTAAATTAAAATTGAATTGTAAAATAGATTAAAATTAATAATTTTATTATCAAATTATTATTATATTAAAATTTAATTAAATATATTATTTTTTAATTAATTAAAATGACATATTTTCTTGGAGGAAAAGCCAATAAAAAACATTTTCCCTTTGAATTAGGGATGACAAGGCTAGTTCCGTCAATTTTTTAAAATAATTTTCTTAAAAATAAAATATAAAATATTTTTTTAATTAAATTCAAATTATAGTACTTAAGTTTAGCCTATATGAACTTAATTTTTTTAAACAAAACGACACATTATTTTGTTTAAAAGAATTGGATATCAAGTTGTCTAATCCTAGGCTAACCTATAAACCGGGCAGAGGGTGACTAATGGATGGATAAATGGTCTCGAACAGAAGGTGACAAATAGAAACGAGAACATTTAATAGATGAATAGATGCTCTTAGATATATGGTAGTACACAAAAACGAAAATATTTAATAGATGGATAAATGATCTCAAATATAGGGTGCCACACAGAAACAGTAACAGAGAAATTGATTTTATAAACCGATCCCTATACTTTGAAAATTGAACTTCTTTCGGCGAGTCGATCACAGATTCTCAACCTTATAGTTCAAGGTATTAATGAACTGTTCTCTCGAAACTAGACAGTAGCACATCGTCATATATACCACGAGCTTAACAAATGTGCCGACTGGCTTGCGAACTATGCTGAACATTTTGATGTAGGCATTATTTGTTTTTTTTGTATTAATGAAAAAGAACGAGACCGATTATAGAACAAGATGAGGGAAACAGAGTCCCGATTGATTCTCTAGGAGGAGCTTATGGCACCTTATAGGTGTAGTATCAAAATAAATTACTCCAACAAAAAAGTGCTGCAGAGGTAGCCAGCCAATCATCACATCAATTACTCTTGCGGAAGATATGTCGGTGAACAACGGTCCAATTACGAGTAACTCATGGATACCCATGACGATGTGGTTGAGAGCCATCAAGCGATTATTTGAAGAAGAGATAAGTTTGCTCACTGTAAGAGAATCCACCTTCAGTTCCACCCGGCGGAGTCCCAGAGTTCATGCGAGGGAGAGCAGGTAAATACTCCCCAAAGTTCCACTGTCCCCAGTGAGCACCAGTCTAAGTTTTGGGCGAATCCACCAAGCCAATTGCTTTCACTGTCCCAGATGAGTCTACCCACCATGGCTGAGGACTGGGAGTGATTGCAGCACCATCTGTATTTAATTTGGCCCACCTAGTGGGGGATTTACTCCATCGATTGAGTTTCACTTGGCGAGAGTGAAAATCGGTGTCAGCTCGTCTGTGCCATACGGTAGACTGGTTCATCTGATCTGCACAAGACAAAATGAGAGAAAAATGTGAGGATGGCCAGTGAAAATGATCTTCAAAAATTGTTTTATTACTCTAAGTCCAGAGGAACCAACAAGTGGTTTCGAAGATAATCGACCAGTTATGTCTGCACACTCTCCGGTGTTGTTGAAGGTTTGTAAGGAGCCACTCATGCAGAGGCAGGTTAAAATAGTATGGGGAGACCGTGTGGGTAGGGAAAGCGGACCACACTTGTCGAGCTTTGACGCAGTCGCGAGTTGCATGAAGAGAAGTTTCGTCGAGACTACAGTGAGGACAAGCACTGTCCGTGGCAATGTGCTTTTGGACCCGTTGTTGGTTGATGAGAAGTCGATCATGAGCCAGGAGTCAAAGGAAGGAGCGAATTTGTTGTGGGCCCTACCACTTCCAGATGATCTTCCAGACACCATGATTCAAAGTGGTTAGTTGATTCAAGAGGATGGAATAGGTGAAGGCTACTGTGAACTGCCCCGTTACGGAAACTCCCCAAATAAGCTTATCCTGACCAAGAAACCGTTTTAGGGGAAACGTACCTACGATTAACTGACAAATCGACATTGGAAGGTAGGACTGAAAGGCATTCCAGTCCCAATTGCCATCCGAGGGCACGAAATGTTGGACGCTGAGGGTAAGAATGGACTCCGAAACTGGGGTGGTAGTGTGGGAAAGAAGTGGTCCTATTCCCACAATCCAAGGGTCAAGCTAAAAGCGAGTCCGACAGCCATCGCCAATCATCCACTTCATACTCTACAACACGATATGCCAAGTAGCCTGAATGCTCCTCCAGATCATGGAGCCGCCTTGAGCATCCAAAGAGATGAGGATGTTGTTGGGGTTAAAGTTATACTTACCTGAGAGAACTTTGACCCATAAAGCATTAGGTCTGCCTATGAGGGACTATCCTAGTTTCGCTAAGAAGGCATCGTTGGTTTCCCAAATCTTCCGAATTCCAAGTTCCCCACCTCCTTGGGTTGACAAATTGCCTCCCAGTTAACCAAGTGGAGCCGCTGTTGTTCGAGAGTTGAACCTCACAAAAATTGTCTCAATAATTTTTCTAGCTCGTCACATAAACTGCGGGGAAGGCGGACCGTCTGTATCGTGTATGTAGGGAGGGCTGCAATTATAGAGTGCGCCAAAGGTGATGCGTCCAGCAAACGACAACAGTTTAGCTAACCAGTCGAATAAACGGTGATGAACCCTATCGAGAATGTATTGGTAGGTACGTCTGGTACTATCTAATGCAGGAGAGGAACTCCAAGATAACGTCCGAGATCGGTAGTATGAGTGAAGCCCAGTGCGCGGCTTGAAGTGTGAGCCATCAAAGTGGAAATATTTTTCGAGAAAAAGCATCTGGATTTGGCCTGGCTGTCGCGTTGTTCTGAGGCCGCATAGAACGAGGTTAAGATATCCCAAATACCAATCACTTGGTCAATGGAAGCTTCGGAAAAAAGGATGAGATCGTCTGCAAAGAATAAGTGGGAAAGGGGCGACCCCGCGCTGCTTAACTTGATCGGCTTCTAACAACCTTGTGTCACAGCTCGGGAGATCGAGTGACCAAGTCTTTCCAAACACAGCACAAATAGGTATGGCGAAATGGATCACCTTGTCGAAGACCTCTGGAGGGACTAAAGGTGTCGCTGATGGCCCCATTCCAGTTCACGTGGTAGAAAGCCATTGAAACGCATTTCATTATGAAGGTAATCAGCGATTCTGGTAACCCCACATCGATAAGAGTATCGTGAATGAAGTCCTAATTCAGTCTATCATACGCCTTCTCCAGATCCACCTTGAGAACCATAAACCCCTTTTGTCCTGTTTTCTTTTTTATATAGTGGAGTACCTCTTGGGTGATAATAATATTATCAATGATAAGCTGTCCAGGAACAAAACTGCATCGAGTGGGGCTACGAGATCTTCAAGATAAGGCTTGAGTTGGTTAACGATGATTTTGGTGAGAGTTTTGTAGAGCACGGAGCATAAAGCAATTGGCCGGAATTGCGAAATGGAAGTGGGTGACTCGGTCTTAGGAATAAGGACCATAATGTTATGGTTCAGTTCTGTCTCCCACACGTCCAATTTGAAAAGACGCTGTAAAAAGAGGGTTCAAGAAAAGCCGACCATGGCCCGTTGGGATTGGTAAAAGAAAGCTGGTAACTCGTCAAACCCAGGGGCCTTATTAGGAGCCATAGAGAAGAAAGTCGTCTTAATCTCTTCCGGACTTAATGGTTGGTCCAGATCATCTGTAGCTTGCGGTGAGAGGGGAGGGCAGAGCCCATGTATCGACAAGTTGGAAGAGGGTGGGTCGTCCTCCTTATAGATATCCTCGAGGTGATTCTTTGCTAAACGGTGGAGGCTGGAAGTATCGGTAACCACATTGCCATTATCGTCGGTCAAGGAATGAAGCTGCGCTTGTCGACGCTTGGTTAACGTGAGAGCATGAAATATTTTGTATTCCTGTCCTCCTGACCTAGCCACTGACTGCGAGATTTCTGATGCCAATAAAGCTCCTCTTGGTAAAGAACTTGTTCCAGATCTGTCCGAAGGTGTTCCTCCAGCTTTCGGAGAGAGGACGAGTCCGTGTCCTCGAGTTGTTTTTGAATGCTCTCTAATCTTGCCAGGAGTCGTTTTTTCCTGTGGAAGATGTTGCCAAAGGAGGTATCGTTCCAAAATTAAAGTCTTTTCGAGAAGCGTGTAATAGCTCTGTTAACGTCTGTATTAGGTAGGTGCCAATTTGCAGCTACAATTTGGTCAAATTCATTGTGGGTTAACCAGGCCGAATGAAACCGAAACGGTTTACGCGACGGACTGGGGGCCACGCTAGTCGACATAGTAAGTAAGAGGGGGCGATGGTCAGATTTCAAGAAGGGTAGGTGGGAAACTTTGGTGTTAGGGAAGGCAGAAAGCCAGGAATTAGAACAGAAAGCACGATATAAACGAGCCATGACGTGCCCCCGTCGCCAAGTAAATCGTGAGCCGAAATAACCAAGTTCTTAAAGATGACAGCTGTGCACACATTCGCGAAATTAAGAGTTGATGATGGAGCAGAGTCGCGATCGGCCGCGTTTGTCACCACTCTCCAATTTGACATTGAAGTCCCCCCCCTAATAGCCAAGTTTTATCGGTGATCCTAGCAAGGCGGCAGAGATAATTCCAGAGAAAATGCTGCAGAGTAGATGTAGGACTAGCGTAAATAGCGGTGAAGTTGAAAGACAGGTGATCCCACTCAATGCTAATATGCACAAATTGACGGTGGGCAATCAAAATGCGAGCCACGATATCATCATTCCAAATAAGCCAGATATCCCCCGAAAAACCTTCGGCTTCCACTCGGAATGAGTGTCCAAAGCCCAGGTTACGAATAACCTTTAGCGCTCGAACTCCACTAATTCTATGTTCCACCAACACCACAAGTCGGGGTTTATAGATCTGGATAAAGTTTTTGAAGATGACCTTAAAGGTCCTTCTTCCAGCCCCTTGACACTTTCATATAAAAATCGATATAACAAAGGTAACAAGGGGGAAAACTAGCATGCAGGGGAGGTACCTGCTATCGTGGTCAACTCCCGACATTGGGATGCCGAATGCTCTGAAGAACTCTCGACCATCTAGGCATCAGCCCCTTCAGTAGGATCAGTAGCGATCAATAGCTCATTGCCTGAATCAGGGGGTCGCGGTGGGGTTAGGAAATGGGGGTTGTCGTGAGAACATGGACGGAGCCATGTACAAAGGTAGGGGGGCCATGGCCCCCCCTTTCAATTTTTTTTTTAAAATGTACTTATATAATTTTTTAATAAATAAGGATATTTTTTAAATGTTGGCTCTCGGCCCTCCCTTAGAGTTGGCCCCCGGCTCCCGACTCCCGGCCCCCGGCCCCCCCTTAGAGTTGAGTCTGGCTTCGTCTCTGCGTGAGAAGCCGAGCCTGCAGGGGGTAGGTCCCGTGGAGGTCCTCATCCATGGCCTTGATACTTCACCCATTGAGTGCCATGTACTTCTGTTAAAGGATATGTCAGGAATCTGCTTCCTACGTCTTGTCGTGTACTCTATTTTATTCCCTATTTTAAAAATAAAATTGAACTTCTTAAAGAAGGCAATTGATTTTATAAACCGAATAACTGATCCCTATACTTTGTACTTCTTAAAGAAGGCATTTAGTTTATTTTCTTAATTGATTTAAAGAATATTAAAAAAGATTCCATACATAATGTTACAGTCTCATTTCGCGCTTCTTGTTAGCTAAGTCGCTCCCTCGCACAAGCTCTGGTGGATGGTTTTTGTTGTTCATGAACATCACTCGATCGTCACGGTAATGCGTCTCTATCTCATTTCCTTTGCTTTTAGTGAACTTGGAAAAGGAATGCAATGGGGTTTCTTTATTTGGAAGGTGGAGCTCTGTTTTTGAGTTTTTGGTGTTCATTTTTGTTGGGTTGTCGAGAAAGTCTGGTCCTTTTTCTTATTCTTCGTTTTGGTTTTTCTTTTATCTTGTTCTTTAGGGATTCAGCAACCGTTATGGATTTAAGATATTGGGTTAGATTGTGCGAATCCAATCTGAGCGGGTGATTGAGTGAGTCCCTTGTGTTCGTTTTGTAGTTGTGTTGTTTTCAGTGGGTTTTTGTGTTTGATGCTAATTTCTTGCATGTTTATGTTGGGATTAAATTTCAATCCGATTACCTAAAGGGTTGGTTTTTCTTCAACAATTTTCAGTTTGTTTTTGTTCGATTGATGTTTTCAGTTTGTGATTAATTACGCTTTCCTAAAGATGTTATCTTTCTTCATCAATTTGCCCTTTGTTTTGGATGGTTGTCAAGTATGCACTAATATGCATTGTGTTAAGATGTGCTTCAACTCAGGAAGTCACGAACTTTGTGAGAAGTTCCTCAGTGGAAATGGATGAAAATCTCTATTTGACTATTTAGAGAAGTTTAGATTGACATCTTGGTTTTTGCTTCTTGATTTTGCATTTGAAGTTATATGTTCAGCTCATTTTGTTTCCTCCTGTGTGACTTCCTTACCTTGTTGGATACTTGAGTTGTAATGGTGAAGATTCATGCTATTGATATATCGCCCTTTCTGAATCACAGGGGGCTGATAAAACTCATGCTTTTGGTGTGAAATCTCCTGGTTCTGTGATGAACAATTCCTGTGCTAAAAATTTGACTAAAAGTCAGCTTGGAGGTGTCATATTTGGATGCAACAGTAGTACCATCCAGGAATGTTTAACCAAGCAACTATTTGGTAAGCTATTTGCATTCTACAAGTATTATTTGCAAATTTTCGTACAAAGAGTGACATACTGATTCTGCCTGCTTTTATTTATGCCAACTTCTGTGTCCATACAACTCTAAAGGATGTCCTTGTCTATGTTATCAGGTTTGTCATCTCAACACTTTATGTATGTGAAAAACATTGATCCTGGACTGCCACTATTCCTATTCAATTACTCTGATAGGAAACTTCATGGAATCTTTGAGGCTGTTAGTTGTGGCCAAATGAATATTGACCCCTATGGGTGGACTGCTGATGGTTCTCACAAAACATTATTTCCTGCACAGGTACTTTCCATGTTTCATTTTTATGATGTGCATTTTTTTTCCATACACGTGAGGACTGAGATCAAATGATAACTGCCGTTTTTTGAAGGTTCAAGTTCGTGTTCGACTTCAATGTCAGCCTTTGATTGAAGAACATTTTAAACCAAAAATTCTGGATAACTATTACAATCACAACCAATTCTATTTTGAGCTAGACCATACACAAGCAAGTAAGCTGATATCATTGTTTACATCTATAGCAGTGACCCTTAGTCCTGTTGTACCACAGAATTCAATAAAGTGGATAGGTAAATATCAAGTTCTCCAATCTCATGAAGTGAGAGAGGACGATGAAGGCTTTAAACCACTTTCTGCTTTGGTGAAGCATTCTCATCGTTCTGTTGTAAAAAGAGGTGATCCTGACCATACATCTCCTTTATATGAAGATAACCTGTCAGTGGGAGATCAGTTGGATAGGGAGACATCAGAAGAAGATGAGAGAGACTTAATATACCAAAAATTGCAAAAATTGGCTCTTAGCTATCAAGCTCAAGACGTGTCCTTAAAGGATCATATGAAAGATTCTGCTGATGTCATTGATATACAGTTTGAGGACAAGGGTTCACCAAAGGACATGATAAGTCCAGAGAAGGCTGAAGATAGTGCCTCGACCTTGCTCTCTTGTCAATTCATTATACAGGAGGTAAGGCTTCGGTTTTATAAATCTTGGTGAACATGACACTGAGGAAGGGTTTTTTGAATTATACCTTCCTTTTACATTCCTCTTTCTTCTTCGTCTTCTTCTTCCTCTTTTGTTCCCCTATGATCAGGGACTTTAATTTTTGCATAATTATTTAATTTGCATCCATGCTGTTATTTTCTTTATTATCTTTTTATGCAGTTAGTGCAGGAAATGGAGGAGCTTAAGACTTTTAAAAGGGAACAGTGTCAGAAGATGGATTATCTGGAGCATAAGTTGGTAAGAGTTTCTGGTCTTTGAATTACCACTTTCTGTTACTTCATGTTCTGATAATTTCACTCTTCTTATTGTTCTGGATACTGACTTTACTGGTTCCATTTGTTCATGCATTAGTTTTAGGAGGAACTAAACATCTAGTGGTACAGCTTAATAATTTTACCCATTGGCATGAGCTTACTACAAAGATTTCTTGAGATGCTTCCAGTCTGAGATATAAATTGGCTCACTTTGAGCCTCACAAGTGCCTATATTTATGAGGTGATCTTTAAATTCTATTTTTCTTTTTCTATTGTATATTGAAACCTATGTAGTATGGACATGGTAAAATGGAGCCGTGTTTGTGTGTCGGACACGTGTCCGACACAGACACTCACCCGACAGGCGGTGGACACATGTCCGAAACGTGTCTGTACATGTCCGCATTAAAAAATAATTTTTTTAGGCTTGGACACCTCTTTAGACGGCACGAACACGGCAGGAGACATCTTGAAATGACTTGGACACGCCATTGGACTTTTTATTTTCATCTGAAATAATACCATTGCGGCAAGACTTTTCACCTTCCATCTGCTCTTCATACGATGCTTTTGAGGTGTAGCTTCCATCTGCTCCTTCACCTTCCATCTGTGCTGGTTCTTCACCTTCCATCTGCGCTGGTTCTTCTCTACACCTTCCATTTGCATTGGTTCTTCACCTTCCATCTTCGTTTCTCCTTTGTGGTGCTGCCCTGCTTCATACGTTAATATTTTATGAATTCTGAATTTTTTTTCTTAATTCTAAATTTTATAATATATGTATACACACACACACAAACACAAACACACTGTGTCTGTGTCCACCAAATTTTAGAAGTTGGTGTGTCCCTGTGTTTGTGTCCGTGTCGTGTCGCGTGTCCGTGTCCGTGTTTGTGCTTTTTAGATTAAAACTCAGTTATGTGTATTAGATTATGATTGACCATTAACAAATTCAATTTCTTCTGTGGTTGTGTATTTTAATGCTAGCAGAGTTTGTTTGGTGTCTGTTTATTGGATGAATGTGTTTTCCATGACATTTCAGGTTGAGGCTGAAGAAGAAATTCAACAGTTGAAAGATCGCTGCATGATGTTGGAATCCAGACCTAGTTCTTCGAGTATGCTCAATGACGAAACCGGGATTAGTTCTGATGATGAAGTGCATTTGGATCCTACGGAGTCCATCTATCTTGTTGGTGGATATGATGGTGAATCAATGTCATCCACGTTGGATTTATATTTTCCTAGTAAAGATTTTCTAAAATCATTAAGTCCAATGAGCGGCACTCGCTCATATACTTCAGTGGTATCTTTGAATAAAAAACTTTATGTTTTCGGTGGTGGAAATGGCTGTTTGTGGTACGACACAGGTATTTGTTTATACCAAATTTTGTTTGTCTCCCCAATGCTTATTTGTTTCTCATTCTCTCTTTCTCTGTTGAAGTTGAATCATACAATCCAGATAATGATCAATGGACTTTACAACCTTCCTTGACTAAGAAGAGAGGGGGTTTGGCTGGTGCTACATTAAATGAAAAGATATTTGCTGTTGGTGGTGGTGACGGTGTGGAAAGTTTTGCTGACGTTGAGATGCTTGATTTAGATCTTGGACGATGGATTCTAACAAGATCAATGCTACACAGGGTAAGTTTTGTTTATCAACTGGCGGTGAGCTTCCAATCTGTGTATATTATTGGGGTTACTGGTGATAAGATTAACCTAAAATTATGGAAATTATGATTGAATTTGATGAAATGTCCAACTTGGTGTTTACAATTTCTGTATAAGCATGCGTACATAACATGTTTCACTTGCTTGAATCTTTAAGGTTTAGCAGCAATATTTAAATAGAAAGGGGTTAAGTCTACTGGATGGATTTTGTTAAAATCTTTGCTGAAATGATGATAAGGAGCTCCATGCAATTCAAGGCAATGCAATCAGATCATATTCTAACTACAGTCTGTGTTGTTCAATTGATGATGTTTGATCAGAACCTAGTGAAATTGGAATCCAACAAGCAAAAGGACTGCACATAACGAGATGACAAACATTGAGTTCCTTTGCTCTTTCCTTTTTATCTATGATCCAGAGATGTTAGAACACATCCAGATATTGAACAACTCTTTCTTTACCTTGTTTGAATGGCTTACATCCTCTTGTCTTGATACATAGGAGTACTTCCATTAAACTGATTAACATGTTGCCTGTGGATTTGCTTACTTTCCAGCGATTTTCTCATGCTGCTGTGGAGCTGAATGGGGCACTTTATACTTGTGGTGGATATGATGGGAATGATTATTTGAAGTAAGATCGTACCGTTTGTTTTTGCCAAAATTATTGCAGGATCATGTTTAGCAAATAACGTTCTTAGAAATGAGTATATCTCCACACGAAAGCTTGCTTTGACCATAAAACGACAATTATTTATCTCAGGTCTGCCGAAAGATTCGATCCCAGAGAACATTCATGGACCAGATTACCCAGTATGAATTCAAGAAGGGGCTGTCACACAATGGTTGTTTTGAATGAGAAGTTGTAAGCTTGTTTCCAGCAATAGTTTTCTAGATAAGATGGTTGCTTAGCAATGCAATTTTTAAGAGCTACTCCTTTATGTAGGTATGCAATTGGTGGCTTTGATGGAAATGATATGGTTGCTACCACTGAAATATACGACCCCCGTCTTGACTTGTGGATTGATGGGGACCTAATGAACAATCCTAGAGGCTATGCTACGGCAGTTGCTGTCAAGGACTGCATATACGTTATCGGCGGGGTAAAAGCTGATGAAACCATTATAGATACGGTAAGGGAGTTTTTGACAAAAAATACAGAACACAGTTATGTTTTGCAGCTAAATTGAAACTCTGAGAGTGATATCAGGTAGAACATTTCAAGGAGGGTAAGGGTTGGCATGAAAGTGGCAGCAGGACAATTGGGAAGAGATGCTTCTTGTCAGCCATTACGTTGCATGCTTTTTAAGGTTGTCAACTTGTAATAGTTAGTTGATGAGGATCGTTTTTGTCTATATACGATCAGGGATGCATGGTTTTTTTCAGTGGCTGGCAAGCTTTTTGATCAAAATTGTGCTGTCTTTAGTGATAAACTTATTGTAATACCCTCGGCTTATTCTGGTATATATCCCATAAAGACAACTCTCGTACTGATGATAATGTTCACCAACCTTCTTCTAACTCTCTTTAATTGAGATTAAGAAATAGATACTGTTTTCCTTAAGGGTAGAACTTATAATTGTTATCATTGTCACTATCATATGATATTTGAATTTTTCAAATTTAATTGTTATTAAAACATTTGATTGAGAAATTATGTTTTAGATCAAGCACAATTAATTATTTATAAATTATATATTTTAAATAAATTATTTAACAAATTAATAATTTAAAATCTAGTGACAATTCAATTTCAAGTTAATAATTTATAATTAACTGATCATTCTTTTCAAAATTTTAAACCCACTGAATCATATTTAAATTATCGACTCAAACATAAAATGCAAAATTTTAAAAGTAATACACAAAAATTTCGGATATGTCAAACCTAAATCCATCTCACAAGAAAGGGAAGAGATCTACTGTGTCACTTACCCAGTTCTTACTCTGTGCCAACAGATCTCATCCGTTGATTAATAGAAGTGGACGGATGAAATTTGCTAGCATAGAGTAAGAACTGAGTAAGTGACACAGTAGATCTTACCCGCGAGAAGACATAAGAGCTTGGTATCCGTACCACATCTGAAGGCTAGTAGTATGGATTAATGTTGTCTTGGTCAGCATTTCAAGTGCCACCTGACACTTGGGTTCATTTAAGTTGTTGCTGCAAATTTTAGGCAGAGAGAAAGTAAACAGAACTATAACAGTATTTTCTGAGATAAAAGCAAAGCTTAATGTGGTCCTCCAGTTAAGAAAATACCATCAACTTGATGGGGCGCCTTTGGTGCTTCCATAGGAAATGATTAAGGTTTAATCATGAAACCGTGGCACAATTAACGTCTTCCGACGCCTAATCAAGCCAACCTGCAAATATTTTAAGCAAATTAGGTAAAGATTGACATGAGATTATGAAGTTAAAATTATATCTTGACAAACCATTTTGGAAATCATGAACTCCCCGGCATCAACTTCATCTTCATCAAGCTTACCCTGGCCGGATTGGAAGTTTTGTGGTGAACAGGCATTCACGTTTCAAATGCAGCGATGAAGGAGCTTCCTTTTCATCAAATACCTCTTGTACTTGTGTATTAAATAAACAATCTTCGTAGCTAGCGATGGATAGATGATTCCCTTCAAAGCAAGTGGAATTGGCCATCAAAGGAATTGTCGAAAATAAAGCGCATCCGTGACTATGTGTAGCAGATAATGTTAGATATTACAGCCATTGATGCTCTTTTGAACTTCATAAGCAAAGGGCAACAAGTCCTTTAAACCGTGCGCAGATAAACTTCTTTCTCCTGACAAAGATACACTAATGGCCGTTTCGGACCTGCACGGCCTTTGATCAATTGTGCATCCTCAAAAGAACACTCGAGACCAATACAAACTTTCAATGAGAATGAAACTGCTTTTGGTGTTCTGTAAAATGGTGCATTGAATGTGAACTTACTGACCTCATCAGAGCCTCCAAGCAGGTTCAAATCTAAAAAGACATATTGAGTTAACTCTCCACTTAGTGTTATCCTCAGCCACAACCTGCTACTGCTTGAAACACTATGCAAAGTAAATTCCAAAGGAATAGCCAAAGGTAGTCCTGGGACAAAAGGAAGCGGATTTTCCGGTTCATTACCATGAACACTTAATTCTGCATTTACATGCCTTAGTGTTCTTAAGATGATCAACTGCTTAAGGGAAAAGTGATTGACCAACTCTGAGAAGCGAGAGGAGATCCAGGGAGTATTATTTAAAGCACTGCCAATGTCATCCAAACTTTTCTTGATTTCCAGAACGAAATTGGATGGCTCAATAGATTCTTCCTTGTGAAGAAATTCAATGCGAGAGAGTGTAGCAGAAAGTCTTTGGTAAGTAGTTTGGTAACAACAGAGTTCATCAGCAGATAATCTCAATATGCAAGCCACAACTACAAGCTCTAAGATGCGCAACTCTGTTTCTACAGAAAGTTCAATGAACCTACACCTTATTTCTCTGAGTTTCACATCAAGTTTTCCCAATAGTATCTCCAGATAACCTGATCCGCATGACCAGATCTTACCAATGATACGCCCCATTATCTTAGAAAGCAGTTTAATTGTCTTGACATATTCCAAAGCAAATGCTAATACACCAGCAGATTTACGTGATGCATTGGCAAACATTTCTAGCTCTTCCTTGCAAGCCCTGCACGATAAAAAATTTTCAGGTACCATTAGACAGGTACAAAAGAAATCACAAGGGAAAAAAGCTCCTATATTGCTACCTCAATGTTTTCAGTACTTCATTGGTGAAGCCGGATAGTACCAAGGGCCAGACGTCATTAACCTTAACAAGGACAAGGTTAATTGACTT
>JANZLX010000004.1:30864910-30882591 GCA_025531955.1 Erythroxylum orinocense | reverse complement strand
AAGATTTGGATAATAGATGAATTTTGGGATAAGTATGAATGTTTTTATGAATTGAGATTTGTTTGAGGACGAAATTTCAAAAAGGGAAATTAAGTGCTTTGTATAAGATTGATAAAGATGAAAGGAATGAAAAAAAAAATTTATACCGGTTTTGAGTAATCTTTACCGGATTTTCGTATTGGCTTAGACCGGGAATGTATTAATGTTTCCAACGCGATTTTAAGTTTCCAAGATATACGCTACGGATGTCGGATATTTGCTTCGATTTATATTTCTTTACCGATTCGTTTCGCTTCGAATTCTGCTACTTTCGCATTTCCACGATTTACATTCGATTTTGTTTCCGCTTCGGATTTTTCCGTTTTATGTTCTTCGATTCGATTCCTCCATCCGTTCCGTCGTTTCCGCTCTTTGCTATTCGTTTTGCTTTTAATTAGTTCGAATATAAATTCCTTCGTTTGTTTCCGCATGCGTTCTTTGCTTCGTTTTCCGTTTTTTCCGGTTGGGGTCCGGTCTCGAGATCGGGTTCCAACACTCCTTCTCCAAGGAAGAGAGTTGAGCCCGCAAGAAGTCCTTCTCCTCCTTCGCTTCCGACAGCTCGGCCCTCAAAGTTTTAACTTGCTCAAGAAGATCGTGGACCTCCCGAACTAACGTTAAGGAAGTCTCGCCGAGCTGTTCGACACGTCGGTGCATCGCATAAGCGAACGCTAAATCCCTCGCACAATTACGGACGAGACGCACTAACAACTCTTGATTAGTCAACGAATCAAAGCGTGCCTCGTCCATAGGGGGAACGACCCTCTGAGCGATGTGAAGGGCAACGTCGAAGTTTCCAAGCGATGCATCCTCGTCCAGACTGATCGCTGGCTCCCACTTCTTGACGCTTGCTGCTTGCCGCTTGCTTTTTCCCCTTGCCCTTATCCGACTGGGTGACAAGCTCTCCCCCCTTTTCCTTCTTCCTGCCTTGGCCTGATGGGCAGGTTGGGTCAATTACCCGAACGGTCTTTTTCCTCTTAAGAGGAGGCTCCACTTCTCCTTCTTCCTCCTTTATGATCACTGTTGGCTGTTTGGGAACGGCCGCCAGGATGAGCGCTGCAGACGGCTCGGAAACAGTAAGCTGGGCGACAACTTGCCCGGAAGCAGCAGGCTGAGCGACTTCCGCGCTGGCCTCTCCTATCTTGTCTCGCCCCTTTGCCTTCGAAGAGGGCTTAACAGCTCTGCGCTGGCCCCTGGTGGAGCTGGAGTATGCAGGTGAAAAATCATCGACCCTTGCCATGTCTGTACAACAAGAAAATCAGGTTAGAAATTGGAACCAATACTTATAAATACAGTAAGTAGCTCAACGACGAAAAGTCAACCAGAAGGGGCAACTTCTTCTCGTAGCTTGCTAATTCGGGGCGGGGGGTCGGCTAAGAATGAGTCGGCTAAGGCTCCCCTGCGATATCTCCGGATGAGGGAATCGAAGTCATACCGCCCGAACGCCTTGATGCAGTCGACCACCTCCCATTCCTCCTTGGTGAGACACAAGCTCGAGAGGTCGTTTCATCGCTCGGCTAGGAGATACCTCCACAGCCTGGACTCAAAGAGCGATCCTGGGGGCCTCATGAAAAAATACTTCGTTCGCCAAGCTTGGACTTTAGAAGCGGTTCCAGCAGGACGATAACGGGCATCCCTATACTGGAGGTGAGGGATCCCGACCCCGACGCTCGAGTTTTGGTTCATCCGCAGGAAGTGGCACAATATGTCGATCGACGGGGGACATCCAAATTGGTGACATAGTAGGGCCAGACCGTTGATAAACCTCCAGCCGTTCGGAGGAATTTGGCTCGGCCTCAGATGGTAGGCGCAGCACAGCTTGTCAACGATTGGAGCATACGGGAGCCTCGCACCACCGACCGAGAAAAAACTTTCCGACATGGCAAAATACCCTCCCGGACTGCTGTGAATCCGTTCATTCTCGGCAGCCAGTCTTGGTCCCCACGCCGCAGGGATGTTATTCCTGATAACATACCGATTCAACTCCACGACGGTCATCGTCGATGGGTCACTCGGCAGTTTCTCCACAATCTGCCCATCCTTCCAGGTACTAGCCCCAACTTCTTCAGTTCCCCCAACGTCGAGCAACTCATTCCCGTCGGCCTCCAGCGCCTCCACTACTTCCGCCAGCATTTCAAGTGGCCCGATTGTCTGCGAGGCCCTCTCGACAGCCTCATCCCCACGACTAACCCCGCGTCTAGGGCTGGTTGACGACATTCTTATAAAATGAAATTTAAAGGAGGAAACGAAGTAAAAGAACGTACCTAGTTTGGTGATTGAAGTTAGGGATTTCAGCGGCGATTGAAATCAAACTCTGGAGACTGAAAGCAAGAAGATGATAATGAAAACCGAAGGCAAGTCGAAGAACAGAATAAGCATGAAGAAAGTCTATAGTTTATCAATCCTGAGTATTTATAAAAGATCGGCTGAACGGACATTCCAACCATTGCTTGATGCTTGGAAAACATCCGAGCCAATGCGGACACGCAGCAGAATCTGAGCTGAGGTGAATTAGGTTGTTTGAAATCCAGAACGACACACTAACTGAAAGGACGCGCCTGACGGCTGACGGCTGCACAGCAGTTAAAAGGACGCACCTGACAGCTATACAGCAGCCAGAAAGACGTACGTGACAACCTGCCAGAAAATGCGAATCGTCAATAATGATCACGCCTAGAGCTCTATTTAAGTCTAGCCATCCAGTCGATCGGTTCCGCTATTACGCTCCCCCGACTGACCTAGTCGTTACACTCGAATGACCTTATCGTTACACCCGATCGACCTGCCATATCGCTACAATCGATCGGTCGGTTATCCTTGACCGGTCGCATTGCAACGTAATCGATCGATCGAGCCTAGCACGAGCTACTTAAGAAACACGTTGTCTCATACTTATGTACTCCTTTGACCCTTCTCTTGGATCAAACTCGAGGAGTAGGGGCCCTTATGGTTGGGTCGGCTGTGCTAGGCCCAGGCCCAGGACCAGGACCAGGTCCACGCGTCCACGGCCCAGCCTCAAGAGTTAGTCTCCCATGCAAACGCAAACATCTACGTAAAGACCTAAACCTAGCGTATACTCCATATATAAGGTACTATTTTGCCATGATATAGGTATGACATTACTACCCTAGTTTTTTCTCTGTTCTCAGCGACCAAAACATCCTTAAAAAGACTAACTTGAGCGTCGGAGGGGCCTTTCGAGAACCAACTCCCGGCGTGCCTTTATTTTGCAGATATTCAGCAGTCAAGGTCACATAGAATTATGGATCCAAGCGATAACGTTCAGCCTCAGCAGAATCAGACTGAACCATGATGTATTTAGGTTAAACAAGAAGAAGACAAAAGAAGAAGGTAGTTGAAAGAAGCAGAGTTTCGACGGAGAAAATGTTTAAGCATAGTTACCCTGTAATTTGTAAAATGTGAAACTTTATCCGTGTAATGTTTTTATTAATAATTATCATGTTTCTTTAATAACAATAAATGTAATGAATAAATGATAATAATATAAATGGATGTGTAGGTATCTAATCTTTAAAGTAAAGTTATGGGAAGGGTGTAATGAATAAATGATAATAATATAAATGGATGCGTAGGTATTTAATCTCTAAAGTAAAGATATAGGAAAGGTAGTTTTGTGGTCTGCGGATTAAATATTAATCCATATATTAATGTAAATATTATAATTCCTATTATATATATGCATATAATATATATATAGATAGATAGATAGATAGATATAATATATATATAGTAGTAAAAATAAATGACAATATCTGTTAAGTCAAAATGAGTTAACGTAAATGATTTTGATGAAGAACAAGTAATAATGAAAGAAGAAAATCAGACGGAAGCAGAAGCATATGAGACGGAAGGAACAAGTAAAAATTAGACGGAAGTAAAAAGCAATAGTCAGGCAATAAAAAGACAGACGGAAGCAGCGAAAAGAGCACAAAAGGTGCAAGTTGTTGTTCACAAACATTTTGGATCAAGTACCAATTAAAAGATTACTCAGTACAAGAAGAAGAGATCACGATCTTTTGTGACAATTCGAGTGCCATCAACTTGTCGACGAATCCAATTCAACACTCCAGAGTTAAACATATCGAAGTAAAACACCATTTCTTATGAGACCACGTTCAGAGGAAGATCATGAATCTTCAGTTTGTTGAAACGAGTTTTCAATGGGCGGATATGTTCACTAAGCCATTAAGTGAAGAACGGTTCAAGGAAATCAGACGGAACCTGAACATAGTTATGCTATGTGACCAACCGTCTGACACGTCACAACCCAGTTAAAAGGTCATAGGAGTTAACGGCGTCAGTAGCAGTAAGTTACAGATGGTAACTTCTAGGAGAAGAAAGTTTTGGAGGAAAAAATTGTCATAGTCTTGAGAACTTCACCTATTCTAGAATTCTCTTGATATGCCCCAATATCAACCTCCGAAAAAACCTCAACAAAACTTTTCATTACTTTGATCTCTTAACCTCAGTAACCGACCTGCCTTAGAAGAAGAAATCTGTGCAATCAGTTCATTACCAACCGTAGTAGCAAATGGAGCAGGCAATGATATGCAGAAGACATGTTGATTTTGAGTCTTTGAAGAGGGACAACATGGACATTGAACCAGAAATAATTGCAGTGTGGTGAAGGAAGTTCTTTTAAGTTCGAGAGACCGTCTATCAGAACGAAGTGTATGATTTCTGGAAGAATATGCGTATGGTGGATAATACCATTGTATCAACTGTAGATAGGTTGTCAATCATAGTGACAATGGAATCGATTGAAAAGGCCACTGAGTGTCTATCTGCCGGAGAAAAGCTCACACGCAAAACTAGATGGATGAAGAAGTTCAGTGTGAAGGAAAATGAAGTTAATCGACAGTTGTATGGAAGCAAGGACTCAAGTGAGAGGAAGGCCTCAAGTTTGGTGCCGAAGGCTAGGGTCTTACATGCAATCCTCTTTAATTGTATTATACCAAGAGCATGATCAAGGCATTTGGTGATGATGTTGGATGAACAATGCCTAGTTATAGTAAGAACTGAGGAGGAGCTTGTCAAGAAGAGAACTCCCATAAGAAGTTCTAAATCTCAATCCAGTAAGAAAATGCACATAACTAGAGAAAAGAAATCATCAGATGATGCAGTGAAAGATAAGATGATTTCCCGAAGAGAATGTAGTCGGGTACGGATTATAGAAGAAGGTTCATTAAAGAGAAAATGGGAGACACTTTTGAGCGAAATACCAAAACAAGCAAAAAGGTCAGCCAGAGTTTGAAACTTACGACAACAAGAGGAGAAGAAATCGAAAGAGCTGAACCGTGTTGAAGACTCTAAGTCAAGAGCATCTCAGCCTACAAGGTCTTTAGTCTCTATATTAAGGGAAGACACAGTCAAAATGGCTAGAGAGGCTGAGATTAAAAGAAAATTGGAATTTGAGAAGAAGAAACCGCAATCTGAACAGACTCCAAGACTGATTGAAGAAGACAAGAAGCAGAAAGTCAGTCAGAGTAAAAATACTCCCACTGTTGTTCAGAAGAAGCAAACAGTAGAACACAGTCTAGTACAGATCAATACTTCTCAACCTTTGAGAAAAGATGATTTAAGAATAAAGGTTATTGAAGAATCTCAACCTGTAAGGAGTAGCAACTCAATAATCATCAAATAAATTCCAAAAAGGTCAGTAAAAGTTCAATTACAACCAATTCTGGTGAATAGTAGTACAATACATCTATTGAATAATGATGAGAAGAGTATGTATGAGTTTCTAAGAGATCAAGGAAGCAAACCATACCTTACTCAGATGACAAAACAAAGGTACACTATTCTCCCGATCACAAAGAGAACTGTGATAAAGGTTGTACTTGACCTTCAACCGAAGCTTTACATTGTTCGCAATGATGATAAGAGGAAGAAGAAACTTTACCGAGAGGGGGTAACAAGTGATCTTTCACAAGATCAAATTGAAGTTGAAATGCAACGCATAGATGAAGCATACTATGCAACACAAACGATGACGGGAACTTTCATTTCCCGTCACATTTCACAAGATTCAGGAAGTAGTGGTAGTCAACCTACAATCAATGAACCTTGTCTAGTGGGTGGAAAATTTACAAAAGGAAAGTGCAGATCTGTAAGGATTGGAAATATTAGTTACGTATCTAAGACCCTTGTGCATTTGATTTTGCACATTAGACCACTATGTACTCTATCTTCAATTGGTGAAGTTCTACACTTGCTTGGAAGACAAGTCTTGCGACTACCTATTCTTGATGATCTCAACCTTCCAGAGCCAAACCTATCTGTTCAACCTCCTACCATTGTTATACGAGAAACACGTGTTCTATCTTCAGATGCGTATAACACCACAATTGCGTTTGAAGACGAACAACAGAAGGATGATGATCGACCTACTTCATCAAGTAACTTACGAGAGGACATAGTTAAACAACGAAAAGACTTCAAGTCACTCAGCAGAGAAGTAAAAGAGATGAAGGACATGATGACAGAAGTATTGAAGCATCTTCGGTCATAATTATTTTTTATCAATAACAAATAGGCGGAGAAGTGAGAAAGGAACAAGAAGAAGAAATTCAAAAGAAAAAGATAGGGGCAGGAAGAGTGAAGAAGAAAATGAAGAACAAGTAGAATGAAGAGAAGAAAAGAAAATCTGTTCTTAGTTCTGTTTTCATAGTGTATACATAGTGTATATAATCTGAACCTGTCTTTCTTACTAATATGATTATTTGTTGTCATAAAAAAGGAGGAGATTGTTAAGTCAAAATGAGTTTACGTAAATGATTTTGATGAAGAACAGATAAAAATGAAGAAGAAGAAAGCAAGACGGAAGGAGAAAAGCCAACAAAATCAGACGGAAGGAAAATAAACCATGTAAAAGAAAGACGATAGCGCGGAACTAGAAAAAGCAGATGGAAGCGCTAAGAAAAAAAGTAGACGTAAGCGCTAAGAGAAAAAGCAGACGTAAGCGCTAAGACAAAAAGCAGACGGAAGTAGACGAATGTTAGGCGATACAAAAGATAGAAGAAAATCAAACGCAAGGCGCGAAGATAATTCAGAATCAAAGAATACTTCTAACGTTTTCAGAGATAATGAAATCTCAGAAAGATATCTGAGGACTGGACGTAGCCTACGGTTTGGGGTGAACTAGGATAAATATGTCGTGTCAACATCTCTCAACTCTCAACCCTTAACTCTCTTAACTTTGAATTTTGATTTTACCGTTTTCATACGAGAATTTCGAAAACATTTTATAACGATGATTTTCAGTAGTTTTGAAAAAAGAACAAGTTTCTTTTAACGAAATCATTTACAAGGGGATCAACAAAGAAGAATACACAATTCAACCCCCCTTCTTGTGCATTTATATATGATGAGAGCCGACATAAGTATTACTCAACTTCTAGGAAAGCAGATGAACAATATCTAAAACTCTATCCAAAATCGAAACACTTGAACTTTTTTTTTCTGGCCAATTCTATGAGCACGATCCTGTGCTTGCAAATCATTTTCTGTCTCATTTTTTATTTCCGCCTTGCGTCTCATTTCCGCTTCTGCTTTCGTCTGTCTTTTTATCGTCTGACTATTGCTTTCTACTTCCGTCTGATTTGCACTTGTTCCTTCCGTCTCATATGCTTCTGTTTTCGTCTTACTTTCTTCTTTCATGATTATTTGTTCTTCGTCATAATCATTTACGTTAAGTCATTTTGACTCAACAGTTATTGACATTTATTTTTATTACTATATATATTATACCTGTATATATATTTACATTAATATATGAATTAATATTTAATGCGCAGATCACAAAACTACCCTTGCGGTATGTTAACTTTAGAGATTAAACAAATTTGTGCTAAATTTTAATTATACTCAATCTACAAATTCTAAAAACCAAAATTATTATTTTTATTTAATGTATATATCTAAATACGATTCGCTTTTGTGGAAACAACTTGACAAGAAAGTTAAGAGTTTTCTCATGGCAACGTCACATTGCTCTGTTTGGGATTAAAATTAAGACAAACTTTAATTAAGACAAACTTCTTTTGGAAGGGAAAACTACTGAAGAAAGACTATGTAACATAACGTAATGAACACGGAAAAGTAATTGAATAAGTTTGGATTCCATGTGTTAAAAGCTTTGTATATTTCTATTTTATTGAATCAGAATTTGCTTTGAAGGAGAGAAATTCAAGTAACAGTGTCTTTAGAAAAATTATTGTACAAGCAAGGTCAAGGTCGGCTGATCGCCATTCGTAAAGCTCTCTTGGTGCGGTTGGTGCGTTGAAGACTGGAGCAGCAGTGTCTTTTGGAAAACTATTAAAGCAAGACTTATGTAACATAAAGTAATATGAACACCGAAAAGTAACTGAATAAGTTTGGATTCCATTTGTTAAAAGCTTTGTATATTTCTATTTTATTGAATCAGAATTTGCTTTTAAGGAGAGAGATTCAAGGAAACTAAATGGAAACAACCGCACTTTGTGAGTGTTTGACACGAAGCGTGATTACCGATTCATTAGAGTCAGTCAACTCTCGACAAAGACTTTTAAGAGTTGACTCCCACCTCGTACGTTCTTTGGCAGCAAACATAATAAAAGAAGACATTCATAACTTCAATACTCGCAAGTTGAAAAAAGAAAGGAAGAGCTCAATCATCGCAATTTAAGCCAAATGAATCTTTATACGAGCACCATCCTCTCTTCATTTGTATGTCTGCAACTGATCCTTTTACTATCTTCGAACTTCCAATGGTGTCAGGTCAATTCTTTAGGGAATGAAACTGACAAGATTGCCTTGCTCCAATTCAAGAGTGGGATAACCAGCGACCCTTTTAAAATCTTTAACTCCTGGAATGATTCCACTTCCTTCTGTAACTGGCATGGCATCAAATGCGGTCGTCAACATAAACGAGTCACGTCCTTGAACATAACTGGAAAGAATTTGGTTGGAACTATATCACCGTATATCGGAAATCTAAGTTTTCTGAGGACTCTAGTGCTGAGCAACAACAGTTTTACGAGTGAGATTCCGCAGGAAGTCGGCAACTTGCTTCGGGTGAGATACTTAATTCTCACAAGAAACAGTTTAGGAGGAGATATTCCAACTAACTTGTCTCATTGTACCAAGCTCGAGGGTATAGATTTTTCATACAACAAGCTTGTTGGAAAAATCCTTGAAGACATTGGTTCTCTTGTGGAGCTAAAGTATGTGGGCATTTCTCAAAACAAGTTAACAGGAAAGTTACCATCTTCACTTGGCAACCTCACATTGCTCAATTTACTTTATGCTAAAGACAACAATTTGGTGGGGAAGATTCCTGTTGAAATAGGCAAATTGTCAAGGTTAAAAGTCTTCCGAATTTCAATCAATCGTATTTCTGGTACAATTCCCGAGACCCTTTTTAACATTTCCTCGCTCAGTTTCTTTGCAATTAGTTATAATCAAATTCGTGGGACTATACCATACAACATTGGACTAAATCTCCCAAATCTCAACTTCTTTGTCATTGCCGGAAACAAATTCTCTAGATCGATCCCAGATTCATTTGGCAATGCATCTAAACTAGAAAGAATTGATATTGCTAACAATAACTTTGTTGGATAGGTTCCAATCACCTTGGGAATTCTAAAAAATCTTCAATATTTAAACCTCGAATAAAATAGCCTAGGAAGTAGGTCAACAAATGACTTGGCTTTTTTAACTTCCTTGAAGAACTGTACCAATCTGAAGGTCCTAGCCCTCGATGCAAATAACTTCGGAGGTGTTTTGTCTACATCACTTACTAATTTGTCTTCTCGATTAAGTGAGTTATACCTTGGAAGCAATTATTTCACGGGAAGTATTCCTGCAGGACTAAACAAACTAGTCAACCTAATTGTTTTAGGCATGGAATACAACCATTTAACTGGTTCCATTCCTTCTGAACTTGGATTGTTACCGAACTTGCAAGCATTATATTTGGACGTGAACAAGCTGTCCAGTCAGGTTCCATCTTCCATAGGCAACCTTAGTCAATTGTTTGGCCTACACCTAGATGGGAATAACTTCAAAGGAAATTTTCCTTCAAGTATTAGAAATTGCCAATCTTTGGTTGAACTCCATGCTTCTGAAAATAAGTTTAGTGGAACCATACCTAAGGAGATACTAAGCCTGCCTTCATTAAGTAAATGGCTCGATTTGTCATGTAACTCCTTAACAGGAAATCTACCAACAGAAGTGGGAAATCTGAAGCAATTGAATACATTAAATATCTCTGCAAACAATCTGTATGGTGAAATTCCAATAACCATTGGACAATGCCTTAGCATGGAAAAACTTTACATGAATGCAAATTTCTTCCAAGGTTCGATTCCTTCATCTTTAGCTTCTCTAAAAGGCCTTCAAGAATTAGACTTGTCCCGAAACAACCTTACAGGTGAAATTCCCCAAGATCTACAAAGTCTACAATTTTTAAGTTATCTAAACCTTTCTTTTAATGATCTTGAGGGAGAGGTTCCAAATGGAGGGGTCTTTACAAATGCAAGAGCGGTATCATTAATTGGAAACAGAAAACTTTGTGGTGGTGTTCCTGAACTTCTTCTACCAGAATGTCCCACCAAAACAACAAAGAAGTCCTTTACTTTCAAGCTATCAATCTTCATTCCTTGTGCAGTTGTAAGTGCCTTCTTGATCTTGATCATCTTATCTTGTTTATGGAGGAGAAAATCTAAAAAGAAGTCACCTTCTAGAACTAAGTCTCCTGAAAAATTGTTGAATGTTTCCTACAAGGATCTCTATCAAGCAACTGGTGCATTCTCTAAAAGCAATTTAATAGGATCAGGTGGTTTTGGCTCTGTTTATATAGGGTTTTTGAATCAATTGCAAAACCAAGTAGCCATTAAAGTCCTCGACCTTAAAAATGTGAGAGCTTCAAAGAGCTTTCTTGTTGAATGCAAAATCTTGGGGAACATTCGACACCGGAATCTTGTAAAGATCCTAACTTATTGCTCAAGCTTGGATTATAAGGGCAATGAATTTATGGCTCTAATCTACCAATTCATGGAAAATGGGAGCTTGGAAAATTGGTTGCATCCAAATCCTGACAGAAGATACACAGTAAGGCATTTTGACCTTCTTCAAAGACTAAACATTGCAATTGATGTATCATCTGCCTTACATTATCTCCATGACCAATGTGAAAGTTCAATAATTCACTGTGATTTGAAGCCTAGCAACGTTCTTCTGGACAGTGACATGGTTGCCCATATAAGTGATTTTGGTCTAGCAAAGATCATCTCCGCCATCAATGACTTATCACAAAACCTAACTAGCTCTACAGGAATAAAAGGAACAATTGGCTATACTGCTCCAGGTACCAACTTCTTTCCTTTTATAATACAAATATTGTAAAAGTAATATTGCTTCAAAGTTTATCATGTTTTATTATCATTTATATTCATCACACTAACTAGAGAACTAACAAGAAAATTAGCTAACTGGTTTCCAAATGACCTTTGTATTATTTCATTAATTGTAGAATACGGGATGGGTGGCAAAGCATCAAAAGAGGGAGATGTGTACAGCTATGGCATCCTTTTGTTAGAAATGTTCTCAGGAAGAAGACCAACTGATGAAATGTTTAAAGATGGATTAAATCTTCGAGACTTCATTGGCATAGCCATGCCACAAAGTCTAAAGTATATAGTAGACCCAGTTCTTCTTGAAACAGAAGCTGCAGGAGAAGCAACATCTAGAGAAGATAACAATGCAATTGAGATCAATCTAAATTTGAGCTCTATGAAACCAAAAGTGCAGAAGTGTTTACTATCTATATTTGAAGTTGGAGTTGCCTGTTCTGCAGAATCACCTAAAGATAGAATGAATATAGCGATTGTTAATAGGAAACTCCATTTGATCAGAAATGCTTTTTTGGACATTTAAGTCTTTGTATGCTAATTACTACTTTCCTCTTCAATTATATAAAAATGTACCTTGTTAAAACACCACAAAGTGTAATATTATATAAAGCATTTGTAGGTCTGAAACTGTTCTTGATAGGTGTAATACATTTCAGAAAATAAAATTTCTACTAATTATCTCCATTTGCCAACAAATCACATGGCATTGCAACTTTGACAGAATTTTTAGAATCATTACTCTTCATAGTATCTTTGTAGTGTCATAACTTGCAAGAGTTATAACCTACAGAAACTTTTGAAATGTTTATGACACTGTTGAAAAGGACTCCTGTTGTAGCTGAAGTCAATTAGCTGCCGCAAAATTTTGCTTCAGAAATTAATCTGTTAATGCTTGCATATCTCTTGTTAATACTCTTTTCTCAATCCAATGAGAAGAAGTTTATAGGTTGAAAAGTATTATCTACTTTCTCCAAATGATAACAAAGATGAAGTTAAAACGTTAATACAAATTAGTTAGCTATGCTTGGATCCATCAACTGACACTGTTGAAACCATAATAAAGAAGAGGAAAACAAATTTAAGATGAACAAATTAGTTAAACCATTTTGTGGTGATGAAAAGTCAATTTGAAAATAAATATATGGTTTTCAAATTTCTTGAAAATGAAAAGAAAGATGAGAGTTCTTCAATAGTATTAAGTTAAAAGCATTAGTAGATATCAAACAAGAACTTGCTTCAAATTTCAGCATTTATGTTATGAACAAATGGCTTGATTATCAAAAGGATCTATATTTGCCAAAGCTCGTAAAAACTTTCTTTTATCACATATCAATTCAATTCAGGATCATGAACAACCTGTAAAAACCATTAGACTGGAAAGGGTTTGTCAACAGTAAAGCCAAATAGTTTTTTGTATAAATTTTAGAGTACGGAATTGGAGAATAAGTATCAAAAGATGGATATGTGTGCAGGTATAGTATCCTTGTGTTAGAAATGTTCTCAGGAGGAAGAAGACCAACAGATAAAATGTTTATAAATGGATTAACACTTCACATTTTGAAGTTGGCATTACAAAGTGGTCTTAACCAAGTTCTGGATCATCATATTTGCCATGCATAATATCCTAAACAATGTTCTACGCTACCTGGACAATGCTGAGGGTAGCAGATGTGACGGGATCTGAGAAATCTCCTCCAGGAGGAGAAACAGCATCAACGATGTTAACACAGCCAGTACGCTCTGGCCCACCATGACATTTGACCTTCCCAGCTCATTCATAAAATGAGGCTCAACGTACCTCCAAATAAGCAGGGTAACCACTATCTGCAGGCATTTCAGCCTGTAATAGAAATTAAGACATACAATCAACAGTCAGCATAAACTAATTTAAATGTGCAACAACAATAGAAAACTTTTACACCTAATCAAATAGTTGCTCATTCACTTGAGGTAGAAACTTAATGAAATAAAACAATAGTGTAACATTATATAACATCACTTACACAGTAGCATAACATCCAGATACAAAACCATTGGAACATTTGCACAAACTAACGGGTATAACAAGATTTTCTTGGTGTGCCTGTATGTGGATGATTTAATCTACACTGGAAATGATCATACCATGTTTGATCAATTTAAAGAATCCATGATAGCTAAATTTGACATGTCAGATCTTAGACTAATGCATTATTTTCTTGGTCTAGAGATAGTTCAGTCTATTGTTAGAATTTTATTCCTCAGAAAAAGTTTGTGGAAGGAATATTAGACAGGTTTTAAATGAAGGATTGTAATCCTGTCAACACACCAGCAGACACTAGCATCAAGCTTGTGAAAAAACTTGAAAGAAGAAAGGTTGACAACACTCTTTATAAGCAAATTGTGGGAAGCTTGATGTATTTGACAATCACAAGACCAAGACCATAGAACACTACAATTCAAGCCTTTTCCCAGGCCTAAGGAATATCAACAACTAAGGAATATCAACAACCACCATGAACCCACCAACCTATCAGTAAATAAGTTGCAGGGTACTTGTAACACTCAAAAGTAATCTCCTATTTGTCAGATATTAACTGTTAGCTAACAAAACCTTTCCACGAAAAGGGTACCTGTGTAAATTGAAGCCTCACGAGCAGCCACAGGCATGTTAGAAGTGTTGGCCACAAGTGCTCTGCGCTTCATCACAGATTCTTCACAGCCATCCGGCAATGTCATTGTCAATTATGGAAAATCCATAAGCACCTAGAAAACAGATAGGTAAGGATAAGTATCAAGAGAGCTGACAGTAGTATAACTAACAACAAACATGAGAGAAGCACAAACCTCAGCCATTTCATTTCCTCGCTCACCACAGCCAACATAAACAACAGTATCAGAATTGAAATCCTGCAAAAGAAAAGGTATAATCCCTTATCAACAAGTCCCAATTATAATGATTCTGCTAAACTGGTACAAGGAATAATAAGTGTCACCTTTTAAAGATCTTGACTAATGACAGTTTTGACACAGCCAAATGCCCCAAGAATGGCACAAGTTCCACCAAGAACAGAGGGGGAAAAAGCATCAAGAACAGGCTGGAACAAACAAAATCACCAGGAACTTCATTTTTTTAGAACAGTGATCATTGAAGAGTGAGCCAACACAAATATAAGCTAATGTAAAGTACCTGTCCTGTAAGTGGTGGGGTATCAGCAGTAAGTTTTGAAGCAACAGGCCTTGGTGTCCGCACTGGCCAAGTCTGCACACAACAAATTTGGTATATTGAGGTCCAAAAAACAACCGTAATGCTCCAACACAGTATCCTACAAGTATATAAAAATTCAGCTAATGATTCATTGGAGTAGAAAGAAGAAAGATAGCTCACACTTCATAATAGAGATGAAGCCGTTATTGTTCATCAAACAAAGATTACCAGGAATGTTAAATATTGAAAAATTAGATCAAGATGATCCGTCAAAGAATTCAAACCTTTAATGAGTATTGGCCTGGAGGTGCAATATAAGTGATTTTCCCCATGGCATCAGGGGGAAGTGCAACATCGTGCTGCATTAAACTGTTCTCAAAGACGGTCTGGATTGGTACGGAAGAAATGCAAAGAGTTAGATAACACAAACTACAAACTAATCTCAACACATAAAAACGATACTTCTTCACAAAACTTATCATTGATAAACATACCGCATCCAAGTCTCCACCAGTCAGAAAGACAAAGGAACAGAATGCTGAAATTCCCAAAGTGTACCTTTGCCAAAAGCAGGAATAGAGACACCACGACGAATATTGTCGGAGGTGTGAGGATTGACAATAAGAGATCTCACAGAAGCTAAGGTTTCGCGAGAAGGAGGACTAAAACTATTAACAGACTGCTTACAGGCAGTCAACACGCGCTTCTCCGTTAAAGTCCACCGTACTGAGACCTGCAACGATTTGAGCTTTCTTTTGCAAGAAGAAGAACTGAGACGGTAAAGCGCGGGAAGGCAACGACACCGTTGGGCTTATAAATTCACCGCTTTAAGCCCATTTCTGAGATTCATCGGAACAGTAGTGACAAATTAGGCCCGTCCAAATAACCCAAATTCTTGATTTAGGTTTTTTTTTTAATTATTTTTAACTTAAAAAATTAAATTTAAAATTTAAAATATTTATTTTAAAAATTAAAATGAAAATGATTATTTTAGATGTTCTGAGATTTTAGAATGCTCAATTTAATTAAATTTTAAATTAATTTAAATAAAAACAAACTAAGTAGTAAATCATTGATTATATTACAAATTTTATCCATAAGTTTTTATTAGGGATGACAACTTGACTGAGTCTCGAGCCCAGGGTTTCTAAAAAATCGAACCTTGGGTTCTGGCTACCCAGACTCGATCCAGTTCGAGGCTCGACCTTTATAAACAAAACAACGTTGTTTTATATTTTTAATTTATAAAAAATTAGGTCAAGTTGCCTCGGGTTGAGTTTGGGCCTAGGCAAGCCTGAGCCCTGCTGGACCATTGTCATCCATGATTTTTGTAAATTAATCGATTTTTATAAATTAAAATAATTTACTTAATTTTCATTTAAAAATTTTTTTAATTAAATTTTAAATTCTTTTATAAATAAAGACCATCTCTTTTCAAAGTTTACAAATTTATTCAATTTTTAACAAGTCTTATGACGATCTAATATCGATTGAATCTTTTAAACCTTAAACATCTTATTTTATCGGTTTAATTTGCAATCCGATTTGTAAAATATTGATTTAAATTAAATTTATTATTTAATTATGAATTAACTCTAACTTTAATTTTCATTTTTATAAAAAAATACTAAAAAAGATAATGAACTTTATGTTAACTTTAATCAACACTTAAGTCACGTCTGTAACAAATTTTTCCATTTTTCTATTTTATGTCATGCCTGTGACAATTTTTCATTTTTTATTATTTTAATTTTAATTTTAAATAAAATTTGTAAGATACAAAATTTTAATTTAAAATTAATTAATTTATTAAAATTGTTTAATTAATTTATAAATTATAGATAAATATTAAAGTGAATTTAAAAATGGAATAATGTTATTATTATTATATTAGCAAAAAATCAATTTTTTAATTAAAAAGTGTCACGATTGTGACACTTTTTATTTTTTAAATAAAATTTATAAGATAAAAATTTCAAATTTTAAAAGTTGATTAATTTATTAAAGTTGTTTAATTAATAAATTTAAATTCAACCTAATATGATGCAAAATTAACAATTTAAGCTTGAATTAATAAGATTTGATGGAGTAGGAATAACTCAAATTCTCCTCTCAAAATAATGTCATTTGAAAAGGTTCTCCAAAGTAAAATCATCTTAGATATATATCAAATTGATTTAGATTGACAATTAGCTCAAGTTACAACTGGACTCATCTCGATTCATTGTTATTCTTATTACCGAACTTTTTCTCATTTACGAAAAACAACCAACCTCCTCCTACAATTTTTAATAGTTAATAATATAAGTTGCATCATATTTTAATTGTTTCCATTATAATAATTTATTTTTCATCATCAATTAAAAAAAAAAGAGAGAGAACCCAAAATTCGTAAGATTAAATCATATTTTTTTAATTAGTTCAAATTATAGAAAAAACGTGTGTGTGTGAGTCACGTGATGCATGTTAAGACTTGAAGAAGTGAAAGTTTGCCAGCTCCGCGTCCACGTGAATGGAGAAACACTCGTTTGTTCCCGTTTCAAATCAAACGACCAACCGTGTCCATACCTTTGTGAACTAAGACTTTTAAAAGGAAAGTTGGATTTTGCCACATTAACTGTGCTTGGTTCATGAATTTAGGAAGGAGTCAATCAATAACAAATAAAAAGTGAGTAATTAATTGTTATGAGTTCAGGAAGGAGTCAATGAATAAGAAATAAAAATTAAATAATTAATTGTTGATTATTATTATAAGAATAATAATTTGATATCTTACTTTTAAGGAATCTTTCGTACTTTTTATTTAGTAAAGGAATAAAACTCATTCATTAATAACGACTTTTTTTTAAAATATTTTTAATGCTAATTAATTAATTATTTAAAATACAATTAATTACAATCTAATGAATTAAAATAATAATAATTATTATTATTACATTATAATTAATTAAAATATAATTAATTCAAATATAATTCATTCATTAATTAAATATTATAATTAATTAATTAAAATATAATTAAGTACAATAGAATTATAATTA
>JANZLX010000004.1:30834284-30848677 GCA_025531955.1 Erythroxylum orinocense | reverse complement strand
TTATATTAAATTTTGATTTATATTTACAAATAATTTATTTATATTTTTATTTATATAGAAATATATACAAACAAGAATAATTTTTAATATATTTTTATTAATAAAAATAGAAAAATATATAAAAATTATTATTTAATTGTTTATATATAATGTAAATAAAATAAATAAATACAAAATTTTATTTTATTATTAAATATATATAATTTATTATTAATAATATAAAATATTATTTTTAATTATTTAATAAAATTTATTATATTAAATATTATTATATTTTATTTAATATATTAATATTATGATTTGGTCAAATTAGTATTAAGAAAAATTATTGAGAGTATATAAAGTAATATGTTTTTATTAGTTACGTTCCATCCTGAACCTTCTGAATTGAAAGCTTCTTATTTTCATTATTTAGGATAAAATGAAGTATAATATAAATCCCTCCACTTCTATCCCATTCTATTCTATTTTATTATAAAACTTAAAACAAATTATAAAAGTGTATAGAACCCTTTTATCCTTCACCCTCGATTACACGGGGCCTTAATGTTATCGAATTTCTTTTAGCGGGCCTCTGACTTTACCAAGCAGAAGCTGTACAGGGAAGCTTAGGCTCGGGCAGGCCGACTCGACCATCGCCATGCCTACCTACACTTCCCCAGTTTCGAAGAAAAAGCACAAAGCTGGCTAGCTGTCTTCTTCATGTCATCAAGTGCTGACATGTTTAACGTTCTATTTCTTGAATGGACGCTCACAGCAAATTCCGCGTAACGCACGCACATAGAATTGTGTCGGCGTCCCTTGACACACAATACACGTTAAACATTCGCCAACTCTTCCTTACCTTTGATCTATGTCCTGTAATAACTCTCTTCCTCTCTAAACTTAGCACGACCCTCTCCGTCTCTCCCTAAATTCTCTGCTTTTTATACAAATTCTCTGATTCTGTCAACAACCCATTTCTCAAGTTCCAATCTTTTTCTTCACCAACCCAGAAATGGCTTCTCCGTCGGCACCGATACTCCCTCTCTCCAACCCTCCGACGATATCCACCATCACCACCACCACCCCCCTTCCGTCCGTCACATCTACCCAATCCCAGCCTCCCATCGCCACTCCGGCATTCCGGGCATTCATCAACCACATCACTGAAACCGTCCGCAACGGCCTCTCGCAGCGCCGCCCTTGGTCGGAGCTCGCCGACCGGTCCGCATTCTCCAAGCCGGAGTCCATCTCCGAAGCTGCTCTTCGCGCTCGCAAGAACTACTCGTACTTTCGGGTCAATTACTTGACAGTCATTGCCGTAATCTTGGCCTTCTCTTTGGTGTCCCACCCTTTCTCTCTCCTCCTCCTCCTCGGACTGTTATCGTCATGGCTTTTTCTCTACCTCTTCCGGCCGGCGGACCGGCCTCTCGTTCTCTTTGGCCGCACTTTCTCGGATCGGGAGACCCTAGGAGTGCTCGTTCTTCTCAGTATTGTTGTGGTTTTTCTTACCAGTGTTGGATCTGTGCTTATCTCGGCCCTCATGGTTGGTGTGGCTATTGTTTGTGCTCATGGTGCTTTTAGGGTCCCGGAGGATCTTTTCTTGGACGAGCAAGAGCCTGCCGCCTCCGGATTCCTGTCATTTCTCGGCGGGGCCGCCACTAATGCCGCCACCGCCGCCGTTTCCACGCGTGCTTAATGCAAATTAACAGATCTGAAAGCGCCTTGCTCTGGATTATAAAAATCGCGCCTTTTTAGTTAGATTAAAAACCGAAGTTAATCTTTTTGTTGAAAGTTCTTCTCTTTTTCCTCTGTAATTAGGGTGGATCTGATTGGGAATATATACATTTACACGTTCTTTCTATACAATGTCATTTACACGTTCTTTCTATACAATGTCATTTTGTGTTTCCTATGATGGATCTAAAAGTTTTCATCTTTTTGTACAATTCAGTCAGATTTGGATATTTTTTGTAATTGATTCTTTTTTACTCATTAAGAAATTTGGTTATGTTCCTTCCGTATAGTTTTGCCAAGGGACCCCTTGTGAGCTCCATGGTTGATCTATAAGAATCTGTTTGATGATTGCTCATCAGGAATTCCTGTATTTGTAGGCATGTAAGTCTTTGAAATGGATTGTATGTATGGAGTGCTTCTGATTTGTCGATACCTTGGATGATCTATTGATAACTATATTCTGCTGTTGTTGTGCTTGTCTTGATCTGGGTTGGGGGCGTTTTCGATTGTCCATAGTTAGAGATTGTTTCTATATACATTCCTGAAGCTGCTTATCGTGTGAAGGGTAAATGCTTAAAACCTCGATCATTGATTGATACGTCTTGCTTCTGATTTATCAATGTCTTTGAAGTGTCTTCTTTGTTGATTCTGTTGTGATGTTGTTGTGTGTGCCTTGGTCTGGGTTTGGGACATCTTCAATTGTTCATAGAGATTGTTTCCATTTACATTCTTGAAGCTGCCTATTGTGTGAAGGGTAGATGCGTAGAACCTCGATCATAGATATCCATGTACTTGCTGCTTCTGATTTATCAATGTCTTTGAAGTTCTGATGTTCTTCTGCGTGACTTTTCTGGGTTGGGGACACCTTTAATTGTTCATTGAGATTGTTTCCATGTACATTGCTGAAGCTGTTTTGTTCATAGACAAGCTGATAGTCTTGCTTCTGATTTATCAATGTCTTTGATGTGTCTCCATCGATGATGTTCAGTTGTGAGGGGTTGGGGACATGTTCAATTGTTCATAGAGACTGTTTCAATGTACGATCCTGAAACTGCTTATTGTGTTAAGGGTAGATGCTTAGAATCTCAATGGTAGGTAGGTATATCTTGCTTCAGATTATCAATTTGAAGTGTCTTCTTCATGTATGTTCTACGCATCTCGATGGTATATTGGATGTCTTGCTTCTGATTTACCAGTGTCTTCAAATTGCCTTCTTCCATGATTCTGTTACAATGTTTTTGTGCACATCTTGATCTGTGTTCCTTGCATGCATTCCTAAATCTGCTTTCTGTGTATGGTTTATTTTGTTCGATCTCGATCTTGGATAGCAAATTTCATGTATTAGTAACTAGATCAGCTGATCAGGTTTAACTCTGGGATGTGTATTGTTGCCATGAATGTTTTCCTGAGATTCTCATCAACACAAGCAAACATAGTTTCCAAGACTTTTATCTTTTTGTGTCAATGAATGTTCTTTAACTCTTTGTCTTTCTGGATGTCTAATTCATATCATCCAATAAGCATCCAATGTTTCCTTGTTAATGAAGGAGATGAGGTCTACTGTGGTTCAATGGTTTCTGATATAATGAACTTTTTTCTGTACTTATTCTGAAAATAGATACAATGGCTACATTTATTTCACATGTTCAAGCTGTGCATTACTCTTTCTTAACAAACAATTCTGTGATATCTTTGTCAGATCTAATTCTTGTCATTATCAGGTTTACATCGGTTTAATGCTCGAAACAGACGAATCGACTGTAACAGGAATGTACAATCAAAACTAATGTATCCCAAAAAACATATTTACTTAATGTGATCCAACGAAATGAATCAAAAGTTTAGCATCGCTTTAATCAAACCCATCATCCAGTTTTAATGGCTTCGAGTTAAGTTTAGACTAAAGAAGAGACAAAAATAGCAGTATAAAGTGTAAAAAGTTGCAACTTATGTTACAACCGACAGATATAGCCGTTGGTGACGTACCTGGTCCGCGAGATGCATTTTTCAGCTTATAACCGTTTCAGGAAAGTGCCAGTTAAACTAGCCGTTATGTTGAGTACTAACGGCGACTAACGACTCTCTCCTACACTAAAACTCTTTCTTCTTCTCTTGAACTCTCTCCCCACTCAACTGAGACATTGTTCCAATCTCAGTTGTTTCTTCTGTCCCATTCCCATTTCATGTTCATGGGAAATACCTTTGGATACTTCTTCAGGATCAAGTTCTTTGTTTACATACACTTATGCTTGTTTCTACTGGCTTGTACTGCTTCCTGCCAGAAATGGGACGGTGTGATAGTCACTCGAGCAGATTACCAGTCTCTTCGAGCAATGCAGAAGGAACTTATCGACTTGAGAGGATTTCTACGTAGCTGGAATGACAGTGGTTATGGAGTTTGTTCAGGTGGATGGGTTGGAATCAAATGTGTGAAAGGACAAGTCATTGCAGTACAGCTTCCATGGCGGGGACTTGGTGGAAGAATCTCTGAGAAGATAGGACAACTTCAAGCACTCAGAAAGATCAGTCTCCATGACAATGTTCTTACAGGAAATGTTCCTTCGTCTCTGGGTTTGCTCCCTAATCTCAGAGGGGTGTATCTGTTCAACAACAGGCTTTCAGGTTCTATACCATCTTCCATTGGTAATTGTCCTGTTCTTCAGACTCTTGACGTAAGTAACAATTCACTCACTGGTACAATCCCTCCCAGTTTAGCAAATTCTACCAGGTTATTCAGACTTAATCTGAGCTTCAATTCTTTAACTGGTTCAATCCCAGATAGCCTCACCAAGCCCTCTTCTCTCACGATTCTTGCACTCCAGAACAATAATTTCAGTGGTTATATCCCAGATTCTTGGGGAGGATCACAGAACAAATCTTACAAACTTCAGTTCTTGACCCTTGATCATAATCTTATATCTGGAAAGATTCCTGTAACTCTTGGCAAGTTAGGTTTGCTCCAGGAGGTCTCACTGAGTCATAATAAGATCTCTGGAACTATACCCGATGAACTTGGAAGCCTCTCTAATCTCCAAAAGCTTGATTTATCAAACAATGCCATGAATGGAAGCTTTCCAGCTCGCTTTTCAAACCTCTCCTCTCTAGTTTCTTTAGATCTGCAGAACAATCAATTCACAGGTCCTATTCCCGTTTCTGTTGGAAACATTTCTGGTATCAGCCAACTTGATTTAGCTCATAATGACTTCACTGGAGAAATTCCAGATTCACTTGTTGGGTTAGTCAATCTTACTTCTTTCAATGTTTCCTACAACAATCTGTCTGGTGCTGTTCCTACTAAACTGTCCAAAGAGTTCAACTCAAGTGCTTTTGTGGGTAATCTTAACCTATGTGGCTACAGTTCTTCAAACCCTTGCCCTTCACCACCACCTATGATCCTTCCATCTACAAAAAAAGGCCCAAAGCATCACCATCACAAACTTAGTACCAAAGATATTATACTCATTGCTTCTGGTTGCCTCCTGGTTGTGTTACTCCTACTCTGCTGCGTTATGCTCTTCTGTTTGATGAGGAAAAAGGCTGCTCTAAAGCAAAATAATGACAAAGCTACAAGCAGAACAGTTTCAGGGAAAGCAGAAAAAGAAGTTCCTGCAACTCACTCTCAAGTGGAATCTGAAATGGGTGGGAAGCTAGTGCATTTTAATGGGCCATTTGTGTTCACAGCTGATGATCTGTTGTGTGCTACAGCTGAAATAATGGGGAAAAGCTCATTTGGAACAGCGTATAAAGCAATTTTAGAAGATGGAAACCAAGTTGCGGTGAAAAGGTTGAGAGAAAAGACCACTAAAGGCCAGAAGGAGTTCGAGACTGAAGCAGCTTTGCTTGGAAAGATTCGCCACTCGAATCTATTGGCTTTAAGAGCATATTATTTGGGACCAAAAGGAGAGAAGCTCCTGGTTTTTGATTACATGCCTCAAGGCAGCTTGGCATCTTTCCTACATGGTAAATACATTCATCCCAAATTCTTATGACCTTGTTCCTTTCCTGAGATTTATCATTGTTTCTGTGAATCACCAGAGATTCCTACTTAGTAAATAGATTCATCCCACCAATTTTTCAACTATTATTACACTCTGCAGAATCCTAAAATTCTTACGATCTTGTTCCTGTATTGAGATTTATCTCTGCAATCCATTGTTTCTATGAATCACAAGAGATTCCTACATAGTAAATAGATAAGCCCCACCAATTCTTCAACTTCAATGCTATTATTACACCCTGCAGAATCCCAAAATTCTTATGATCTTGTTCCTGTCTTGAGATCTATTTGTGTAATACATTGTTTATATGAATCACAAGAGAATAAAAGATTAAAGAATGAGTGTGTCCGAACCCTTTTTGCAGCTCGTGGACCAGAGACTGTTGTGGATTGGCCAACAAGAATGAGCATAGCCATGGGAGTTGCAAGAGGACTGAACTACCTCCACAATGAAGAGAACATAATCCATGGGAACCTGACATCAAGCAACATACTTCTTGATGAGCAGACAAATGCGCATATTGCAGACTTTGGCCTCTCCAGGCTCATGACAAATGCAGGAAGTAGCAGTGTGATTGCTACTGCCGGAACTCTCGGGTACCGAGCACCGGAACTGTCGAAGCTCAAGAATGCCAGTACAAAGACCGATATCTACAGCCTTGGAGTGATCATCTTGGAGCTATTGACAGGAAAACCACCAGGAGAAACCATCAATAACATGGACTTACCTCAGTGGGTGGCATCAATAGTGAAGGAGGAATGGACTAATGAAGTTTTCGACTTGGAGATTATGAAGGATGCACAAACCGTTGGAGATGAGTTGCTAAACACACTCAAATTGGCTTTGCACTGTGTTGATCCTTCTCCATCAGCTCGTCCAGAGGTTCAACAAGTACTTCAACAACTGGAGGAGATTAAACCAGAGCTGGTTACAGGTTCTGCAGCTGATGAATCAAAAGTTGCACCAAAATCTGAATAGATTTTCATGAAAAGTGAAGTGTCAATTTATGAGGTATCATCATCATACAAGAAATTGAAGTGTTACAAACAGATTATTTGGTGTTATCCAGTTGATGATGGCTTAGCTAATAATGTATTCTTTAATTCTTTCTAGTTCATAGGAATGAGAGTGTAATTTCTCAAATTCTTTGGTATTCTTTTTATCTGCATACAATAATGTAATTGTATAATTCAAATTCATGTTTATCTGAAATACAATTGAATTATCCATTTTATTTTGTTTTTGAAGAATTAATAGTAAATAATGATATCGATAAATTAATAATTCAACAAAGTTAACATACCCCAATACACAAGACTCCCTATTTTATGAAGGTCGAGATAGAGTCATACGCAACCTTCTCTTTGTAATTTTTAACCTAATTAATCAATAATAGAATATGATCGCAATTTTAACTTAAGTTCAATTAAAATTGAATTTTTTAATTTTAAATTAAATGCAACAAATTTATGATTTGCAAAATAAATTGAAATTATAATATTTCAGTCTTATACTTATATTGATCTCTTTTTAATTTAAATTTTTAATAAAGAATTTAAATTTCATTTATTTTTTAATATATATTAAAATTTTGAGTGTCATTTAATAATACAATGTTATAATATTTATTTTATTCCCTCTTTAACAAAAAATTTGTGAAAAGTTGGACAATGTGTTATCACAGAAAACGACATGCCGTTTTCCCTTCTTCTTCTTTTATTAAACCTCTTCACCTCATTTACTTCCCTGTGAGTCACCATTCCCACGGTTTCTCTCTGCACAGAACAGCCATGGAAGACTTTACCTTGCATAAGGTAGCAATATCGGGACCCACATTAGCCTCTCTGATCCAACGTGTCTCTTCATCTGTCGGCGACGTGGATGGTCTCCTTTTCGGCCACGTCACCGGCATCACTCCCTCCACTCTCTCCGACGACGATGCCGTTTCGCCGGACTCCGGTTCCCAACAACTGGTCGCCAACGTAACCTCCTTTATTTGCTTCCATTCGCCTCTGTCCTTCTACGACTCGCTCGGCCGAGTCGATTCGTCCTGTCTCCGAAGATTCACTTCCTCGCCGGCGACCCATCACCACCACTTCATAGGCTGGTTCTCCGCTCGACGCAAAACGCCGATACGACCCTCGATGCGGGAGTACTCCGTCACGCGCTCTCTGTCGTCAAAATCGGAACTTTCCTTCCCGATCAAGGACCTCGAAACAAAGACGCGTCTCTCTCCCTGCGTTTTCCTTCTGTTCTCCACTCCTCTGCCTGAGCAAGTGATCCACACGCACGAGTACCGAGCGTACCAGTTCAGAACCTCGCGAGGTTCGTTGGAACCGAAGCCGATCGATATTGTGAACATAGGACCTGCATTTCGTGGGCATTATGGGTCGTTTAGCCCTAATTCGCCGTTCCCAATGTTAAATTGCGAGCTAAGGGGTTCGATGAACGAGGACACAAAGGTTGAAACTTTGGATGAAAAGAAGCAAAATTCGAGGGATCAAAGTGAATTGGACATGTGTGCAGAGGGTTTCGGAATTGGGAATTTGAGGCGATTGATCGGAGCTGATGCTTCGAATAATACGGCAACTTTGGAAGATTTGTATGAGAGAATGTTGGCCAAGATTGATACTTTGGCTAGAGAAGTGGAGATTAGTAACAGTAAGGTTCTTGAGCAGGTGAGCAATTGATTTTATTTCTGTCATTATGGAGTGATTGATCATTTGTAGGTTCAAAACCATCCTTTTGGTATTAGGGTTTTCATGTATATTCTTCTTGGGGATTTCCTTGTTACATAAATAGACAATTTAAGCTTTTTTGTTCTTTGTGTGATGTTGAATTTGAATCTTTGTTTCGAACTTTTGGCAGGAAAACCATAACAGGAAGTTGAGGCACAAGATTGCGAGGACTTCAGTTGAATAAACTTCTTCAAGCTTGCTTCAATGCACATATTCATATCAGGTAATATTGTCCATCATATTATCTTTCTGAGATTGAAAGCTGGGTTCATTGGATTGGATTTTGAACCTCTTAATTTTCAAATCTCTGGAGGTCCCTTAAAAGTTATATTAATATACTAAAAGGTTTACCTTCAGAAATTCTGAAATTTAGACCTGTATGCGGACTATCTCTGCTAGCTGGTGACGGTTCAAAGTACTCCTGAATGCACACATTCGTGTGGCTAAGAGAAAGCTTCTTGTAAGAGATTCATGAGGGAGAGATGCAATAAGCTTATATATAACCAAGGTTGTTACTAAGTTATAGGAAGAACAATTCCCCTGGTGAAACGAGAATGGATTTATCTCCCGTTCACATACAAACTAGAAGATTTGATTCATTACAATTGACGGCTGTTCCTCTTCAAGAAGCACAATTTCATTGAAACTAAATTATCAATTGGCTTAGAAAGTCGTATACTTGTTAAGGGTTGTACAAATCATTGTTCAAAGTTTAGATTAAATCCTGTTTTGCTTTATGAGTTGGATCCTTACAAGTTACAATTAGAGAAAGTTGTAAGGATCCTTACAATTAGTTTTGACATCTGTTGCTTATCATTTCTTTCTACTTGGTTTTCCTTCAGGGAGTTTAAACGGCACCAAGAAGATGCTTTGTCTCGGAACTGATGCATACATGAGGAATATCATTGGCGTTCTTATTGTTGACTGATTTCGTCATTCCACAGCTAAAGGCAGCTCATCATCGTGAAACCAATTTGAGGATTAGGGCTGTTGAAGCTTCAAAATGGTGTTTATTAAGAAGGCTTTTCTTTTGTTTATATAATGAACTTTTGTAGAAACTCGTTTGCTTTGCCCTTTTCCCTGGAAAATCTGTGCTTTCTCTGAAGAAAGCAACAAGATGTTCAGAGAGTAAAGAAATGAAATGTCACAGAAAAAATATATTTCTTCTTGATTTCTGATTTCTTGTGCAGTATAATATTATTTCTTCCATTGATGGAAAGCTTGTGCATGAAGGGGTTGTAAAGAAAGAGAGAACTTATCTCATTTTGTCTTTTGCTCTTTGAAAAAGAGAGTCAAAAAACCAGAAAAGCGAAGTATCTCACAGCCGCCATCCTAGCCGCCGTTTGATTTTCCTGCTTCATGACGAAGATATGAGGTTATGGGGGCATTGCTACGTGTAGTAAACATGTGGACATGAGCAAGCCACGACAGCATCTGACATGGCCACGACATCAACAGATTAAATGTCTGCGCACGGTTGGGAAAATCTAGGTGCTGGATTACTTCGTCCCCAAGACAGAACCTGTCTAGTATAAAACACAAAAACTAGGTGACCACCTGCAAGGACGAGATTTTGACCTTGTCAATTAATAGTACAGTGTTGGTTTCTCGAGAAAAGTCGATAAACCCAGGAAATTAAGTCTAGAAAGAAGAGAGCTTCAAAAAAAAAAACTAGAAAAAAGAGAGTACAGTTAAGGTTTTTCCTAGCTTACATGACTCCAAGGTAGCTTTTTTTTTCCATCCCTTGAGACACCTTTTCTCTATGACTTGATGGATTCTAATTTGTTTTTGGTGTAGGACAATGGAGGACTTGTCAAAAGAGTGTTCTTTTCCTGAGAAAAGTCGTTGCAGCAACAAGAAGAAACCTCAGAGAGAACAGGGTGGTTGTGAATCAGTAGAAGATACACTTGCAAGGTGGAAGAAGCAAAACAGAGCTACTGAAACTTGTAGAGTTCCTGCAAAAGGGTCGAGGAAGGGGTGTATGAGAGGGAAAGGAGGACCAGAGAATCTGAATTGTAGGTACAGAGGAGTTAGACAGAGAACCTGGGGCAAGTGGGTCGCAGAAATCAGACAACCTTCGAGAAAAAGCAGTGTAATGAATCGACCAAGTACTAGACTTTGGCTTGGTACACATGATACTGCTCTTGAAGCTGCTATAGCTTATGATAATGCTGCGAGAGTGATGTATGGTCCAAGTGCCATACTTAATTTTCCTGATCTATCTTCGTCAGTTGCTGCTTCTGAAATGTTACCTAGTGGAGCAGAGAAGAATTGCTTGTCTCCTGTGAAGAAAGTTGACAGTGATGGGATTGGTAAGGTTGAAGAGCAGAATGAAGAATCAGGGTCTTCAGGGTTTTGTGTTGTTCCTGATGAGAAGATGGAGAAACTTGTGGAGTTGGCTAAGAGCTCTTCAACCAGACCTGAAGGGTTGGTTTTGAAGGAAGAAGTAGACGATGAATTTACTGGAAGTATGAATAAGCTTTCTGGTTCTTATGATGTCTGTTCTTGGTTAGACAATCCAGAAATCGATTTGAAGCCCCAGATTGGGAATGGAAACAGAAATGAATACCCATTACAAGGAAAGAATCATCATAATTATAATGGAGATTTGGAGTTTGGTTTCTCAGATCACCATTTTCAAACTGGAACCCCATATGATCTGCATTGCCAGTTGCAGAACACAGGAGAGATTTTACCAGGTAGCTTGAATCAGCCAATGGAGTGCAGTTACAATTTCTCAACACAGGATTTGAATAACTGGGGATTTGTGGAAGAACTTGGATTACTGGATCACTGGTTGCATGGATCGTGACTCATTTGGAGCAGATTCAATCCCGAGAGCTCTGTTGTCTTTACTGGTACTGTTCATCTGTAGTGTTTTCAATTTTTTTCAGAAATACAGAAGATTGGATTTGCACATCACCATCATTTCCTCTGATCTTCTATTCATCTTGTAACTACAGATTGTTTTGTTTTATTGACAATTATGATATTGCTTATTCTGCATTTAGCAATTTCAGTGACATCAACCTTTAACAAATAACCATAATTAGAAGTCTATACCTTGTCAAACTCAATTTGGTATATATTCTCAGGAGTATTACAAGAGAAGAATCATGGAAATAGTATCACCTGAAAACATCAGAAAAGCTAAAGGGGACAGGGACACACGCATAAACACTTGTACCTTTAGGCAACAAAAATGGAAAGGAACAGAGAGAGAGAGTCCAAAGGACTCGGACCGTAACATGTACGAAGTTTGCGCGTTAAGTCAACATCATAACCCCCATGTTAAAAATGATCAGCCCTCGAGAATTATAACTTACTATCAGCGACATCATCATTAAAAGATCATTTCCACTGATTCATAGTTAAGCCAACATGTTTAATTCAATGTTGTCGAGTTTTGTAATTTTAAGAAACCAGAAGATTTCACGATACAAGAGGAAGTAAAACGAAACCAGAATACAAGAACATAAAGAAGTAACACACATGGGGACCATCTCGAACCCCTGAAAATGGCTGACTTCAGTACCAGAGAAGAAGAGAGCAGGAAGAATCGATGAAACTCAGGATGGACGGCGCCATTAGGTTGAAGAAGAAAAACCCACCATGGTGCTATCCCTCCTGAGCTTAACAGATACTTCCATACTTGTGTGTATAACTCTTAACAGAACTTGTGGTCTGGAAGAGAAGGGGAAGGTGTATTTATAGGAGCCAGACACTGTCAATAGTTCATGAACTAGCAATGAGAAGCCATTAATGATCCTTATGCTTTTGGCGGAAGGGACAAGCTTCCTCTTTCTTCTCCTTTTGGTCTATCCATACTTTGTGGCTCTGCCGACTACGGTACGTGTAGAATTTGTATATATAAAAGGAATAAATTATGTATTTAAAATAATTTTTAATATATTATTTAACTAAATAATAATTTATAATCAAACTAAAAATTAAGAGGAGCAGATCTGTTGTTTCCATTCTGCTGTATCTCTACATCTGAATAAATCTCAACCACTTAATTTATTGTAATGAATGGTTTAGATTTATTCAAAGACATAGAATATAACAGAACAGGAACAGTAGATTTAAACACAAAATTAAGTGCATGTAATGATTTATAAATGACGTGCTTTTAATATATTTTTAATTAATTAATTGAAAATGTAGTAATTACAATTTCAATTTTAAAATATTAAAGAATAATTATACTGAAAATATATGTAATTATGCGGGTCTAATGATAATTAATATTTTTATGTCCTTTTTTATTCATGGTTGCATCTACTTTAGAGTCAATCTTCCAGCTAATGATGACGATTGTCCATTAATGGAGTGTTGATTACTTTAACTTTTTAGGGATATTAGGGATGTCAATTATGGCCTGGCCGATCGGATTACCGGCTCAAGTTATCAAAAACGATGTTATTTTTTAATTTTTTAAAAAATATAACCAAATAGATTAGGTTGGTTAGATCTAACTACGACTTATCTAATCACGAGTCGGTCACGAGCTAAATATTAGGGATGTCAATTATGCCTGATCGATCAGATTTTTCAAGTTACAAACTTACGAATGTTATCAAAAACAGCTTATTTTTTAATTTTTTTTAAATATAACCGAATAGGTTAGATTGGTCAGACTCACTTGTGACTTATCTAGTCACGGACTGACCACGGGCTCGCTAGCTCTTGGCCGGTTGGGCTTGAGCCAGCAGTTAGCCCATTGACATGCATAAAGGGTATGACTATTGTAAGGATGACATTTATATAGGGATGACAATAAATCGAGTTGAATTTGTTAAATTTAAGGCAAATTTAGAGTTTAGTTTCTAATTTTTGAACTTTAGACTGAATTCGAACTCGAGCTATCTAAACTCGGTTATATCTAAAGCCTAAATATATTAAGTAAAATAATATTATTTTATATAAAGTAGTGGCTATTTTTAATTTTTAAATAAAAATTAATCAAGATTAGTACAAAAATTAATCAAAATTTAAATTACCTAATTTTTTTTAAAACGGAGAAATCTGCCATCGTTGCTTTTTAAAAGCAGATTAGGTAAGTTTTTACATTAACGTAATAACTTACAAATTACACTAACCTATATAGCATATTCAATCCCAAAAACGTACGCCTAAACTCAATTGAACTTTGAATCCGGCTCGAACCCGAACGTAAATTTTCAAACCAATATGAAGCCTGATGCGAAGTCTATTTGAATCTTATAAGGTTCAACTAATACATCAACTTTTTCACATCACATCAATGCTTTTATGATCAAGTCGACTTGCCCCCCTCTTTTTATTATCAAATCTTTGATCATTGTCATCCCATTAATGGACATTCTGTGATCATAAATTCCATTTTTTAAGAGGTAGGACCACTTACATATATAGATGCCCTTAAAATCAATGATATGAATACCGTATTAGGTTCGACATCGGATTGAGCTTTAGAATAAAATTGTACCGGTATCGGTTAGTACCGAGTACTGTTTCGATATTGTTTTTAAATTTATAAAAAAGTTCATAAAATTTTTAAAAATTACAAATTAGTCAATATTGATATATTATACAATTGTACTGTATACTTTACTAGTTTACTGTTTACATCAACCATACTTTCAAAATTCTGAATAATAAATAATAATGATAATTAATTTGAAATAACAATAATTTTTAAATATTTGACATATAAATAATAACCACAATTAATATAAACAAAGACAATCATCATCATACAACTATAAAATTAAGAATAATACAAAATATTTAAAATATTACAATAATACAATTTCATCATTATAATAAATAGTATTACATATTTACACCAAAAGATTCAAAACATCTGATAAAAAAATAATAAATATTACAAAAAGAGTTGATGACGAATAAGCAATCAAGTAGAAGTTGAACCTGAAACAAAAATATTACAGTT
>JANZLX010000004.1:30817775-30834184 GCA_025531955.1 Erythroxylum orinocense | reverse complement strand
ACACAATCACAGAAGCAATCATTTTCAAAATGCATGAAAAATGGAACAAAAATCATAAACATACACCCAAAAAATAGTCGGGTTTTTGGTGCCAATCTGGGTCGACGTCGGGTCGTGTGCTCCGACTGAGCTGAGGTGGTCATGCCGTCGTGTGGTGCGTCGAAGACTCAAGGAGGACGAAGGAGAAGGCTGAAGTCAGCATGGACGACTGACGACGCGAGGGAGAAGACTCGACAGACGAACGGACGAGAAAAGGAAGACTCGAGGAGACCACCAGAGCCCAGATCCAGACTATGGAGGGGCGGCAACGCGGCGAGAGAGAGATGGACGAAAAGGATCAGGCGACAGAGAGTAGCGAAGACGGACGGACGACAGCGAGAAGAGAGAAGAGAGTGAGGCGGAAGGACGAAGGTCCGGGGGGTAGATTTTTAAGATTAATTTTTTTTATTTGTAAATAGGTCCCTAGGAATTTTAGAATTAACGGAATCACCCGGAATTTTTCAGTATTTGTGGTACCGGCCGAAATTTTTGACCGGTATTTTTGTATCAGTGCCGGTACCGGTTTCCGGCTGGTACGGTATGAAATTCGTACCACTGCTTAAAATTATTGAGTAAATATGAAAATTTTCTAATCTAATTTGACTTAATTCTCTAAAAGTTAAGCTTAGACAATATTAATTTGAATAAAATAATATCATTTTTAAATTTAAAATTAAAATTTTAGTTAAACTTGGTCAAAACGAAATTAAACTTTTAAGTTATTCAAATTCGATCAAGCTCAAACCCCATGTACAGTCCCGATCCTGAGCCTAAATTTTGGGACAAACTTAGGCCCGTCTTTCATCATATCTTTATTAAAAATATAAGATATTGGGTTATAAAAATATTCTATTGATATAAGAATTTAACAATTTAATTATTGGTTCGTGTACCTGTGTCAATATTTTATTATATCATCAAATGCTTATTGACCTTCTCTTGTGAATCACTAAGCCGACACTTGGTCGGTTTGCTGTGCATTTCCTTCCACAGTTTCATTGGCACTTTCACTGGACGTTTTATGCACGTTTTTTTTAATATGCGTGACAATTTGGCCGGGCTTGACTCGGACCCGACTCTACAGGACAGATTTTTTGACCCGATTAGTAGTACAAAATTTTCTTTTTTGAATAATTTTTTAAAAAATAAGAATGGTCAGCTCATTTAGTTGAGATTATGCTAATAGAGTTTTTGTTGATAGGATTTTTTCTGTAAATTTCTTTATTATTTTTTTAAAGTTAGTTGACTATTTGACTGTTATTTAAAAAAGAGTTTTTTTAAAAAGAACTTTATACGGTAGATTGTTTGATAACATAAAAATAAAAATAATATCAATTTATTAATCCGTTGAATTTATTAATACTAATTAGTTTGAATTCATCACTTGAATCTATAAATTATTGATTTGTTAAGTAATTTATTAGGAATATGTAATTTATAAACATTATATATATTTAATGATATTCATTTAAATATAATAATTACATATTTAAATTATATAGATTGACATTTTTAATTTGTATATTCAATTTGAAGTTACAAAACTTTTTTCCCTGTATATATACGTGTGGCCACAAAATTTTTGTGTGTATCTATATACATATATGGACACTAATTTTTTTTTTTAGGAAACAAACGAAATGAATTACACGTTAAGTAAGAGGAAACAGATTCTCGACAGATCTTCTAACAGAATAATGTAGCACCAAACAAGTGTTGTAGTAAAGTGGTGTACACCAACTTTTTTCTTGTATATATAGACGTATGGCCATGAAATTTTTTCCCCATATATATGTATACACTCATGGTGCCAGCATGTATATTTATAGTTAAAAAGTATAAAATTAATGTGTGTGCGTGGAAAACAAGGTTTGGTGACCATGTGTGTACATATCTAGTGATAACATAGTTATTAATGGGATAAAGTATTATGATTTTATACTGATATATACCCACATGAATGGATGACTCAGAGGGAAAGAGGACAGAATAAGATCAGGATAAAGGGTCAGAGGATCCCCTTCCTACTTGGTACATGAATGGATGACTCAGATGAAAAGGAGACAGAATAGAGTCAGGAGAAAGGGAACAGAGGATTTGGAGCCAGTACGAAGAGCTTGTTTGAGACCATATTAGGCTTTTTAAAGTTTACACACTTTATGAGGATGATGTAGATCTTGAAATCCAAAAGGTTAGGACTTATAGATTAGGTCATGAAGACAACCACGAAGAAAGACATTATTGACATTGAGTTGGTGAATGGACCACTTATTGGAGGCCATTAGTGTATATACCTATAAGAAAAAAGATTTATGATCATGTGTCTATATATATATATAGGTAAAAAGTTCAACATCTATATGTGTGTGTGTATATATATATATAAGAAAAAAGTTTGATGGTCACGTGTGCGTATATATAGATATGAAATATTGTTGTGGCCATACTAGTATTTATAATGGAATTTTTTTTGTATAAAAAGTGTTTATATATAGAAAATAAGTTCCGTAGCATCTTATGTATAAATATATACATGAGTGTGTGTGTGTGTATACGCACGCGCGTGTGGGTGGGTGGGTGCATGCGTATAAGCTTGGTAAGTTTGATAGTTATATGTATAAATATATATGAAAAAAGTTTGGTTGCTATGTATGGATATACAAAAAAAGTGCTTAGTAGCCTTGTATAGGAATTTTTTTTGGTAATCCTGCATGTACATATATATATATATTCAGTAGTCATGATTTTTTCACATCAAATCTTTTGTTTCAGTTACTCTGTTTCAACCCAGTACTATTAAATCTTATTTATATATTTATGTAGATTTTACATAAATATGTGGATAAAATTTAATAGAGTATGATATGAGCACTATAACCCGAGCAAAAAATTTGATTTCTATTTTTGTAGCTGTAAGTGTATATGTATAGGAAAAAAGTTTCATAGCCATGTATATAAAAAGTTCAAATTAGACCCAAAATTCAATTATTTTGAAGCATATCTAATGATTTTGGACCAGATTAGGCCTGGCCCATCTTTAGGCCCAAAACAGTTTCAAATTGAAGCCCACGAAATGTTGTACAGTAACGTTGGGTTTTATAAATTCCCCTCCGCCAAAATTTAGTCTCCCGCCTTCTCCCTAAGAATTATAAAAGACCTTTTAAGAAAATGTGACAGAACAGAACAAAAAAGCACGACTCCTAGCTTTACTGAGCGACTCATCCCGATATGTCGACTTGGCAGATTGTTTCCGACGCCGGAAACGAGTTCCGGTGGGAGGTATCCGGCAGAATCATCCCTGCTAAAGAGCAAATCCGTGCACAAGAAGTCTGTTCACTAAAGTCTAATCACCGTTTGCCTTCAATGAAAGATCTTCTTCTTGAAGGTTTTTTCAACTCAACTCTCTCTCTTTATTCTTTATATCTCGTTATCTGCTAAGAAGCTATTAGATGAATGTTTGGTTATATATCCTATTTGTTGTGTAAAGGTTGCTCGAATCTTCTAGAGAACGTGGATGGAAATGGAGGTGGCGGCGATGTCCCCATATTCCGTACAGGATCGGGCAAATCGGTAGCTTTGAAGCAGTCGTCGATTGTGAAAGCTCTGTCCATTCTTTCTGACGATGATCAGGTCTTTCAGTCGGGTATGCATGCTTTCGAATTTGGATTCCTTATACCGCTTAATTTAGCTTATTAGTTTTTGGGATTTAATTTTTTAAAGGATTGTGAAGAATGTAAGGTGATTGCTTTATACTGTTTGTCCTTAGGTGAAATGCAACGTATGCAGGATTCATCTAGTTCACTATTCCATACTGCATCGGGGAAATTGTTTAATGTATCTTCTGCTGGTTTAGTTAGAGCCCAGAAATTGTTGGGCTTGGAAGAGGATAGCAATGAGTCAAAATTTCAAGGCTTCCAGCAACCAATAAAACTCTCTGGTGTCAACGAACCAATCGAGTTGCAGAAGCTATCTAGTTCCAATATGAGAGACGTTAGGGAAGATAATAGGACTTGTTCTCATGATACATTTGTTCCAAGGCTGGGTACTGATGATGTTTTAGGAAGCAAATCAATGGAGGAGGTCAATCCAAAACGGTTGCAGACGGAGATGGGTAGTCCTGGTCCAAGAACACCTTTTAAATTCCATACTGCAGGGGGAAGATCATTGTCTGTTTCAAGTGATGCTTTAGAACGTGCAAGAATCCTTCTTGGGGATCCGGACAGAGAGAATTTCTTTAAACAAGGTGATATTTTTGGTTCAACCATTTCAGTTTTGAATGGAAGTAGATCTGTTGATGCATTGCCAAACACAGAAAAGGATATTGGCACTGCTTCTACTTATCCAGTAGCTTCAAAGAACAAATACATCTCAAAAACTTTCATATCTCCTCTTAGATCATCTTCAAATCAAGTTTGGAAATCCATCAACTCAGAAAATGTGATTTCTGGAACCAGCTTGATCAAGAGTTTCAATTCAGTCAACAATTACCGGGGTTCTACAATAAATACACCTCATAACATTGTAGATAGTGCCAATGCAAATGATATTGATCCAGGGGCTAATTCACTTGTAAGGTTATCAAGTGGGTGCCTGGTTGATATTTCAAATACCACGGATGGAGGTTATACAAATAATGCACAAAATGGCGAAAAGAAGAGATGTGGAAGGGCAAGTTCTGTCTCCCTATTTAAGAGGCCTCGTAGTTCTAAATTCACTACTCCTTTGCATAAGAATGTCCTTCATGTGTCTACTGGTATATAGAAAGCTTTCTGACTAATTACTCTTCAAGTTTTGGCCTTCTCTATAAAATCTGTGCTTCTCATTTCAAGGTGTATATTTCATCAGGTTTATCTACTTCATCATCTGAAAATGTTGGTTGCAGAAGAGTTATCTCCACTAAATATCCTTGTCACTTCCCAAGAATGCATATCAAGGAATTTTTTGGTGTGCCTTTGTCAGCCAAGGCCATGGTATATGGATTTCACACCTTGTTGCTTTTGTTCCAGAGGTTTACACTGTTCTGACAATAAAAAACTTTGATGCATAGTTTGAGCATTTGATATGTGAAACAAGCTTAATCCGATCAGAGACAGCAGACAAGTTCTTGTTCTACAATGAACCTGGGCAGGATGGCATCGGAGTAGAAGCTTTTCACCACATGTTGGTTCTTTGTGGAGCTTCAATACAATATGCTTCTAAAAGGTAACCACTCTATCTTTGTTTCCTTTGCTTCTATTTCCCAGGAAGAGTGTTTATGGGTTTGCTGAGATACTCAATTGATATCAGTTTTATGCTCTATCTAATTAGTGACATGCAATGTTTGACATTGCACCATGACTTACTTGATATACTGCTGCCAAATACTCATTACAAAATGCTGATGATTAACCCACAGTTAAACTCATTGGCATGACGGAGTATTGACGTGTTTATAATGTCATTTAACTCAGTAATTTTAACTTGCTGTTTAGGTGGGTTGTAAATCACTACAGGTGGATAGTTTGGAAATTAGGATGCTACGATAGATGTTATCCAGGCAAATCTGCTGCAAAGTTTTTGACAGTCTCCAATGTGCTTGAAGAACTGAAGTATAGGTATCTTCATTATGAGCATGGTTATGTTTAAAATTTAGTTTATCAGCCAAACAGGTCAAAAATCCAATACTAATATGATTTGTCTTCATAGGTATGAAAGAGAAGTAAATCATGGTCATCGATCTGCGATTAAGAGAATTCTGGAAGGGGACGCACCGCCTTCTTCAATGTTGGTTCTATTTATTGCAGCTATACACATCATCAGTGCACCAAAAGTTGAGGCTGATACAGGTGAATCAGATGTGGCTACAATCACTAATGTTGCAAAGGTGGAGCTAACTGATGGGTGGTAAGAAAATAGGATTGCTAATGCTTGTCTAGTATCTGATTTTCCTGGTCATGTGTAACTATTTTTGGCATACAGGTACTCAGTGGATGCTCTCTTGGATGTACCGCTTTCAAAGCATCTTGCATCAAGGAAACTGTTTGTGGGACAAAAACTTCGAGTAAGATGTTCCATTGTCTACGATTTTCAATTTTGTTCTATGATCCCAAGCATCTCGGTCAGATGATCTCTTATTTACGTTTTGATGCTTTATATTGTGAAGATATGGGGAGCAGCACTATGTGGCTGGGTTGGTCCTGTTTCACCTCTGGAGGTTCTTTTCAAACCATTTCAATTAAGGTTTTATCATTTTCTTAAACCAGTGAAATTCTAATGTCTTGGCTCAAGTTTCAGGTATCAGGGACAGTCAGTTTGTCGTTGCATATAAATGGAACTTACAGAGCTCATTGGGCTGATAAACTCGGATTTTGTATGTCTTGTTTAGATTCCACATTTCAATCTAACATATCTCCTTTTTGTTTCTTGCGGCCTAGCTTCTTTGTGTCTCAATATGTGAATTTTCTCCATAGGCAAGGGCGTTGGTGTTCCTTTGGCCTTCAGTTGCATCAAGAGTAATGGAGGTCCTGTTCCGAGGACATTGGTTGGAATCACAAGAATATACCCAATCTTATACAAGGAAAAGTAATTTGAGATCGATCTATCTTTACCTCCTAAAGTGTGTATGGTAGTCTCTGCTGGATGATACTAACTCTTGTTCTTCCCTGTAGATTGAGTAATGGTGGATCTGTTGTGAGATCAGAAAGAATGGAGGCCAAAATAATGCAGTCATACAATCAGAGGTAACACCTATCCTTAACTGCAAGATTGTTTATTTAGAAAAGATAGTCCATTTTGGTGTACAGTAGGTTGAATATTGATTAAAACCTGATATGTCATAGCTGATAAAACATTGTCACTGTATTTTATCTGAGGTCTCTTCTGCTTGATGACATGGTCTTAGTAGAAGAGAAAGAAACTTGGTTATGACAAGCGGCAAATGCCATATACACAGTTGAAGCTAGGGTTGTGAAGTCAATGGTGAGGCATGAGGTTAAAGGAAACCTACGTTTAGTTCCAATATTTTGTTTGACAAATTGTTCTCAATTAAGAAGTTGAGTTCAACTACGAAGAAAAGAAGGATAATTTCTGTTAAAAAACTTGTTACAAGTTCCACAATTGAATCAAGAATTAGAATCGTATGTATAAAAATGATTAAAATATGATATGAGTATGTTATTAGATTAAAGACTTAGTTGAAGCAAAGAATGTTAGAAGAAGTTCTACATTGAAAATGGCTAAAGCATTAAAGAAAGGGTACATAACCTAAAGCTAAACCCTTAAATTAGTAATGGTGGTAAAAGGTTTGTGCTTTTGGTTACAATATTAGTCTGTTCTTCTCTGGGTTGCAGGCGCTCCGGAATAATAGAGGGCGTTATTTCCGAATTACAAAGAGGGACAAAAGGACCCCAGGTTTACAATGAGAGCGACAGTGAGGATGGAGCAAAAATATTGAAACTACTTGAGATAGCAGCTGAACCAGAAGTATTAATGGCAGAGATGAGTTCGGAGCAATTAGCTTCTGTTGCTTCTTATCAAGCAAAACTAGAGGTGGCTTCCGTCTGTAGTGATTGCTTTGACCTTTTTTTCCTGCAGTGTTTGATCCTATTATTGACAGTGGCAACTTTTGATCATAGGCATCAAGGCATTTGGAAATGGATAAAGCCATAGAGAAAGCTTTGCAAGATGCTAACTTGGGGAAGAGAGAAGTGACTCCGTTCATGAGGATTAGGGTGGTTGGATTACGTGAGGATAGAAATAAAGCCATAGGGAAAGCAGGTCTAATAACGATCTGGAACCCAACTGAGAAGCAGGTGATTCCTTCTATGATATTTGGCCTTTTGAATTCATTCCTTAGATACTTCCGTAGTATTTACACAAATTTACTAATTTTTAAACAGCAAGTTGAGCTGATTGAGGGCCAGGCCTATGCCGTATCTGGACTTTTACCAGTGAATTCTAACACAAATACACTGTACTTGCAAGCAAGAGGATCTACAACCAAATGGCTACCTCTATCTCCCTTAGCAACCCAACATTTTCAGTAAGTCTCTGTTTGCTTTATCTAATATCGTAGCAGTTGACTCAAGTTAATAGTTGTCATCTGTAGGCCTTTCTTCAATCCTCGAATGTCAGTATCGTTGTCAAATTTAGGAGAAGTACCGCTATGCAGGTAAGTTCTATAGCTCAGCCTGTCGATGTTAAAACCTCTGCATTTTATTGGGGGAAGGCATTGATGCCTAACTTGTGCTTTTGTATGGACAGTGAATTTGATATTGTTGCATGTGTCGTGTATGTTGGAGAGGTTTATATGACTGCTCAGCAGAAGAAACAATGGGTCTTTGTGACTGATAGTTCCATAACTCTATTAAAATCAGAAGAAATAGCAAATTGTTTACTTGCCATCAGCTTCTGTTTGCAATGCGCGGATGATGATGCATCCCCACCAATCAACCACAATATGATGGGTTCCACAGTGAGTTCTGTTCCTCTGATCTCAAAACCAGAGGTTTAGTTCGTAGTGGACATTGCCAAATGTGCATGAAAGAGTTAATAATTTTTTAAAAAGTTGTTTGAAGGCGAACTTACACAAAATTATTTAAGGGAGTGCATTTTATTGGTTCAAACATGCTTGCTATCTTCCACTTCCATGTGTCGACCAATGTCTGATAAATCATGTTGATCAGGTTGGCTTCTTTAATCTTGTCAAAAGTGCGAAGGATCAAAACAATCATCTGTGGTTAGCGGAAGCCACCGAGAACTCCACTTATTCTCTCAAGTTTGATTCTTCATATTGCTCTCACCTTAGAAGCAATGCTGTGACTACTCAAAGCTGGGCAAAGTCATCTACATCTGTATGCAAAAAGAATTCAGATTGTAATAGTTTCAGTCCGGTCCGTTATGATATCTCCATTATTTACTCTGTTCTCTTTTGTCCCTTCATGCAGGTTATTGATCGACTCAAGGAGAAGCTTAAAATTATCATTGGAGATTGTGAGGGCTAGAGATGACAAGTAAAACCTCTTCATTTCAGATGCATCGTTGTGCATGTCTAATATGTCATTCAACAGTCTCTTAGTTGCTGCAGCATGCCTAGTTACAGCTTTCCATTTTTGTTGCCTTTCATGTGTGGTAAGACACTTGTCAAATTAGACTCTCAATTTGTCTCCCTTAAATATGGGTCCATTGTTTAGAATATAGATTCATATACAAGTCCTTTTTTAGTCTAAAGAAAAACTTGAGTCTTGCCCAGGATCACCAATACCAAGATATGCACATATACTGATGTTTGATTCTCTGCCATCTTCATTCTTTTACTCTTGTCAATGATAAAGAAGCTGATCCACATTAAAGATTGACAATTTGAGCATTTGGCAGTTTTCTCCAGTCCAATGCTGAATAGGCCTGCATTGTATTTATTTTTCTAACAGAGCTCTGTTAATTTCAATACGTTTTTGGTGCTTAAATTACATAATCAAGCATTGTCGATGCAGATTTTTGCAAACTAAGTCCTGAGGGACAAATCTGCAAGTGATGCAATTGACTCTTGCAAGAAAGCTTTTGCCGCTAACGAACAAGACCCAGCCTGCCAACTATCTATGCACAAGTGACCCTCCGGGGCCAACTTCTTAGAGAGACTATGGCATTCTAGACCAAGTTGAGACAATATCAGGTACTTGCGGTTTGGAACCCTTGCTGTTATATAAACGGTACATAGTGCTACGAGTAGAAGTTGGGTTTAAAGAACAGAAGATTATTTGTCATCAATTTGTATATGTTGAACAAAACTAAGTTTCTATGGCTATCTAATAATTTTGAAGTTTATTTTAATTCATATAGAGTGAAATAAATTTATTTTAACATGATATCTTTTATTTTTCTTTTTTCTTCGGTTTATGACATCATTCTTAAGTTGATGTTTTTTATCCAACTAAGAACTCCCTTTCATGTTGTCGTTACTATGGAGATCTTACATCCGATATGTTATGTAATTAACAATTACGAGTTTGTATCCCAGCAAAATTGACGCTATGAGCGACAATTTCATTTCTCAAGCATGAGAAGGATGACAAAAAGGCTTCGGTCATAGATTCATGATATATGCATAAAGAAGCTCATTCCAAACGTCAGGCACTCCAGGTAGACACCAATGAATACAATCTGCATAGCTACTTGGGTTGGAGATTTGCTCTTCTGTTAAGGCTTCCCATTGCTTTCTATATATAGATGGATGACCTTCTTTTCTATACTCTGTTAACAGTGTGATGTTAATCATCTGTACATTTAGCCCTCTTGTTCTTAGGCCATCCAATACCTTCTCAACTGTTCTCATCATTACAGGACATGAAGCATTTCCCTGGTATCCCTCTTTGAAGATTGGTTCTGTCTCACCATAACAATTCCCACCTTCATCTCCTCCCCATTCTTTTGCCCTGCAACGTATAGTATACACCATCTCAAGCTTTTGATAGTGAATTTTGAGTCATGTGTGTTGAGCTAGAACATAGAACAAATAAGCTTTAAGGAAATAGTTTAGTTAGGGTTGACAATGGATTGAACAGAAAATAAGTTAGAAGTTTTTTCGGCCGCCTAAGGTTATCAAGGCTTTAGGCTTTTACTAGGATTTTGAGCTAAAATACTAGGTTTAGGTTGGATCGAGCCCTCCAAGTCTGAAGTTTGGTTTGAATTTAAATCAAATCAAACTTTATCTTGTTAAGGTTAGATCAAGTTGAAACTATTTTGTCATTTTTAATATTAATCTAAATAAAAGATGAAAATTATACTTGCAAGTAATAAGTTAGTGTTAAGAATTTCACGTCCAATAAGTATGAGTGTATTCAATTATTTATAATAGTGTATAAATCTTCCATTTTAAGCTAATTTTTTAGAGTGAATTAGGCGTTTTAATAGTTAAAGTTAAGCTTTTATTCAAATTTTTGACCAAAATATTAGGTTTAAGATAGGATTCTTCAATTTTGAAGTTTGGTTTTGAAACTCAATTTTATTTATTTAAAGTCGGTTGGGTTTAAACTTGGTTGTATTGAATTTTGCTTATTATTAGCAATAAATTGATCTTAGTAATTATTAAATAGGCCTAAAAAAACATGAAGCTTGATTAAGTTCGAGCTACTGAGTTTAGGTTTTTTTTTTCCCCGGTTCTTGAACTTTTTAAGAACTTTAATTTGATTCAGGTCAAAGTTAAGCTGAACCCTAATTAAAATGTTTAGGTTCAATTTTATTCCGTGAGGTTGACCTGATGTCAAATCTTTTTGTTATGAAAGCTGTAGATAAGGATTAAGAAAAGTATACTTTTGGTGTGTTGGAGACAAGCTGACAAAGAACATCTGCGTTCTGGTACGATTGACATGAACCTCCAACCAATTAGCCCATGTCTGCAAAGCCATCTCGTAAACTCTTGGCATCTTCACTTCTTTGTAAATTCTATCTGGGTTTTCAAAGGAACCCCACCTAATGAATTGCCACGCACAAAACATTTCAGGATAGGATTATCAGGTTAGTCCCCAAACAATGGAAAAATTATACTTAGAAATGTCAATGAAACGAAATTTAAACTTTACAAAATGACATTGTTTTGTTGTAATTGTTAAGCCGTTTGAGTTGGGTGGATCATGAGCTTGACCATCTCTAGTTACATAAATTAGAGTTCAAATCTTCTGTTTAATATTATGGTGTTTTATTGTGTTTAATAAATCTCAGTCATTTATTCATGTGGGATCTGCATAGAACCTGCATGGAGCTTGCAAAATAAATAGCTGAGATTTTATGAGACAGAATAAGATAGAGTAAAACTGAACAGAAGATTTGGACTTTATAAATTAGGGGTTGAGTGTACTTACAAAGCTTTCATTTTAGACCTTCTCCACCAAAGATAGGTATTGAAAACTAGAACATCTGAATCAGTCCAATGCCTGGCATGCTTTTCAATTGCTCCAACTCTAACTATCCGTTCTGCTACTCTGTGATTTACTGGATCGTCCGAGTTTGATTCTACAAGCATTGGAGCCCAGTAGAAGTCTATTGATGCATTGTATTCCTATTATCACACACATATATCAATCAGTTACAATAATCCACAATGTCAACAAAAAAATAATAAACACACTCATGTCCCTAACCTAAATTAATGTTAAGAATGATAATAGATCGGTTCGAGCTAAGAATCCTAAAACTCGAGCTCAAAACCCGAATCAAAAAATCTAAACTTGTTTAACTTATGACATACTTTAAAAAAATTTAAATTTGTTTAAACTTTAAAACTGTTTGAGCTTGAGTTTGACTTAAAAGTTAAACCTAACAAATATGTTTAAATCAACCTCTTAAAAGTATAAAGACAAGATAATTAGAACTAATTATATATAGAGAAAATTGAAAGTTGGCTTAAATTTGATTTATTTTTCTTGATTTAACTTATTAATTTCAAATTGGGTTTAGAGTCTATATAAAATAAATCAGACTTAAAATATCCAAATCTATAAATATTTTTAACTCGAGTTAACTTAAACTTACCCAAGGTTTAAATTAACGTATAAAAAATATAGGGACGAGATAATTAAATGCTTATATGTACATGAATCTAAAGTGTATCTCAAGTCTAAATTCCTTTTTTGTCTCAAATTTATCCTATTTAATTTCAAACTAAATCGAATCGAAAATGCCTATAAAAATAAATTAGATTCAAAATTAAACATATAGCAATGTAATAGAAACCATAGTCTAGGCTAGAACCAAACAAACAAGACTCTAAAGTAAGCCCAAGGCAATGAAAAAATAAAGCATTGATTTTATGTTGAGAGTGGGATTTGAACCCACGCCCTTTCGGACCAGAACCTTAATCTGGCGCCTTAGACCAACTCGGCCATCTCAACTTTGACAGCTAAATTTCATTTTACTAAAGAAATCTCATACATGTACTCTAAAAGATGCCAACGAGCCATTATTGTGCATGGATGATCCCCCCGACCGAAGTGTCGCATCGACGAGACAAACCATCGAAACCCATTGACCTCTGTTCAAAGAGTCCCCTACAAACACAACCCTCTTGTTCCTTAATCTCTCCATCAATCTCGTCGCGTTAAACCTGTGGAAAATTCACAAGTAGAGTTATCTCACGGATCAAATAACAAGAGAATGAGACTCGTAATCACGTATATTGTTCAATAAGACACGTAAAAACCTAGGCAGATCACACCGATAAGGTTGCCATCTCCAGTTCTGATAGTTCGACTCCTTTCTTCCAAACTTTTCACAAGCTAACTGATCTGACATGAACCTGCACTCTCTTTCTCTGTATAGCGGATAAGATCGGTTATCGAAAACCCACTTTCCGATAAACAAATTACACCGGGACAACAAGTTACCGGAGCTTGTACTCCTCCTATCCTCCACAAGCTCTCCGCCTTTTTGTTTTAGATAAACACTGGTTATAAGTATGGCAGCAACAAGAAGGGCAACAAGAGATTGGAAAGTGGTACGGATTCCCAGAACTGGAGTGTTCTTGGCCATCAAAAAAGCTTGTTGGGTAAGTTCTTAATGTTCGTAGCTTTCCAAGTTGTCTATATATCCAACTTTGAAGTTTGGTTTTATCTTTTTCACGGTTCCTTTTCCTGATTAGGAGTAGTGGAAAACTGGCTTGAAGTTGGTCGCTGAAAGCAATAGTTCGACGAATGGTCTTTTCTAGGTTTGTTATAATATCTCATTAGGATTCATAATCATAATACTACAGATCTCGTTACCTTTTTATTTTAATTACATCTTATAATCATTCGTAACCATAACCGTAACCCGTGTTTTAAAAATTAGATCGGACGTTAAAACGGTAAGATAAGAAATTTATGGGTTAAAAGATTCAACCGATATTAAATCTTGTAACACTAATTAAAAATTAAATAAAATTAAAGAATTTGAAATATGATTGAAAGATATTATTTTTATTTATCAAATGATATGAAGTTTAATTGAAAATAACCGATTGATTAATAAACTCCTCAAATTTTAACAACCAAAGTTATTAAAATAAATTAAACCGATATGTTAAAAATTCACTAATTAAAGATTAAATAAATTTAAAGTTTTTGAAATATAATTAAAAAAGATTATCGTTATTTATCAAATAATTTGAATTTAATTGAAAATTGATCGATTAATTAATAAACAGACCGAAATGCTAAAAACTCAACCAAAAAATTAAACAATTCGATATTTTTATAATTAAATCGGCCTAATAGATTGAATTTTTTAACCATTTTCCATATCTATGTATATAATCTATAGTCTTACAACTTAAAAGTTGTAAGTAATTAATACTCTTTATTGGTATTGTCGCTTATAGATAATTTAATATCTTTATGAGGTGTGTAAAATAAAATATTAAATATACGAAATAATTTAGGTGTTAAATAAAATATTAAATATACGAAATAATTTAATTTATAAATTATGTATTTTTAATAAATTATTTAACGTGTTAAGAACAATATTATAATATATTTATATTCATTTTTTACTAACTATCCTTTTATGATTAAAGTGAATTATAATTACAAGCTTATGGATAAAACTCGATAGATTACATTAAAAGTTGATAGTAGAATATGACCTTCGGTTATGTTTAGTAGGAGATTTATTAATAAAATAGAATAAAATATAATATTATTTTATCGTTTGAGATGAAGGTTTATAATGAAATAGAAGATAAGGGTTTTATATTATAACTCATTCTATCTTAAGCTGTTAGGAAGTGCCTAAATCACCCCCAAAAGTTAGCTCAAGAGGGTGAGGTTTGCACATTGTTATAAACTCTTGAATGCCTTGGTAATTGTCCGAAGTCTAGAGCAAGACTGGACATCTGATGGACATATAGGACAAAGGGATATAACCGAGCACCGCCCCTAACTATCGAGACAAATTGGTTCTGATACCATATTAGAAAATGTCTAACTCACCCCCAAAAGCTAGTTCAAGAGGATGAAGTTTGCACACTATTATAAACTCTTGAATGCCTTGATAATTGTTCGATGTGGGATTCCTGACATAAGCAGTAAAAATAAAAATAACCAATTTGAGACGTTTATGATGGAATGTAAAATGATAAATAACTTTATATTATATTACATTATTAACCCTTCATCCACACAACATTTCACTATATTATAATAGGAATCTTTCCGTGTTGTTTCTAATATTACATCCATTTACGTTTCATTCTATCAAATTTCATTTCATAAAAAACTTTACGTTCAACTAAGCATAATCTTAATTTAATTAAGGTTTGTAATTACGTTCGTATTACTTATAATTATATTTGTATCGTCTTAATTAATTATAATACGGAAAAATAAATAAATAAGCATTATGTTGCGGTGGTTAGTGTCTCTACATCTGTATTCTTTGACGTGAAGTTACCTCAATAGTTTCATCAATTTATGCCTTAATTTTGTACCAATGTATATATATATATATAGAAACTATGATAGCCTTCTATTTGATGGATAAGGCTTCTTTTGACTGTCACATTCCTCAAACTAAAAGTGAATGTGCGCTTTACCAACTAAAAAAGCTTATAGTCTTCTTCAAGATAATGTGAAATAAGAATGAAATGGTTCTTCTTAATGACTTTGATGTACGTAAGCTAATCAAGTGGGTATGGATTGATCCCTAATCATTATCATTTATATAATTATTGTTCGAGTTGGTGGAGTCAGAGGCATTGAGATTAAAAGGTTTTGTGTTCGAATCTCCCTACCTACGTTTTTTCGATCGAGCATGTTGTACAAAATTTATCTAGGGCGGAGTACCCGATTGGCCCCGATTTGCAAGTTATTGCATTAGTTTGGAGGTTTATTCAGTGAACATTCAAAAGATAGCAGCTGCAAGTTCCTCCATTTTTTTTAAATTAATGTTTTTGTTATAGAATTAAGAAAGACAAGTAATTCAATTTTTATATTATTTCGTTAGTCACATCGGTAAAATATTTATAAAAAGCGTTTAAACTAAATTATTCTACAAATGTTTAATTAAAAATGTTTAAAAATTGAATACTAAAATAAAATATTAAAAATATATAAATTAATTATTTATAATTAATTATATAACTGCGAAACTCTCGTTATAAAACTTTAATTTTTTAAACTTCAAGCCTATTAAATCATAAGGATCTGTTTGGTTGGATGTTAATTAATGGAATGAAATTAGTGGAATGGAACAGAACGGTTTATAATAGAATAAAATATAATATAGTGAAAAGTTGCTTGGAATGGATGGAATGATTCATAATGTAATGTAGTGAAATATTGTTTGCAAGATTGATGGAATAGAATGCAATGTATAATAAATAACTATTATATCCCTGATATTAAAATAGTTATTATAGGAGG
>JANZLX010000004.1:30789610-30817765 GCA_025531955.1 Erythroxylum orinocense | reverse complement strand
TATAATTTTAAATCATTAATTATGTTTAATTAAAAAGTCACAGTCCACGTCAAAACTGTGACAATTAATTTTTTTATATTATATATTTTATAATAATAAATATTTTATTATTAATTATATACAACTTATTATTAATTATATAAAATTATTATTATTAATTATTTAATTTAATTTATTCTATTATATGTTATTTATATTTAAAAATAATTTATGTATATAAAAATACATACAATCAATTAAAGAATACTTTTTTATATATTTTATTTTTATTAATAAGATTTTATTAAAAAATTTTATTATATCATTAATTATATACAATTTATTATTAATAATATAAAAATATTATTATTAAGGTAAAGAAAAATAATATAAAAATATTAATAATTATATACAATTTTTGTGGACCATAATAAATGAGTATGAGAAAAAAGAGGTTAGGGATAGAAGAAATAATTGATATTAAGAAAAATTATTGATGATATATTAGATCGATGGTACGTATTTATTAGTTTACGTTCTATTCTAAATCCTTCGAATCAAAGGTTTCTTATTTTTATTGTTTAGGATAGAATGAAATGTACCATGAAATCCTCCGCTTTCATCCCATTTCGTTCCATTCTATTATAAAGCTTTTAACCAAACGATAAAAATGTGTTACTTTTTATTCTCTTTTATTATTTATCCCTCAACCAAACAATCAGCACCTAACTATTTCTAAAATTTAACTTGGATCTCAAACTCAACGGACTCAAATTTGATCAATCAGTTCTAAATCGGACAAGATGAAACCCTCCAAAGCACAAACATCAAAATACGAAAAATGAAAACGGTGGCGTGAAAGCATGAAAAAATGGACAATCCTACTCACGAGAACATTTAAAAAAGCAGGTCCCGTCTTCTTCCCACTTGCACCTCAACTTGCCAATCTGTCTTATTCAACACACATGTAGAGATACTGCAACTTGCTCTTCCTTTCTCTTTTGAAAAGAAGACAAAAACCCAACAACAACAAATAATTAAATATTATTGCAAGTTGCAAGTTGACACTTAACCATTTTAATAGCCAACTGCGACTTTTACTCTTATTGTCGCCCCTCAAGTCTCAACCCGTAATTTTAATCGATAATTAAAAAACTTGATTGATGGATTTTTTTTAATTTTTCACATCGATTTATTTTAATAATTATTGTTATTAAAAATCTGTTAGTTTATTAATTAAGTGATCGGATTTTGTAAATTAACAAAATTTTATAAAATAAAACATAATTTTATTTTAAAACCTTTTTTAATCAAACTTTAAATTTATTTATAGGTAACGACAATCTCGTTCAATCATATTTTAAATTATTTAATTTTATTTAATCTTTAGCTGATTTTATGACGGTCTAATACCGACTAAATCTTATCAGTTTAATTTTTGGTTCAATTTTTAAAACATTTCTTATACGAGACAATCTAACTCGTAAATTTTTAATAATTTATTTTACTTTTGTAATAAAAGATTAAAATGTATTTTTTAAATAATTAACTTAACCCTGCATTTTTTTTGTCTTACAAATGCACAAAATAATTAAAAGTCATGTGAGACAATTGTTTTGGAAACGGAAGAACTCGTAATTGCTACTCTTTGAATGCGTATTAGGTAAATCTCTGAATTGACGTAATAGCCTACAAATCAGGTCAACTGAGTATTTTGTACTAGACAAGTCTTGTACGACAGGCTCAATTAAAAGGGCGAAAATAAGAGAAATAAAACACAAGACCTTTTGGCGTTATGCCCCTCCACTTCACCAATGTTAGTGAATATATAAAACTAATTAAGTTGGTTAATATGGTATCAGAGCCTTTGTGATCAAGTGGTCGTGAGTTCAAATTCTACCACCCACCTATTATTCAGCACAAGGTAAAGTAAGTTTGTTTAAGTTTCAAATTCAAAAAGCTTTTACTTGAAGGAATGTGTTAGTAATTATATAAAACTAATTAAGTTGACCTCGTAAATTAACTTAAACTATTGTACTTTTTAATCAACTCGATCACTTCGAGAGGCATGTGAGATAATTTGTTTTCCCTTTTAATAACTATCATTTCCTTTTTGAAAAAATCATGTTCTAAAGCATCTTAACAGCACACTCATCGAAACCATAAAGGACTTTTTTTTATATAATTTATGAAATTTTGGTACGAGAAAGAATATTCGAATGAGATTTTGGTTTTTTTAATCAATGCCCATTAAAGAAAGAGCTCTTCTTTATCATAATTCAACAACTTGCTTTAATCTAACTGCTTCCTTTAGACCATACACTAGCTAGCTCGTCATGTTAATCTCTTTCTTTTATACTCCCTCTTATTTAAAGTAAGTGTCATTTTAAAGAAATGCATACTTATTAAGAAAGTTAATGAAATGTCTGATATACCCTTATTAATTACATATTAAAGTGTCTTAAAAATATAATCCATGTAATCTATGTAATTAAGATGTGAGAGAAATTAAGGGTAATTTTGGAAGTAAAATCATAAATATGCATAAAAAGTCACAAAGGACACTTATTTTGAATAATTAAAATCCCTCACACTTATTTTAAATAGGAGAGAGTATTAATTACAAAAATAAAAACAAAATTTCCAATTTTACCATCTTTTAAAACCGATGATTAGAAAACTCAACCAATTTGCTGATTTAACAGTAAAAATCTTAAGTCATGTAATCTTTTTGTTCGATTTTCAACTTTTTAGCTCGATTTACTTTAATAACTTTTATTAAAAATTGAATGATTTATTAATTAATTAGTTAATTTTTATTAATTAATAAATTCTTATAAAATAAAATTAATGAATTAAAATTTTATTTAACAATCTCTTTTTTAATTAAACTTCAAATTCTTTATAATTTTTTGAATTACATTTCAAATTTCTTAATTTTATTTAATTTTTAACTAATTTTATGACGGTCTAATACTGATTAAATCTTAAATTTCTTATCTTATCGATTTAATTTTCTATATGATTTTTTAATCATCGCTTAAAACATGTCATTTTCCAATGAACAATTTAATAAATTATCGTCGGTGGGTGGTAATGACGAGAGAAAAATAGTGAAAGCTATCTAAGATCATGTTGGGTTATGACTTTATAATCATTAATATAAAAAAAGATAAAACAAATCAATCCTATATGTTTAATTAATTACATATTAAATATTATAATTCAAATTAGTATTCTCCTAAAAATATATATTTAAATAATTACAGATACAATTATTATAAATTATATTAATTATTTGCAATTTGAGACTTTAAAGTACACTAATAAATGAAGAAACCTTAACATTAAACTAGTTTACACTCGCAAACCCACATCGAATACTCACAAAAACGACGTCGCTCGGTCATTTTCTTTCATGAAACTAACTGTTTTTAACTGTATTTATAAAAACGTACGTGAACATAATAGTGTAATAATATCATCACTCACGAGTCATGAAGACGACCTGCCGTGGCTCACCGAGTTCTCGGCGATCTGAGCCAGAGACTGGAGATTGCAACGTACGATCGTGTCCACGAACACGCACGTGTCCTCCACCGTGTTTCCGGGAGGAATATCGACGACGTATGACTCAACAACCACCGTCCCGTTACCCGCAGGAGAAGCGTGGAGTGTGGTGACGGAGCGGTAATTCGCTAGACGGTGGTCTCCGCCGACAACGCTGAAGCTGATGACATGGCGCTCGTCGTCAAGGATCTCGAGCCTCTCGGTGCTGTTAGCGGCTGGGAGACCGGAGATAACGTGGATTTCACGGAGCGTGCCGACGTTGCCGTCACCGTTAATGACGTGGCAACTCTTGACGAAGTGTTTGTAACCTTGTGGTTTGTCGAAGCGTCTGACGACGGGCCACACGGTGGAGACTGGGGCGGATATGTGCTGAACCGCGGCGGAGGAGCACTGGTTGGGGCCTAGGGCGTGTGTGTGGTAGCGTGCGACGGAGTCAGGCACAGGGGTGGAGCACGTTAGAGGGGACCAACGTTGGTGAGTGGGGGTGTTGACGGTGGCGTTAGTGGTGATGTTGTTGATCCGATGAAGAAGAAGCGAGGACTTTGATTGGTTAGAAGGCATTATAAGTACAGTTTCGGAGCTTTTCTTGGTCGTGGTTTGTGAGGGACACAACGCTGGTTTTTGTGTTTACTTGAGTAGCGCATATAAATGTCTTAGAACTTGGAGAGATGTTTTATCTTTTAAAATTACCAGATTAGCCTTGCCTTTTGTTTGGTCAAATGACCAGTGCATCCTCTAATAATCTCTATTTTTTTGGTAGAATTACCAAATTAAAATTAAATGAAAAATTCGAATTAATTGATATTACAATATTATCTTTATTTATTGAAAAAGTTAAAATTTACTTAAAGAAGGAAAATATGAAATAAAAATTAATTAATTGATTTTAGTTTATAAAAACGGGCTAATTTATAAAAATCAGTTGATCAATTAATAAATTTACTTATTTTTAATAACAAGAGTTATTAAGTTAAACCAAACTAAAAATAAACAATCAAACATAAAAATTAACTAATCAAAAAATTTAACAATCAGATCGGTTCAATTTCTTAATAATTGATAATTTATACAATTCGAATATCAGTTGAATTTGAAACTTAAAACGAGTCATTTAGTGTGATCTGAGTAATATTGTACCTCTTAGAGTGGATCCGACTTATTGTTATCCCTAACAATATAACATTATTCCTTTATTAATCCAAAACTAAAGGGGTGTATAGTAATTTCAGAATTGGTAGTTTGGGAATTAAAGAGAGAGAGAGAGAGAGAGAGAGGTCAAAATAGGAAAAGAAGCAAGTAGCATAGAGATGGAGACCAAAGGAACAAGACGAAGAACAAGTTGCAGAAGAGGATCGACCATATGAAACAGATGAAAAGCATTTGGGAACTGATTGACCCAGGAAGGTAAGGTACGGCTACTGCAAATATATACAGTTTCCAGGAACAAACACGCAGCCTGACGCCTGTTTCTCTCTTCTAAACTACCCACCCTTCTCCTTCTCTTTTTACTCTTTTTCTTTTAATTTCCAAAATTTTAATTATAGACCAACTTTAAAATAAATAAAAATTTAAACTTTCAATTTTTTCAATTTTAAGTTAAACTAATGCTTAAACTTTTAATTTTCTTCGATTATAATCCGATGTTACTTGTTATTCTCCCTATACTCTCAGCATTTGATTTCTGTCTGTTCTTTTGACTTCTTAAACTATTATCACATTATAACGTATTATACAAGTAAGCTCTTCGTTTTTAGCTCGTTCTTCTGATGTCCTTAATGTAAAGGTGTTGAGGCTGTGTAATATGAAAATCAAAAGGGTAACGGTGTTGAGAGAATAAACTGAAAACGAAAAAAAGAAATCAAAGCGTAAGGTCATTGGAGTTGCGTAATCTGATTTAGGCCATTTTAAACAACAACATCGTTTTAATTATATGATTAAACGACGTCATTTCATTAATCTTTATTTGTTGTGTTAATTTCAGCTAATATGTATTAATAGTTAAGGTTTCTGAAACACGTGACAAATCACGTCAGTAAACTTAAGGAAAATACTAACGCTGGGGTACAATTGGAAAAAAAAAATTTGAGCATCTTATTGTTACTTTTCTGAAGTTTGAACATTTTATTGCTATTTTTAAAAGTTTAAACTATAATTAAAAATTTGACAAAAGTTTAAGTTTTTTTAAAGTAATTAACCCAATTTTTTATACTGAAAAAGACTAAAAACATGGGTTGAAAAATAATGAATTCTCTAATTTTTAAAATATTAATTTTCTTAATCCAAGAGATAAAATCAAATAATTCGTGCATATTAATATCATTATCAACGTTATCATCAGCACCCCGTTAAAATTCCCTAGATATATTATATCCAAATTAGGCATAAAATGTATTTTTTTTTTTTGACTTGTGGTCTAGTCGGTCGTGTTAGGCCTAAGTCCAGACTAGAGTGTGCTAGGTCTAGGCTCATGTATCGACGGCCCATTCGTAGGTGATAATCTTCTATGCATACGTAAAGACCTAAATCTAACAGGTATTCCGGGTATATAAGATGCAACTTCATCATGAAAAAGGTACGACATTAGAACCTTAGTATTCTTTATTCCTAGCCACCAAAACACTCACAAAAAGACTGACTTAAGTGTTGGAGAGGCTTGCCGGTAATCAATCCCGGCGTGCCTTTTATTGTTTTGCAGATATTTTTTAGCTAAATTTAGACAAAATTATGGATCCAAGCAATAATATTCAGCCCCATTAAAATCAGACAAAACCAGCTTATTTTAACGCTGTGTTATTATAGATCTTGTCTTGTTCGTGAAACACCAAGTAGAACCGAACATTGGACCATTTCTACATGCATCTCTTTTTTTTTCCCCCTATCCTTTTGGTAAACAAAACAAGAGCAAGTTGATAGGTCTTGGACCCATTTTGGGCACGTGATAAAGAATAAACACCGACACGTGAATAAAAATCAAAAGGGTTCCTTAGACTAGAAGGCTAGTCGTCTCCTCTCTTCATTTGATTTGGACCACACTAAAAAATGGAATTATTTTATTTTCATTTTTAATTTTATTACTAAAATTGCGCCACTAAAAGGGGCGGTCCAAGTGGTGAAATTATTTTATAAAATCTTAATTAAAAAGTTGAAGGTTGTAATTAACTAATTGTAACGGGCGAAAATGATGAATTAATTAAATTTTAAACCGAATTTGAATTCAGAAAAATAACTGGATAAGTTGACTTGATTTAAATGAGCCGAATCGATTCGAATCATTTCAATTAAAATAATGTTGTTTCAATCTTCGGGTCAATTAAGCTTTGAGCTATCAACTATCCTCAAGTTGTTTTTTGAACCTAATTAAATCTTTCAATTTTTCAAAAAAATTCCCCTTTTAAGTCTTTGATTAAAAACTAACGACTAAGCACACACAATATGAATATTAGATATAGACTAATTAAATGTCATTAATATAATAACTGTACTTAACTCTTCAACTTTATCTGAACCTGAACCAATTAAATTTAAACTTAAATTAATAATTTAAGACAACTACAATAAATTACCAATTTGAGTTGAATTTAATTAGTTGAGTTCAAATTTAAGAGCCGAGTTAAATTGTCATGTAAATAACATTTGATTAGTTCATATTTGATGTTGATATCACATGTATTTCATCGTTAGTTTTTAACCAAATTCTAAAAGAAAGAGTTTTTTCCCCAAAAAAGCTAAAAAGATAAGAATTTTTTTTCTAACAATATCAAAAGATGTTTGTCTTTCACGCTAATAAAATTTGTAATTTGATTTATCAAGTCTAAATCTATCAGTTAGGGTAAGGATTACCGAACCTCTCTAAATTTCGTGTATCAACAAAACTTTCACTGGTCCCACAGTTATTCCCAAGTGGATCTGTCTATCGATTAAGCCTTGGTTGTATCATTCCTTTTCAGTGAGCAGCCTCAGATGATCAATCCTATAGTGTCAGTCATCAAAGAACTCCTTTCTCGAAACTAGGAGGTGCTAGTGTATCATGCTTTTTGAGAAGGTAATCGATGCGCAGATTGGTTAGCTAATTATAGTTATCAATTGTCACTTGGAGTGAAATGGTTTCTTGAAGTTATGGATAGACTTTGGCCCTTACTGTTAGTCGACTCTGTTGGAGTCGCACTCCCTCGAGTAACCCGCATGTAGTTATTCTTTAGGCTTAGGCCCCATTACATATATATATAAAAAAAACGAAACTTTCACTGAATTATTGTTGTTGTTGAAGTATGAAGGAATTGTTTTATATTAGATGAAAAATTTTCAAATAAAGAATAATATCCCACAAAGTCATGGAGCATCACCTTCCTTGAACCTACATTGGCTGTGAAATTAGTTTGGACGAATTCAAGGTCCTATATATTATATATTCAAAGTCAATCCTTTTTATTGGTAGGCTAAAAAATTATTTTTTATTTCCCTATAAAAATATAAAATAAAATAAAATTTTTATATTTAATTAGAAAAATTATTTAAGTAAGATTTGTTTTAATTTCATTTAATATAGATTCAATTAGTGATTTTTTAATATATTTTCTCAACTAATTTTTAAAATCAAATTTGTAATTAGGTCCAAAAAAGGGTTTTATAATATAATCTTAACAAAGTTTTAATATTCTCTTTTTTTAAATCGAATTTATTTTTCTTAATATTTATTTATTCTCTTATTTAAAATCATATTTATTTTTAGTTTTGTATTTTCTCAAATTTAATAAAAAAACTTGTTTGTTTGAATTTTTTTACTTTTAATTAATTCCAGTTTTAAAAAATTATAACAATCATAATTTTTTTTGTTTTTTACAATCTTATTTACTATTAATTAAATATATTATTTAATTATTAATAACATTATGAATAATTTATTTTTACATAATAATTTTATTTAAAATTTGTAATTAAAATAAATTAAATAATTATTAATAAATATAATTAAATATATAATATATTCAAAATATATAACTTTCAAATAAATTATGATCTAATAGTTAAAAAAATAGCTATATTTAAAGTTAAAATATATTTAAAATAAATATTAATTTATGATTAAAAAGTTAATTTTTAATTATTTACTAATATTTAAGTTTTATCTAAAATAGGGATAATTTTGAAAATTTATCGGTCAAAGTAAAATCCGAACAATTACCAGGAAAATCTCGCTCTGATGTTGACGTGGCATACTCTTAACGGCGAATACACCGAATGTGTACGCCCGAGAAGGACCGAACCCTATCTTTCGAAGACGAAACGAAGGACGACTCTGAGAGAAAGAGAGGAGAGATACAGAGAAGAAGAAGCTTGATCAATGGATCAGATAATGAACAAGGTTGGTTCGTATTGGTTGGGTCAGAGGGCTAACAAAGAGATCAATTCCGTTGGAGACGATATTAATGTAAGTGTCTCTCTAGGGTATTTGAAATCCAATCCTTTGAATTTTGGTTTATGAGTACGATCTGGTGATTGGGTGTTGCGGAACGTTCTCGAATGGTTCTTAGTGTTTGTTTAATGTGATTTTGCTGTAATTGAGTTCAAAATTGAAGAATTTGAGTGGTTTTAGAGGCAGTTTTAAGGGTATGGAAGGAATTGAAGCTAATAAACTAGAATTGAAGCTAAGTTAGGAGTTTTGAGTAGGAAAATTTGCTTAATTAAGAAGAGTCATTAAATGCATGAGCATTTATGTCATAGTTCTTCATACTACTATGCTTTGAATGCTTAAACATTTAAAGATTTCTATTTTTTTTTCCAGTCACTGTCAACCAGTATTGAAGGAGGAGCTAAATGGTTGGTTAACAAAATCAAAGGTTCGTTCTTTGAATTGTTGGTTTACTTTCTTTTACCTGTCTTCATTTATTGTGATGACTCCGAGCCAATAATTATGTCTTGTTTCGATGAAAATATCTCGAGTTCAAACAAAGCTCTGAGTTTGAGACAGATTATGTGTTTCTATAAGGCTAAATGAGATTCTTGGAGGATTTTAAGTGAGTTAGTTGACTGGAGAGCCTTTTTAGAGTTCCATGAATAAGCTTAAGACTCGCCACGAACCAAAATTGGTCATAGTCCTAATCTATATTTCCTTTGGAGTTGAGTGGTAACGTATTGGATTTGTGTTAAAATTTTCTATCGGGATCATCTTTTGATCCGGCATTCTTTTATGGAAACTTATGGTACAGGAAAAATGCAAAAGCCGTTGCCTGAGCTGCTTAAGGAGTATGATTTGGCAGTAGGGATCTTCCCTCGTGATGCCACTAATTATGAGTTCAATGAAGAGACTGGAAAGCTTACCGTCTACATTCCCTCTATTTGTGAAGTGGGCTACAAGGACTCCTCTGTCGTGCGGTTCTCTACAATTGTAACAGGGTATTTGGAGAAAGGAAAACTAGCTGATATCGAGGGAATGAAGACAAAAGTGGTGATTTGGGTTAAAGTGACTTGTATCACATCTGACGGGCCAAAGCTCCATTTTGCAGCGGGTATGAAGAAATCGAGAAAGAGGGAGGCTTATGAGGTTCTTAGGGATGGAATAAGTGTAGATAAGTTCTGAAGGGGTTAGAGTACTTGTGAATTCATAGGTTAAATGATTGTGAACGGGGTCCTCTCTTGTTATTATTTAGCTGTCTTACTTGACTAATAATGGAACATGTGCTACTCGTTGTTCTTCTTCTGGCAAGTTTTGGTAGTTCATTTATTTCCTTTGGAAAGAGAACTTGCAGGAACAAGTTAGTGAGGAAACCTTGTCACAGCCCCACATGCAAAGCACATAGCCACTTAGTTGTGGGACCTAAGCAGCCAAGCAATAACTTATGTACGTGCAATGCATTGCGAGGCTTAAGCGAATAGTAAGCTTTTCTGGTTGTTTAACTTTTGACCATTTGCTTCACTTGTTGAATATCAATGTTTGTCATACTGTTGGTTTTGGTGAAAAGATGGCCCAGTTCAGGTTTTGTGACCTACTTTGAGAACTTGCAGTGGCTCTCACGTCTCAAGTTTAGAGTACAGTTGTAACAGACGAACATATGGCCCAGTTTGGGTTCAATGGAATATGAAGTTCATGCTTAAATGGACAATATGGTATAGATTGAGATTCTTCATCTACATCAACTATGTTTCAAACACAACGTTTAAGAAAGACCCCTTTGTCCCATCTAAAATCTGCAACTATTAGGTATTATTATTTGCTCTGGCACTTCAGAAATCCATCTTCTATAAGAGAGAGTGGCTTAAAAAGCTTCGATTAGCTTGCAAGAAGCTCATGAAAATGGCTGAATTCTCATCAATGATTCTTCTTGGTACTCCAAAGCACAATAATGTCGGTTCTCAGTTATGAGAATCTCATCTGTCCCAATGTCAGGCGGGATCAGATCACCTGTTTTCATTACTCTTTTCTAACTTTGTATTATAAAAATCTATTGAGCTCACAAAAATTGGACGGCCGGGATTGTACTGGAACAGAGGGCATACCGAAATTGGGAATAAAAAATCTTGAGTCGTAATGGTGGATATGGATAAGACATTAACTTTGGATCAGTTCACTCTGAAATCTCATTATTAATTAGACCAAAAAAAATATATGTCAATATTGAACCTAAGTCTGGTCAAACTGGACCTTAGTTTGACCAATCCTATTGAATTTGGGTTGGGCTTTTTGCCATATCTGATCCTTTTAGCAGGATTCAGATTGCTGTTTACAGTACCTATAAATCATCTCATTCTGCATAATCTGAAACTTGGAGCAATAATTGAGGACATAATCTTAGAGAATCTGCATAATGTACAAATGATCCCAATACATGCATAAATCATCTCAGCCCCTTTAAGAACCAACAATGAAAAGCTTGGAGAATGAAAATCCCAATATTGACACCAAATACTTCAATTATCTTCATTACTTTTCAGCTGATGAAAGAAGGTTTTTGATGCTTCATAAGTAGACCAGCAAATTGCAGCAGCTGGAGCATGAAACAGAACTCTTGGAGTCCATCCCCTTATAAGTGCACCATATCCATCTTTCTTCACTACTGTTTTAAGAACATAACCTACTGAACTACTAGAAAATCTATCACAACCACAAACTCCCTGCCAACCAAAGAGAAGTTTCATATCAGAGACAATTCTGTGTCAGGATGAGAACACAATCAAAGTTACGAATACTATACCGGAACTTTTATATTTTAGTATTGTTTTCCGATCTATCCGAAGGAAAGTATGGAAAGATTGAATCTTTGTGCAAATATGGAAGCAAAAGCATTGAAAATATTTGCTCACCTGACATTGTAATTGGGTTTTGACAACATCAAGTGGTGTTGTAACAGCAGCAGCCAAACCTCCAGCAACTGCTCCGGCTGTGGCATGCACTACAAACCTCTCATCACTAGCACTCTCCGGTGAAACCTCCATCAACGCCTTCTTCGCTGCCTCATAAGTTGCGAACTGAACTGCCGTGAACGGCGCATTCATTACAACAGTAGTCCTGTACGAAGCATAAAACGCTCCAACGCCGTCCTGCATAAGTATCCTTCTAACACAGTCCAAAACACCCTTATAAGGACTACTCTTCAACTGTAGCCTCTGCTTGACAACATCCATTGGCGTGAACACAGCGTCGCTGGCCACCGTTGCGCATACGCCGGAAACGGCGTGGACCACCGTGTCATTCATGTTCCCGCCTGAAAACAACTGCTTGCAGAGCTCGTACACGGAGAAGTACACGGCATGAGCAGGTCCAGCACCGAGCCCCATCGCACTGATACCACGATAAAGCCCTGCAGGTCCTTCGAGCTTTAGTATCGAACCTAGAGCTCGTCCGACACCGACATGCTGGTTCGAGCACGACCCACCTATGACCTGCATGCGGGTTTTCAGAGTGTCAACAGGAAACATGGCCGTGTGTTCGATCAAACCAGCAACGGATCCTGCAACCATGTACTGCCAGAAGCGGAGACCGTCGTGAGTCGGTGGTGGTGAGACGGAGATTTCTGGGATTTCATGGTGGTGGAAATCAGGAGTAGTATGATATTCTGCCGAGGCGTTCGCAGCCATGTTTACGGTGGAAATAGGTGGTGGGATTGGAGGTGCACAATCCATGTTATGAACTGTAATATTTAGATCGTTTTTGAAGTTGGGTAGTGGATGATTGCGGTCTGAAGATCGCTTTCGTGCTCTTGATGGGATTGAATTGTCGTCATTCGCAGAACTATTATCTAAGCAAGAGGATTTTTGGAACGAGAAAGTGACAATAAAAGAACCTGTAAGTAGAGATAAAAAGAAAGAAGCTTGTTTACTAGCCGTCAATGGCCGTCCATTATCAGAACTTGTAAATGAGCTTTCTTTCTGCAGATTTTGGATTAATCATCAGTTTCAAGTAACCAAAAGACTTGATAGGTTCCTTAATTCTTGGAAAATCATGAAACTCATAAGCAAAAGAATTTATCAGAAACAAAGAAGTTCTTACATTTACAGATACAGTTTGAACCATAGCTAGAAGACAAGGTAAGCAGACGTGTGTCGCCCACAAGACTATCCGCCTTGTACACAAAAACTTTTGACGGTCAATTACAAAATGAGATCACCGTCATCTTCTACTCGCGGTGACCGAAAGCATAGCCATAAAAGCATCTATCGTAGATAGGAAAGGCAAAGCATTTCAGGCTTCTTCGGGATAGGGATGGCCATTCTTGGTCCGTTTTCCCAAATTTAGCTGTTTTCAATAATTAGATTTATCGATCAGCGGTATTGGAGGACACAAGATTCTCTACTCTTTGGAGCAAAAGGTTGAATCCCCAACTCAAAGGGCCCCCCACACCCCGGCCCGACGAAGCAACTGGGAGGATGTAAATCAGGTACTCAGCGGCCCGCTAAGGGGGAGGTGAGCCACCCACAGGCCTACAAGGAGCCCACCCTCAAAGCCCACAAGGGACTCAAGAATGTTACTCCCACACTGCAAGCCGTGGGATTCGAACCGTGCACCTTGGAGCAAATCTACCCCTCCGGAACCAATTGAGCTACGCCCTGCGGGCACAAGATTCTCTACTCAGTTTTACGGCTTCTTGTTCTATTTCATAAATTTCTCCTATTTATTTGCGCGAATCTTTTATATATTTTATGTAAATAAATAGTTGAGATTTATGAGATAAAATAAAATATTATAAAATTAGATAAAAAATTTAGATTCATATTAAAGACGGGATTCTCTCTTCATTTTATCTTATTTTTATTTTATCTCATAAATTTCAGTCATTTATTTATATAAGACCTACATAAATAAATGACTGAAATTTACGAGATAGAATAAAGATAAGGTAAAATAGACAAAAGATCTTGACTTGCCATATTATTGAGTAAAATAATATTGTTTTATTAAGAAGATTTGGTCTCAGGTAAATTTAGGTCTGCATAATTCAAATATGAACTTAATTAAAAAAGTAATTTTATATTTTTAATTAAAAAATTATTTTTAAAAAATTGGCGACAGTTGCCATCCGTACTTTGGGGTTGAAATCACCCGGTATAGCTCATTTTGAGTCGGATTCAAATTTTGTGGATGTATTAAAAATCAAAAACTTTGAATAAGTCAATTTTTTAATATAATTTTTAATTTCTTAATTCGATTTAGTTTAATAATTTTTAGAATCGATCATTTTATTAATTAATAAATTAATTTTCTTAAATTAATAATTTTTATAAATCAAAATAATTTAAATATTTTATATGTAAGAATAGTCTTTTTTAATTAATTTTTAAATTTTATTTAATCTTTAATCAGTTTTATGATAATCTATTACTAGTTAAAACTTTTAATCCTTAAATCTCTCTTATTTTACTGGTTTAATTTTCCGTTCAATTTTTAAAGCATTTTGTTTTGTTAAGTTTAATAAAACAAAATTGATTCGTTTAAGAGGAAAATATCAAATTCCAACCCGAGCGGCATTTTTTAATAAATAAAACAAAATATTTTAAATTTCAAACTGATAATCACAATAAATAAAAATTTTGTTAATACGTAATATTTGAAAAGATTTAATAATACAAAACGTTACTCTTAACTAATAGAGATATTATTTCCAAATCGCAAAGAGGCAATAAAAATACCGGCCGAGCCCGGGCTATCGTACAAAGCACAAGCATCAACATCCAACCCCAAAGGCGCACCGCACACAAACGTTCCTAGCCATGTAAAGCTCGACAAAGCACACATCGTCCTCTTCTTAAAAATAAAAGGTCCCCGCTTCTTCTATCCTATTCTTGCAGCCATTAAAGTCAAGTTCTCGCAATCTGACTCTTTTTGCAGTAAGTGGATTCCTTGCGTAAGTGTACGAAAAACCCTCCTTTTCTCCTTCGTTTTCTCCTTGATGGTACCCTCTCAAGCCAGAATGGCAGGGCTTACTGGCTCCAAGTTAACGAACCCAGTTAAGTTTTTTTTTTTTTAACAGACCTGCTATTAGTCAAAGGTAGGGAAGTGATCCCAAACCATCAAGGGGGCATACAAATGAGAATGTCGAGCTAACTCATGAGCTTTGACATTACTATGTCGGTGAAGCCAGCGTACTGAAACAACAATGTTACGCCTAAGAACATCTAAACAATCATCAATGATTTTACCAAAGTCAGATGAGTCTTTCCGAGATGATTGAAGAGCGGTATAAATTTCCTGAGCATGGCCAGGCAGATGCAAGTCAACCCAATCAAACTTAAATTTGAGCCTGGATCTCAAAACCTAATTACAAAATTTTGCGTTGAGCTTGAGCCTAGATGGGTTGAAACTGGCCTGACCCATTATCACCCTACTATCAAGTGTACTGAATTTACTCGTATTCTCACAAACTTTATTATAAGATAGAAGACAAAAAAGGTTAGATCAAACCCTAAAAATAGGCTTGAACCAAATTTTAGTTCGGACGATCTAATCCAAATTATATATATATATAGGTAAAAAAGTTTAAATTTTAATTTAACAAACAAAATTTAGTCTGCTTAATTTATTGTTAATGTTATTTCTTATAATATTAAAGAAAAAATATATGCTTAACAAAATAAAGAAAAAAAACCAAAAACCTAGTTCAATAGATGTATTGGAATTTTTTGTCATTATTCGAATATTCACATATTTTAGTTTCTTTCAAAACTTCTTTTTAGTGTCTTCGTTGCAAGTCTAACTCTATAAGAAACCTCAAAGTGTCTGTCATTTATTATATTTCATCAATAGTCTAATTCTATTCATTTAATATTAGTCAGTCATGAACTTTGTGTTTATAGATGTAATCTCTCGGGAAGGGTTAGAATGACAGTATTAATCTTGGATTCAAACTTTAAAGATTTCAATTCTAATTTAACCTGTTATCATTAACAACCCTAATATAGTTGCAAAAGCTAGAAGTATTTAGCATTAGAAGCAATTATATTGTGATGAAGCACCTAATATTGATAGATTCAAATTTTGATTATGTTATAGAGAGATTATTAATATCACAAATAAACTAAACATACATATATACATATGCATATACAAAAGTATTTTTCTTTGTTTTGTTTCTTTGTCTTAACCAAATCCAAAATCATACTTGTCATATTCAACAAGTTGTAGCTAATTGGATAGCTTTGACAGGTGGAGACCATTAAAAAATTAGCTGAATGTGTTCCTCTTTTCTTCAATAATTCTTAAGAGAGATGGTTGCAAAATTAACATATTTAGAACTCATTCTGTTCTGCGATATTTGAGAATTACCGTCAATACTTCCGTGTAGGTAAGTTTCGGTATAATCCTTTGTTCCATAGTTTGGGTAAGATTATTTACAACTAACCAATTAAGAATTTTAACATGTATTCATACTAATAAGTACATCAAAGACGTAGTCATTGATTCTCCCAAGAGGCTACAATTATCACGAGCAAACATATTGATGACAAAAAACATATTTTTACTATGCTACTAATACTTGTACTTGCTCTACTATTTTGCCCAAGTCGGACTGAGGAAGTGTTACAGGCGTGTAAAACAAAAAAAAATGTTGATTCAATCTACGCATGCTATATTTAAATTTTATACTATTAAAGAATAGGTAAAAAAAACTCTTTTAAGATATAAATCCCAAATTTTAATAAAAATTTGGATTAAAAAGATATGCATAGATATCTTTTTAGTACCATCACAATTTTGTGTATCAATACATAACTTTTTCTTGAATCAAAAATAAAAAACGTTAAAATAAATCATATCGTTAATCGATATTAAAAGATAATTTTAAAAACCACATTAACAGAAACAATAAAAAATAGAAAAAAATTAAAAACTACAACAGAAAAACAGAAGTAGAACCAAACGACTCCTTAATTATAATATCATATAATCTATATTAATGACTTTGTACACTACAAACTGTCAAAAAATTAATTTGGTTAATATTTAACAATGATTAAAAAATTTAACTAGTTCGATCGATTTAACTATAAAAAATTTGAACCTTCTAACTTTTTGATTCGGTTTTCAATTTTTTCGGTTTGATTTATTTTAATAACTCTTGTTATTAAAAATTGATCAATTTATTAATAAAAATTATTTGATTTATTTTAATTTATAAGAACTTATTAATTTACAAAAATTGATCAATTAACAACCACTTTTTTCGATTAAATTTCAAATTTTGCGGTAGGTGAAAATAATATCTTTAATCAAATTTTAAAAATTTTAATTTTATTTAATCTTTAATTTATGCCTATTTAATAATGTTAAAACTTTTTATACTTTAAATATCTTATTTTATTAGTTTAACTTTCGTTCTGATTTTTAAAATATTGGCATTTAAACTGCCACCAGTTTTATCTTAAAAACGTTAAAGATGTAAAGTGGTAGTATAAATAATGGCAATTCGTATTATTTACCTTTTCCGACGACAATAGAAACAGTACAAACTTTCCGTTTGAAACTTAGAGGACATAACTCCACTTTGTGTGGAAATGGTAATATAAGACATTAAATTGTCTCGCCTGTTATTAAATCTCATCCACATATTTATACAGACTTCGTACAAACGTAAGGACGAAATTTAGTGAAACATGATAAAAACATCGTAACTGGAGCAGAAGATCTGATTCCGTTATTTAAGAAATGAAATTGCAGGTACTTTTGATGATGGAAAGCGTGCTGTTCCTTTCAGGACGTGTGTCTCAAAATCATTAGGATCCGGTAAAAAAAGATTCAATCACTGAAACTTTCAGGGAGGAAAGAACAAAATATGCTGATATTTAAATGAAAAACTGGAATCTTCACTCTGCTAAAAACCTGAGATTGGCCTGAAAAAACCTGAGGAGTTCATTTTCTGGAGTTCCTCTTCAGGTTGACCTGAAACAGACTTTCCAACAAGCTGCCCTCTTCCTCCTGGAATTTGATCGATAAGAAGAGTGAATCATCTCCCACATCACCTGAATATCTGCGTACTCTCTACATGATTCCATGTCCTTCGAAAGGGTTTTCAAGCCATAATTGTTTCCTGCCATTGAACATAAAAGAAAACTAAATCATCTCCAGATTATTTGGGTGATTATGAAGAACTTGGTCTTACCTCTAGCCTTCTGTCTCAAGCTTGAAGTGAGCTTCAGAAGCATACAGAATACAGTTGTTTGCTTGAAGCACCGCCAAGCTCTCCACTTCATTTCACAATGGCTACAGCCACGGCTCATCATTGATTCAATTTATATTTCATTTCCTTGAATAAATAAATATCAAGTGAAGGTGACAAATGAATCCTCCATCCCACAAAACAACATTTATTAGGACAAGGGAGCCTTTTTGCCTGTAGTTAAAATACATGTGTAACATTTGTTTAGGAAAGTTAAATGTTAGAAATTCAAAAGTGAAAATTTTTAAATCAGAAATAAATAACAATAACGATAATAATATTTTCTCACCAGAAAAGAATATAAAAATAAAGTTAATTATATATAAAAAATAATACTCGTTCTTCACATTTGATTAAATATAAACTCGTTTAGATATGATTTTGAACTTCTTTTCAAGTCTCTTAAAAACCCTTCATCAATATCATAATTAGGTTGGTGAAATTGTGAAGGAGCTAATTCAACCTAAATGAATTTATTTGTAGAAGGAGATGTTAAAAATTCATAAGTGAAATTATCCCGCATTAAAAAAGATATAAAAATAAAATAAGTTATATGTAAATATAAATTATATTTTAGTCTTTTTTTTAAGTTAATTATATTTTAGTCTTAAATTTTAAAGTGAAATATAATGTTCTGTCAATTTATGATTCAATTTTTCCTTGTGTCCTCTTAAAACCTTGATTAAACTTTCTTAGTTGAATCATCTCATGTTCTTAAGAGAAATGGAAACAGATCTTTTGTTCCCACTGCTCTATTCTCCTGTGTTCTTAAGCTCATTCATTCATTCACTTCTGCTTTTAGTATTCTATCTTATGTTTTTTCACATTTGAAGAGTCCTCTTGATGGGACACATAAGAGGCAAGCATCTTTGGACTATGCATAGAACGGTTTTGAAGATTCTCATTTCTATGGGAAGTGCATATGGGGACCTGGTCAACGGTTTGGTTGGTGTTTGCTTTAGTTCTTTAGTGTTCAAGACATTATCAAACTAATATAGAGAATTTTGACATATAATATGTGCAAAGAATGGCCTTTCAAAGAGTTCTGATAGGCTTGAAACCACCTAAAAACAGGAAGAGTTAATAGAATATGCTTGTAGTGTTATTGGATCCTCTTTGTGTCGCAATCAAAGCGTGAAAGATCGTCATAGAAGAAAGATTGAGTCATGTGCATATCAACAATTTTTGGTAGTACACTTCCTGCTCCTTCAACCAACCTTGTTCTCTAGTATGTTGTACTCTTTTATGGGATTAGTGAAAATTCTTGGTTGTCCAGGTACCTTTTATCTATGTATTGAGATGCTAATTATTGTATCGGTAGCTACTAATAACCACCGAATTGTCGGCTAAGAAAAGGGCTAATATGCTTGGAGTTCCAAGCACTGAGCAAAGAACAGATTTATGGATTCTGATGATTTGCTCAACTGAAGCATTCACTTGCGGTATTAGAGAGGATGTTCCTGAGAAGTTCCTGGAAATGTGCAGCTTCTTCCATGTAATAATTTAGCAGTTTGCAATAACCTTGTGAGGACAAGAACATCCTGACCTAGGCGTCCATGTAAATGTCAGGAAAATAATGAACCCAGTAGGGACAGTACTATCATGCATTGCATCGACTTCTCATATTTATGAAAGAACTGAATATACCAATCAGTCCATGAGGATATCTAAAAAGAAACAGTAAGCAAGATCAATCATTAAGATCCATAAGTACATACAAATTTCAGAAAATAGGTTACACAGACTGCAATTAATGCTTGTAGGAAGTTAGGCATCTCAGAATTAGCCAATCACAAATGAGAGAACTTTTAGCAGAAATTAAGATAAATCAGACACACAGAGAACTTCAGTCTTAAGCGAGTATTATATGAGTCGAAAATATTAAAGCTGGGCTTTCACCAGAACGAGGAAATTCCGAACTGCTGGCTAGAAAGAAATATATTCAGAAATCGTCATCGCAAAAGTAAAATGAATCCTTCTGCGCAAGTAGAACTTTAGTCTGAACAGAGTAACTAATGACACGTCTATAACATAAACGAGTCCTCCAGGGACACAAGGCAAAAATAGATCATCAAAAAAATTCTATGCAGCAGCTTGGGCTGCAAGCCTTTTCCTTGCCTCCTCAATGATTGATAATTTAATACCCTTGCCCTTCGGAAGAGACACCCATGGCTTGGTTCCTTTACCAATAGTGAACACATTGCCCAAGCGAGTGGCAAATTCGTGGCCTAGAGAATCTTGAATGTGGATGGTTTCGAAAGTACCCTTGTGCTTCTCTCTGTTCTTGATGATTCCAACTCGCCCCCTGTTCCTTCCTCCAGTAACCATGACAACATTTCCGACATCAAACTTGACGAAATCAGTGATCTTGTTGGTCTCGAAATCCAGTTTGATGGTGTCGTTAGCCTTGATGAGTGGATCTGGATAGCGTATGGTGCGACCATCATAAGTGTTGAGATACGGGATGCCTTTCTGACCAAATTGAACAGATCGCACTTTGCAAAGCTTGAACTGCATGACATTAAACTTGAATTGATCACTGCCTCCTAATGGGCTATAACTCAACCGCATATATATACAAATACATATATGCATAAATCAAGTGCATAGAGTTGATGACCATAAGCTCCCAAATTCAAACCAAAAAGCATTTGAAGGACAAGGAGAATCAGTAGACAAACCTTTGCCTCATCATCTCTGACCGAGTGAAGACGGAAGCGACCCTTGGTGTCATAGAGGAGACGGAAGTTCTCATTTGTCTTGGGAATTGACACAACATCTATCAAAAGATAGGAAAGTAGCATAACTTACAAACTAATGATCGCTTCTTGAAGGCAAAACACGTCATCATAATATCTTTAAAGGATCATGAAAAATATGGAACATAAAAGTAATCAAAGTACAAGATCAAAAGTATACCCATGAAACCAGCTGGGTAAGTTTTATCTGTCCTGACTTTCCCATCAACGAGAACATGTCGCTGCATTAGGATAGCAATAACTTCACGATATGTCAATGCATACTTCAACCTGTTTCGCAAAATAAGAATCAAAGGCAAGCATTCCCTCGATTTGTGAGGACCAGATGATGGCTTCGGTGCCTGCACGCAGCATAATAAGAAAAATGAGGTACTGAAAAACGAAACAAATAAAAATGAAACCACAAGCATAAGAACATTGTTAACATACAAATGCACCACCAAGTTTGTCAAGCATCCAGTGCTTTGGGGCATTGAGCCTCTTCAAGTGTTTCTTCAACCCTCTCGCCTGAAATGAAACAATATTTTAAGCATTAAAAAAAAACCAACAAAAGCACTCTTTTTTCCGACAATTTCAAGTAACTTAAATATCCAGTAGCAGTCATCCAATAGTAGCAGCAAAATTAGCGAAGCAAAGAAGAAAATGACTTTAAAGAAAGATCACATAAAATACACAATGGAACTATAATCAACAAGTAAATACAAAAGGAATCAACCAAGACCTCTGCCTAAGTTCAAACATAAATCCCAATTCAGATCTAGCAAGCAGAACCAAAATCCAAACAAATGCAAATCATAAAACACATACTACTTCAGTAAGACCCCCATAAACCCACCCAAAAAAAAGGCAAAAAAAAATATCTTGCGACCAAAGAGCGAAACCCAGATGAGAAATTATGCTATATATTAGAAAAGTGCGATAAAGAAGAAGCTAACCATCTTGAGCTCCAATTCCTGCGCTAAACGACTGAGCTATGCGGAGACAAAAAGAGGCTATTGGAAGCCTGCGGGTTTTTAAACACTAGGGTTTGGAAGGAAGATAATTTAACGACTTTTAAATATAGTACGAAAGTTTTATTTTATTTCAATCGAGTCCTAAAATTTATGAATGTTTTATAATTATATACGTGTGTGTATATATATATATATATTAAATGAATCTCATTAGAATTTTTTTAAATAAATTTCATAAATTCACATAAAATGGAAAATTTTATACTTTGAAAATTGTTAAAAAAAAGAAAAATAATTCTTTTTTATATTAAAATGGAATAATTCAGTGAATTAATTTATTTTTTAATAGAAATAAAGATGGCATTTGAGTTACGCGCGATTCGATCCCAACAAGCTAAGTTTAGGTTGGCTAGGCTTCTATCAAGCTTAGACTTGAATCTTAATACATATACGTAAAATAACGTCATTTTATTTAAACAATCTTACACAGTTTACTCTCGGAGTGAGCATTATTCGAGTCAGCTCGATTATCCGGCTCGGCTCGGCTCGGCTCGGCCCGGCCTGACTTAATTCAGGTAAAAAAATTCTAAATTTTGGATTAATTCAGGCCAGCCCGGGTATTACTCGAATTATTTTCAGGGTGGAACAGGTAACTCCGAAAAAATTCGAACCGGCTCGATTACCTGAATTAGGTTTAAAAGAATTATGAAATAGGATAATTAGGATAATTCGGGTAAATCGGGTCGAGCTAATTCGGGTAAATCTGGCCGGATAAATAGATATTTGGGTAAATCGGGCCGAGTAAATTCGAGTAATTGAAAATTCGGGTTCGGACCGAGTAAGGGAAAAAAATTTCGGGTAATTCGGCAGGCTCAGGTCTACTACCTCAAACCCTGATCAAGTCTCAAGCCAAGCCGAGGCCTCAACAGCAACGGTCTCCTAAACTCAGCCCGACCCATTATTACCCCTAATCATACCTCACAATTGAAAGTTTAAATATGGATTACAGCATTCTTTTTTTGTTAAGCAAATTAATTCATGCTTTTTAATAATGAATGAAAAAAAAATTCTAATTTTAAAAAATTATTATGGCAAGACTACTAAACTATTCATAGTGATTTTAAAGAAGCTTAAGCAATTAAATTATATATAAGAATGATAAAATTATATTATATAGAGAGAGATATAAAAATTTGTAAATCCAAAATTAAGAAATCGACTATAATTTTTTATTAAATATCAATTTGATTCCAACAAATTTTTTAATCCAATTAATAATAAAAATATATTAAGATAATATAATTATATTTATTTAAATTTGATTCATTTATTTATAACCAATCGTTTTATAAAAATACAATAGTAAAGCTGCGTATATTATAATCTCTTAAAAAAAGAGACGGTTTGAACCCGAGTCAAGTCGAGATTAGTCCGGATTGCCTTGGGCCTGGCCCATTATCATCTTTTTAATTTTAACTCTAGAATTTAAAGACATGTCGCTTCTAATTACGTATTCAATTCACACACAAAGAGCAATAACAAAAGCTTTCTTCCTCATAATCAAACACATCCAAAAATGGAAAATTTGGACAGGGAAATACATGAAAATCACAGCTAAAATTACATTGCCAAGGACAATCACTTACAGAAACTCAAGGATTCAACTCCTTTTAATCATGCACAATGCAATGAATCAAAATGGATGCCTCATCAGTTGTTGGAGCAGCATCATCTGCAATATCAAAATTGGAAATTGAAAAGTTGAAGGGTGAAAATTTGAAGAACAGAGGACATAGAAAAGTTGAAAATTTGAAGAACAGAGTGCAGAAACTTTCATAGCAGGTGGGATAATGATGATACCAAGATTACCTGGGAAAGATTTGGGTAAGTGGGAAACAATGTTTTCGATAATGCGTCCTCCACCTTCTTCTTCTTTCCCTGTTTCTTTTTGTTCTTTCTCTGCAACTTCTGATACCTCCTCTGTTTTGACTGTAGAAACATCCTCACTCAAAGGAGAAACCAAATTGGAGAGATGGTCAAGTAGACCACCACCTTCCTTTTCATGCTTCTCTTCTTCATCCTTTTCTTTGGCTTTTGGAACTTCCCCTGTAAAACCCAAGTTAGTCATGATATGCTTGATCAATCCACTTGGCTTATCTTCATCTCCATCTTTAAGATGATGATCATTTTCTTCTTCTCCAGGATTTACTGATAAGCTTCCAGCCTCACTGACCTCATCTTCCATTTCTTTTTTCTCACTCTACTGTGCTCTCTCAGCTTGTTTTACTTTCATCGCAAGCTTCACAGCAGAACGTCTTCATAAAGTAGAGAGTGACAAACGTCCTCGAACAAAGGATTGTTTATTGGCAAGCAATGCTTTCTCTACACGTAGCTCGGAACTCTTGTCTGATCTATCTGACAAGGTCGGTAGGTTTCCCTCTTCTTGCCCGATGGACTTACATCCCTCTTCTTGCCCGATGGACTAACACATTTTAGATCGGCCTGAAATCTGTTCGGGCTTAAAATCTGATCAGACTTGAACTTTTCAGATAAGCCCGAACAGATTTCTGGCTGAGCTTGGATCTGCGAATAATGTAAGGCCCAAGCTCTAAGCGCAACTCAATAAAAATCAAAATTTTGGAAGTTTGGGGTACCTGAACACACGGACACCATATAAGACATAGCAGAATAAGAAAAAGTTCGAATCTTGTCAATATAGAAGTGAACTTCTCAACCAATTCAAACATAATCCATGATCAAGTATATAGCTCTGAATCAAGAACTATCTTAAAGAGCAGTATAAGTATACACCATCCGTAAAACTCAAAGGGGGCTCAAGCCATATATGGAGATCTGATTTGAGTGAAATCTGCTTTAGATAGTCAAGACTCAGTAATACTGTCAGCCGATTTTGATTCGATATCTGGAGATATGACTTGAATGAAATCCGCTTTAGATAGTCAAGTCCCGACTCAGTAATACCGTCGGCCGATTTTGATTCGATTGTACAAGTTCTTCTCCTCGTCAGCTTTCTTTTTTTCCTCTCTTTTCTGTCTACGTCTGGCATCCCTTTCCTTGGCTTCAGCCTGGACTTTCTCCATTATGACGTTGAAACCAGGAACCGTCTTCTCAAGCTTGTTGAACACTTGTGTGCTCAGATTGTGAAAAATCCGAAACATGTGCTGGAGACGGAAGTTCCAGTGAGTAAATAAATCAAAGAATTACTAGATACCGCAAAAAGTTTAAACTGCGAGACATGTAATATGTTGAAGGACTAGCATAAAAATGTAAAGCAATCTTCTCAAGAAACAGAAATCATCAAAGCGGAGATTTGTTTGAGCATCAGACATATAAAACATGAAAAATCTGCTACTAATGGATTTAATAGCCTAAAACCAGAAAGCAAGAAACTTAAATAGAAAATTTATATTGTTGGAAGCAACACAATACCAAAACATCCTTGTTCCAATGCTGGATGTACGGAGGGCCTGTCGTGTATGAACCAAGAGGTTCACGATACCATTGTCCACCGTATGTGATTTGATCCATTGCTTGCTCAATGCTCAAAACCTCCCATGGCCTCAAGCCAGGTATAATCTTAGCTAATTCGCGCCTAAAACCAGAAAACAGAGACATAACACAGGAAAAGAATCAGTGAACATGCATTAAGTTCCGAGGGAATAAAAATGCTTCACCTACAGGGGACCACTTAGCCATCTAGTAACAAAACCAAGTGTCATAGTACCTGAGATCTTTAGGGATATATTTGTTTGGCATGTGATCCTCTTCAATGAGATTAGTCAATTCAGGGCCACTTGCCCACAGAAATAGAGCATAACTTGGAATTCTAACTCCTGGCCAAACACCATCATTAGCTTCCAAAACAGCTAAGTCACGTCTTTTGCTCTCGATGGCCTCTTGTTGCATTTGCTTGTAAGTTTTCTGCTCACGCCCCTTGAGAGGAACCCAAGGAGGTATACCTTTCTGCAGTTTATGAAGAAATTCCGTCGCTGCAGCGCCAAGTCTAACTGAGGCTCAAGGCAATAAACTGTGTCAGTTCACTGCAATCCCAAAGTTGATGCTTGACAAATTCCTATGTGTAACTCACTCAGCTAAGAGTGATACAAAACTTCATATTCAATGGATTGTCTTAAGCGATGCAAGAAAATTCTTTCAACATCCAAAATCTCCCTAATCGAATATAAATGTAAAGAAGTTTGTATTCAATTAGTGTGATTCCTTGACAACATCACTAATCCCATATGGTGACGCTTTCCTGACATTGATGAAACAACCAAGATTCAGCTACAGGTTAGACAGATATGTTTCCGAGACAATCTCAGTTCTCTACTTTTAATGAGGTTCTAACCAAGCTAGCACTTTTGGTCTGTAGGCGCTTGCAATCTGCATTAGCTGGCATAGTTGTTCCTGCTCTATCAATTCATTAACAAGCAGGGTCACACATGATCTAGCTTAGTTCTGTTTATGCTATTTCCTAATTTCCAAGCAAGCAGCAACCTTTTAAAACTCAAGAAGTTTATCCGCTAAGGCACAGGAAGGTCGTATTAGTTGGCCACTGTACATTCACGGAGGAACCTCGAAAGGGTCACAATCTTTTGAATAAATACGAGAAATAACACTTCTGTAGGACATCTTCAGATGCAGATGTTGTTTTATATGCCCAGTTCACTATCTATCAAAATAGTTGTTTTTAGATGCCCAGTTCACTATCTATCATAAAGAAAATTGAAGCTGACAAACCTTCCCAGGTAGCAATTGCACGTTCCATGCCGTAAATCATATGTATCGGTGCCCATTCATCCATGTCCTCCATCCATACGAAAGTATCCTTATCAATGATTCCACCACCCCACGCAGTTTTAAGCTGTATTAGCTCCATCGGCCCTCGAGTTCGCCCCAAACGATCCTTATAGTAAAACCCACCACTTCTCATAATGACTACAACCATAATAAAGAAGAACATCAGTGCGTAACTACTACCACTAAGATCAGTACAATAAGCAATTCATCATCCAATAAAAGAACTAATTCTAGAGTTTCCAAGCATGAAATGATAGCACTGAGCACAAATTCACAAGCTTTGTCCACAAAACTAACACATTTTCCTTAACTAGAGATCTAATCTTTCCATGATAAGAAGAATGAGATAGGTTACAGAAACTTCAGGAAAGCAACTCACAGTCGTAGTATCGCTTCTCGAGCCGTTTGTAGCCAATAGCTTGAGCAACATCAATAGGCCGACCAGGTGGGTACGGTCTCTGTCTAAAACCCCAAAGTCCAAAAAAGAACTGTCTTGCAAAATCCCAGAACTTATCATCACTCTCTTTCCTCGTCTTTATCGCCTTTCTCGGCATTGGCCGGCGGTCAGGTCCGTTGACGTGGGGCACCGCCTGCCATATCTTCCTATCTTCCCATCTGTACGGAATGGAGTTTGCTTTAAGCTCAATCTCGTTAATCTTGTCTGCTTTTTCAACAGCTCTCGCCATGAACTGAACCACAGGGCTCGCTCGAAACTCATCCCACCATCTCTTGTTCTCTTTGATTTCTTCTCTGCTGGGTTCTCTTTCTTTTCGAAGAGTGGGTCTTCGTTCAGAATCCCTTCAACTTCAGGCGTGTGACGGTAATCAGGCAGGTTCTCTTGTTCCCAGAAGAACCGTTCCGCCATTATTTCATAATGACCGGGTTTTCCGGTTCTGGGTCGGGCTTTTTGGTATCATGTGAACCGTTAATGGAGGAGCTGATTGAAGCAAAGTTCAGAGAAGTTTGGTGCGAGAAAGAGTCGGTAAAAGAGAGGAGGTTGATGGTGTTGATAATATTTTAATATTTATATTATGGAAGACTCCGTTTGACTTGGTCTTTAGGAGTATTTGTTAAGTTTAAAGTGCAGTGGTCCACGTTTTAAGTTAGTGGAAGTAGTTTCCTTTTTATTAGCTAATTTCGGTTCATATGCCTATATTAAGGCGATTCCATATCTGAATAGAAGTGTAGTAAACGTTTCCAGAATATCCTCTTCTGTCAATTTAAAGCTCGACTAGTTCATTTCTTTTCTTATCCGTGCTCAACAAAATTTAATTATGTTTGTTCAATTGAAGAATCTAACGATATTGATGAACTTTCACTTGATGAATTACAGAGTTCTTTGATGGTTCATGAGAGGAAGATGAACAAGGAAGAAAGAGAGGAGCTTGCTCTAAAGTTATCAATTGATCGGTCGGTAGACCATGGTGC
>JANZLX010000004.1:30756347-30769731 GCA_025531955.1 Erythroxylum orinocense | reverse complement strand
GAAGAAATAAGCCGTTTGCTTGCTAATAGGATTTGATATAGAGATACAAGTGTCTGTATATTTATAGTGAACAACGTAGAGACAACCTGCACGTCAGGATATATGAACACACACACTTGTATCTAAGTAACATTAACAGGAAGCTTACCTACGATCAAACGAGTTTGGATTTGATGAAACAGTTTTGTTGTATAGACTTGTCAATTATACATTTACATTTCGGCTAAAACTCTTACAACGTACCAAAACTCTATTCCTAAGCCTTGTAGTCATCAATACGAGTTTCTTATATTTCGGCTACTACAATTTTGGAGCTTGGAAGTAACCCTTTTTTTTGGAACAAGGTTCTCTCTCCAATTTTATGGTGTCTTATTGTGTCCAGTGAATCTCAATCATTTATTTATGTGGGTTCCACGTGGGCCCCACATAAATAAACGTGAGGCCCGCATAAATAAATGGCTGAGATTCATTGGACACAATATGACACCATAAAAATTTGACAGAGGATCTGAACTCCTTTTTTTTTAAGAATTCAGATCCTCTGTCCAATATTATTGTGTCCAATAAATCTCAGCTATTTATTTATGTGGGTTTCACATAAAAACCGCGTGGATCCCCCAAAATAAATGGCTGAGATTTCATGAAACAGAATAAGACAGAGTAATATTAGACAGAAGATCTGAAATCTTTTCTTAGAGCCGTCAATTTTAAAATGCCAGGTTTGCTCTTTTTATTTTTCTGTTCAAACATTAGAATCACTACAAGAAAATTACAATTTAGCGACGGAAATTACCGACGAAATTTAGACATATTCCGTCGGTAACCTTATTTAGCGGCGGAATTTATTGACGAAAAAAGTCGTCGAAGATACGGCCGTAGGTAAATTTACCGACAGAAATTATTTCGTCGGTAAATTTACCGACGTAAATACGGAATTGTCGATGGTATAAAATAAAAAAAATTGTCAGAAAATTACCAACGGAATTGGCTAATCCGTCGGTAATTAGCGACGGAATTTATTCCGCCTATAATTCCTGCCTTTTTACCGACGGAACGAAAATTTCCGTCGCTAACTCCATTTACCGACGGAATTTTCCGTAGGTAAATTCAAAATTTTTTATTCCGCCAAAAATTTCCTCCATATTTAGCGATGAGTGTTAGTCTCATTGCTAAATTACTCAATTTTAGCGACATAAATATACTTTCCGTCGCTAATTTCCAACGGCATATTTTCATCGCTAATTTTTCATTGCTAACTTGTAGTGATTACCGACGGCCATAATGTTTCGTCGGTAACTTCCGTCGCTAATTTTGCCGCGACGAATTCCCTCCAAATTTAGCGACGAGTAGTAGTACCGTCGTTAAATCACTCAATTTTAGCGACGGGAATATACTTTCCGTCGCCAATTTCTAATGGTAATTATTCCGTCATTAAGTTTCCGCTGCTAATCCACATTTTTCTTGTAGTGAATGGTCTCAAACAATTACTCCCCATCACAACTATAATTAGGTAAATCATTAATTAAAATATCACAACTATAATAATCTCTCATATTTTTCATGATCTGCGTGAACTTTTGCTAGCAGATGTTCAAGAGATTGTTTTTACTCGTTCTTAGCATTTCTTTGTAGCGCTTCTAATGTACCAATAAAATAAAATAAAATAACACAGCTATAATAATCAATGTTTTAAAAATCGGACAAAGTTAAATAAATAAGACAAAAGACTAAGTTTAAAAGGTTAACAAATATTAAACCGTCATAAAATCAGATAAATATTAAATAAAATTAAAATTTTGAAATGAGATTAAAAAAGATTGTCCTTATTTATTAAAGAATTTGAGTTTAATTAAAAAGAGATTGTTAAATGAATATTAATTGATTTAATTTAATTTATAAAAATTGACCAATTAATTAATAAATTAATAAAATTTTAATAATAAGAATAATTAAAGTTAATCGAATCGAAAATTTAAAAACCGAACCATAAAATTAGAAGGTTCAAAGTTTTTACAACTGAAAGTTAAAAACTGAACTGATTAAGTTTTTTAATTAATGAAAATAATTTAATTTGAATTGTAATTTAAAATCCTTTTCAAATTAGGAATAATATAATATAGGTTTAATTGTATGAAATGCGACTATAATTATTGATAATATTGTACTCAGGATTTGGAGACACCTTCCGAAAACATAGGAGTTTGCCGCAACAATTTTGAAGAAACTGATGTCTCATTTGTATTAACGATCGAAAACCAAGTTTGCGTTCAAACTTCAAACTTTGTTCTCCAACCGTGTTTATGTCGTAAAAGGGACACATGTTACGTCCGACGGTGATTGCCATGCATGAAACCTGAAACCTGCGTATCTGTGTAGTGAGTCTCCTCTGTTTAATTTTATGTTGTTTTATTTTATTTTATGAATCTTAGCTATTTATTTATGTGAGCATGATATAGGTCCCGCATAAATAAACGTAAGACTTGTATATATAAATGGCTGAAATTTATGAAATAAAATAAGACATCATAAAATTGAACAGAAGATCTTATCCTTTTGTAATCCATGCACTACTTTACAGGATCTGTATATCCAATACTAAAGTGGACGACATATAGTTTCTTCGAGCCACATAGTTAAGGTACATATATGAGTGTGTATATAATATATATATATATATATATATTATCTTGTTCGTTAAGGCTTGACAACTTATGGATACGTGGGTTACTCTGAGTCCAAATTTTCTGTCTAATTTTTATAGTGTTTTATTGTGTCCAGTGAATCTCAACCATTCATTTATGCAGGTAGCCCACGCGGGACTTGCATAAATAAATGGTTGAGATTCACTGGATACAATAAGACACCATAAAATTGGACAGAAGATCTTGTTTCGGTTAATCTATGACATCTTCCTATGAAATTTGACATGTTCAAGTCTTTTTAACAAATGTATTCGGTGAAGGAAATCAAATGGTGAATGCTTCTAGCTGGAGATGAAAGGTTGAACAAGTACTGAAACTATGGAATTCCTAGACAAGAAATATTTCATATTCTTGGTGTACCTATGCGAGAACTCAGCCAGGACAACATACTTACACTACAAGAAAAATATCATTTAGTGATGGATATTATCTACGGTAAATTTTTGGATTCCTTTAGTAATAGAAATTGGAGACGGAATTAACCGACGGACAAAGGCGTCATAAAAACAGTCGTAGGTAATAATTTTCGATGCATAACAGAATCTCCGTCAGTAAATTATTCTGATGGTATTGTTTATTCCGTCGATAACTTTATTACAACATCACCATCGATTATGATTATCCCGTCAATGAGTATACAGGCGGTTTTTCTTCAACAAATCTTGACGGTAAAATTGGCGACAAGCTGTCAATATTACCGACGATAATTCTTTTTCCGTCAATAAATATCATGGATTTTACTGACAGTTTGTTGTGTTCCGTCTATAAATATAATACATTTTATTGGTGTACTTGTATTTCTGTCGACAAATATTTTTTAAAAAACCTGGCATTAAAATCTATTAATTTTAGGTATGATTTGCATTAAATTAGCAAATTAGTCGTCTATAAGGGTTATACAAATAGAGTTTATCTATATCGAAGAATGTGTGAAAATTTTAATAAATTAATAGGTCATATTTATAATAAACTAAAATTTTTATTTTTTATTACAAAATTAAATATATAATTTACCTTATTTTAAACCTATTTTTAAGCAAAGATAAAATCAATATTTTAAAAACTAAATCGGTTTGACTGATTTTATAGTTAAAACCTTGAATCCACTAATTTTTAGATTCAGTTAAAATATGATCAGTTTATTAATTAATTAGTCAATTTTTATAAGCTAAGTAATTTCTATAAACTAAAATAAAATGATTAATTTTTATGTAATGGTCTATTCTTTCAATTGTCCTTGCAATTTTTTGATAGATAAAGATAGTCTTCTTCAATCATTTTTAAAATTTATTTAATTTTTAACTGATTTTATGACTATTTAATACTAATTAAACCTTAAACCCCTTATTTTATCGGTCTAATTTTCGGTTTAGTATTTAAAATATTGGATAAAACTATAACCAATTAGTAATGCAATAATTAGCTTTTCTTATGTATGGACCAACCCATTTTAGCTTATATTGTAAGTACCCAATTAAATTTGACCTTACCTTTTAATAGAAAAAACAACTAATTTCTTAACAATTCTTTATGGTTTCTAGCCTTTTTTTTTTTTGGGAAACAAAGGAGTTCGTAGTCACTACCTTTTGTATGTGTATTGGGTAAATTTTCAGATTCATGCAATAACTTGTAAATAACGTCAATTGGGTACTCTGTATTAGGCAAGTCTTATATAACATGCTCGATCGAAAGAATATAGGTAAAAGAAATCATACATAAAACCTTTTAACCTTAGGACTCCCCCACTCCACCAATATAGCGGCTTCTAGCCATTAATTGGTGCTTCTCCTTTTCTTCTAAGTGATCGAGGTTGTCTTTTAGTCTTTAGCTTTCAGGATATTTTAGTTTTCGACATGTCTTATGAATTGTTTTCTTTCTAGAAAACAAGTATTAGTTGCCACAAAAAGGGATATATGTTCTGTTTCATGACCAGTTACTAGCTTTGCTTCCTAGGTAACAAAGCAAATATATTCTCCTTCTTGTTGCTTTGTTTTAAAATTTTAAAATGTATTAATAATTTTTCTATATTTTTTTATTTTAAAACTCTCGTTTGTCTTATTATTAATTTCCGGTAGAATCTTAACTGCAATTTTATTAATAAGCAATGGCGTAAACTAATGTAATATGTTGGGTGTCGTGCCTCTTAATTTAGCAGTTTTATTACTAAAGCATCTTTAATTAAAACTGGAATAGTGTTAAGACATGGAGCCTGATGAAATATTATGGACTTTACACCAGACTCTAGTGTATTGAAAATATTCATAGTGAATAAAAGAAACCCTAGCTGCCTATGGACGTAGTCACATTTTAGTAAACCACGTAAATCTGTATGTTTGTTTATTTTTTGCTCTGTTCTTTGATTATTATGATTGATCGTTTATAACAAACAGAAATTAAACCAGTAGGATAAGATATTTAAGGTTAAAAAAATTCTACCGCTATTAAACTGTCATAAAATTAGAAAAAAAGATTAACTAAAATTAAAAATATTAAAAATATATTTGAAAGAGATTGTCCTTACCTATCGATGAATTTAAAATTTAATTAAAAATAAATTGTTAAATGAAAATTAATTCATTTATTTTAGTTTATAAGAACTTACAAATTTATAAAATTAACTTACAATTAAAAATTGATCAGTTTTTTACATTAAAAGTTATTAGAGTAAATCTTTTTTACAATTTGAACCGATTTAACTGGTTGAGTTTTTAATCATTGTTTTAAAAATTGAACCGGTTTGACTAATTTAGCAGTGAAAACCCTGAACCGATTAACTTTTTAGTTCAATTGTTAATTTTCGAGTTAAATTCAGGTTAATAATTTTTGTTATTAAAATTGATCAATTTATTAATTAATCGGTCGATTTTCATGAACTAATTAATTTTCATTTAACAATTTCTTTTTTAATTAAACTTTTAAGTGAGGACAATATTTTTCAATCATTTTTAAATTATGCAATTTTATTCAATTTTTAATATTAGTTGAATCTTTTAAATCTTAAACTTCTTAGCTATCTTACTGAAAAAATTGATGTTATTAAAAAAATCAATTAATTTTATTTTAACGGTTACTTTTTTAATTAAACTTTAAATATTTTGATAAGTAAAAACAATTTTTTCAATCATTTATCAAAATTTTCAATTTTATTTAATCTTTAACTGATTTTATATCAGTTTAATACTGATTAAATCTTTTAAATCTTAAATATTTTTTTACTGGTTTAACTTCAGATTCAGCTTTAAAAATACTAGATAAAAGAAATAAATAAATAAGCAGGAAAAACACCACTTGCCCCATGAAATGAAGCAGACAACATTGTACTCGAGTTACTACTTAACATTGTTACATTTAATTAATATTTTTTTCCAATGCATCTCCTGAAATAATCTTAATTTCTGCCGGAAGTTGGCTTGAAACAAAGAGGGAAACACAGTATTCATTACACAATTTCCATTGCCAGCTTTTGAAGAAAGTTCAGTTGCGTGAAGCTTTAAACTTGGAAACCTGTGGTCATCACATGCTCGCTTTGGTGGGGATGATAACAAGTTTTGGAACAATATAGATAGTTGAGTTCAAAAGCTTTGGAACTATGAAACTTCCTTTTTCCTTTTCCTATTTTCCAATTCTTTTTGTTTATTTTCTTTATCCATTAAAAACATTGGATGTTTAATTAAAAAAACTATTAAATAAAAAATTTATTTATTTTACAAAGCCAATTAGTTTACGAAAATTATATGAATAATTAATAAATTGATTGATTTTTAACAATAAGAATTACTAAAATAAATCAAATCAAAAAATTAAAAATGAATTAAAAAATTGATCAATTCAAGGTTTTCACTGTTAAACTAGTTGAACCAGTTTAATTTTTTTAATTATCTGTGAAAATGAAAAATCAATCAACTATACATTCATCATTATCAAAAATAATTTTGAAAATTTAATTTATTAAGTATTTAATTTATTAAAATTTTACATATTATTTGATGTCAGTCCATCTTATGCCAATGAATTCATCTTATATTACAATTCATGTCAATAAAATTAATTAAAAAAAGAGTTAACAATGTACTAAATTTATAATAAAATTTAAAATTTAATAATTAATTAATATTTTTATTGATAATTAATGTTACAAAGTTAAGTAAAATTTTACATTTAAAATATACTTATTATATAATAAATGACAAACCTTGTTGAGATATAGGCTGTCAACAATGTAAAAGAGGTTTAGTTGTGCATAAACTTTGAATAAATTCGAACTCTTACATTGTCGCACTTTTTCACAAGAAACCAAAGTGAGCCTTAATTCATATAGTGCGTATGTAAAATTTTAGTTAATACATAAAGTTTAGAAAGTTCAGTAGTACGCAGTCTTATCAGTAGAGAGACTGTTTCGAATAATCATATGAAATATAATATTTAACACGCATACAAAGTTTTATATAATATCTAATAAGGTTATTTGTATTAATTAGTTTAGGAGTTAATTTAGCTAATTTTAGTTCATTTACACTACAGCTAAATTCAATAAACAAGTGAGTATATTGGATTGTTATTGTAATTTGTCATAATTATGATTGTATTTTCTAATTTTTTGGGTTGAAGGATCAAAAGGGACATAACAGAGAAAAAGATGGGAGCTAATTGTTTGAGTGTCAATCAGAGCGAGAATTCTGAGGTGGATTAAGTTTAGTTAAGTTCCAGGAATTTTGTCTGAAACGAGAAATGCCAGTGAAGAATCTGAACTCGATCAGGAACTTTCAGCCTGTCAAGAAATATCTCCAATTTTGTTCTTTTCCAGGCACTATAATATTTACATGAACATGCATTAACAAGTTATCGACAAGATCTCATCAATTTGAAGATCTTGAAACAAACTGGTTTTGAGTCTCTCCTGATCTCCTTAGCCTGCAAATTAAAAAGATGAGAGAAGACGAGTTCTTAGAGTTCTCGTGCCCAGTATACAGTAACAATGTTGAGTTGTCTCTTGATGAATACACCAGTTATGAACTTGGAATGGATGCTCATAACCAGATTCAACACTTCCAATTCTCTCATCCTGATGACTCCTCTTCTCCCGAACTTGTGACTATACCTGTTCATGAAACTCATAGATCGAGTGTTAATGGGATTGTACCAGATGGGTCTTCGCCACTTGACATGGAGGAATTGGAGCTGATTCTGAGAGGTGATATTGAGGACGTGAGTGAATGGTTAAAGGTTGCAGAAGAGAAAGCAGTTTCAAGTGATATGTGCATAGATCAGGACACGACGTTGAGGCAGCAACCACTCTCGCTACCAACTGAAGATCTTCAGATCAGCAACCAACTTAGTCTGAATCATTTGATCAGAGCTTACATAGAAGCCGTAGAGAACGAACAAACAGAGCTTGCTCAGGTTATAATGGGACGGATTAGCGAGAAAGTGAGCCCCATTGGAGAGGTTTGGGAGCGTCTGTTGTATTACACGTTCCATCCCTCAGACAAACAAGCAGAGTACCTTAAACAAGAGTCTCAGAAAAACTCAACTAGAGCTTTTGAAGCATTCAATCGAATCTTCCCTTTCTGTATGCTCGCACACTTCACAGCAAACTCAGCAATTCTCGAGCACACGCCTCCTGATTCTGATGTCTTACACGTAGTAGACTTGGACATTGGAGAAGGACTACAATGGTCGTCCATGATCATGGCACTTGGACACCATCAACGACTAGACATAGGACATCAGTACTATGGTCTGGTTTCGACGAAAATGACGTTGAGAATCACTGCAATAAAGTGGGAAGAAGATGATTCTGGGTGTGTTCCTTCGTGGAGGAGGTTCGAGGATACAAGGAAACGACTAAACGATTTTGCTTCTTCTTTTGGTTTGATCCTGAATGTGGAAGAGATGGAACTTAATGATCTGGTTAGTGAGATGAGGAAAGGTCAAAGAAGAGGAGGAGGTAGAGCAAGAGAATGGTTGGTGTTCAACTGCATGTGGGCACTTCCTCATATGGGAAGAATGAGAAGTAGAAGAAAAGTGATGGAGTTCTTATCAATGGCTAAGGAACTACTAACCAATTCTAGAGGTGTACTTACATTTGGAGATGGAGGTGGATGGGAGATATACAAGAGAAACCCTAGTTTTGGATCATTCTTTGCTAGTTTCATGGAACATTACCAAGCTTTAATGGAGTCAATAGAATGGAATATTCAGATCCATCTTGCAGAAGCTAGAGTTGCCATTGAATGTCTGTTCATAGCACCTTATGTATCTTCTGCTACGTGGATGCAAGAGTGGGAAGATACGGTGGAAGTATGTGACCTAAAGGTAGGGTTAGGGTTTGAAGGGTTGAGACTGAGCAACAAAGAGAGCTTAGTTGAAGCCAAAGAAATAGTGAGGGAAGGAGAGACTCCATATGGGGTGAGGATTGGAGGAGAAAACAACAATGAGATGATCCTTGAATGGAGAGGAACTCCATTAATACGAGTTTCTGCATGGAGATCATGATGAGTTAGCTTGAAATATGTTACTACAAATTTTTCTTTTTTGTTATAATTTAGCTTTTTTTTATATAAAAATTGGCAGCAATTTGAGTAACTCTTCGACCTAAACTCTTGATTATGCTAAAATTGCCAAAATATAATTAACCTCTCAATTTAGAATTAGAATTATCATTATCGTAATAAATATAAAGAATATTACAATAATAACAACTACTAAGATTCCCGCTGAAACATAAAGTTTGACAAAGTTTAATAGTACACAGTCTTACACTTAACCAGTAGAGAGACTGTATAATATCTTAGTTTAATTAAAGGACTCGAAAGAATGGATTGGACGAATTAGGTCGGCTAGCTCAACCTAAAGTTCGGAATTTATTTAGGAAGTGGAATTTATTTATAAACAAGTAACTAACGGGAATTAGGGATGATAATGAGCCGACTAATGGACCTAGACTTAGGTGTTTTAATTGAGCCTAGGCTTGGGCAAAGACCCACTCTTCTAAGCAAAACAACTAGGTTATTTAGGCTCATTGTCGGTTTATGTAGAAGAGTTAAGTTTCGAATCAGTCTAGGCTTGGTCAACTTGAGCATGGGCTCAATTAAAAAAAAATGTTGTGTTTACACTTTTAATTTTTAAAAATTATTTTTAAAAGATTGACAGAACCAGCTCATGGACCGGCCCATTGCCATCCCTAACGAGACTTACTTGTGAAAGTTATATAATATAAGATTAAAAAATAGTAATCGTAAATTTTAGTTGATAAATTATATATAAGAATAAAACATAAAATATAATTTTTGCAGAATGTGGATTTAAACATACATCATATAGTTTAACTAAAATGTATGAAAGTAAAATAGTAAATTCAATCTTTTATACATTACAACAATGTATTATACTGAAATTTGTACCGATTTTAGTATTAGTATAGAATTTCAGTTAATTTTTTAAAATTATAAAAATAATTTTTCAATGTTTATCTAATTAAAATATGACCTCTTAATTCTATTTGTTAAAATTAATATAAAATATTTTGTTTTTAGACATAATAACTATTTTAAAAGTATTTTATTTTTAAAAATATCTAAACATAAAAATATCTCTTTTAATTTAATTATTAAATTTTCTTACTTTTCAAATTTAATAATCTAATTTTTCCAATATTTTAGCATTATAGATGACAATGGTCGGGGAAGCCAGGTGACTAGACTTAGCTTGATTTTTTATTTTTTAAATTAAAAAATAAAAAAGATCTCGTTTTTTGCTATTCGTTCCAGCCTAACCTAAGACTCGATAATTATAAAGAAAATGACATTTTTTTTTTATAATTATCAATCTTGGGCTTGGTCAGGCCTGCATAGCCAAATTTTAAATTTGATCCGAAACCCAAATTTTGGAAAATAGGCACGAGGCCTGGTTAACTTGGGCCTATCGTTATTCAGTTAGCTAGCTAGTTAGTATGTACTAATAATAGTTATATTCATAGTTCGATTAATTTAAGAAATGCTCACCTATAATAATCCTTCAAGCAAGTTCATTGCATCATAAGAGTCCTAGATTCGGTGTCTTTACTATGTGGAAATTAGTTAAATCCAAAGAGATACAGGCGAGATTAGTGAACTGGGAAGTGCTTACTCTTGAAACCACCAAGAACACTTCAGAGAAATCAAGGTCACTGTCATTGGTTTTGTCTAGATTTAGATATATACTATGTACACTCCAATCACAGTCCTCAGCCACCAAACTATAGATGTTCTTGGTGTTCATGACTTGGTAAGTTTCCAAATCTCTCATCTCTTCGAGTAATCAGTGTTTTCTGAAGCCTCCATGACCCTAACAATTCCTAGAGCTTTCCTCTTCTACTTGTTCTTCTTCTTATCTGCTACAGCTCAGTCTGCAGATGAAGCCCTGAAGAGTTTCATCTTCAATGGATTCTATGGGCATGAGAATGATCTTACCCATGAACAAGTTTCTACATCCAACCCTAGTGGCTTACTCAGACTCACCAACCAAAGTAAGAATGCTATAGGACATGCATTTTATGACAAACCATTACAGATGATAGATCCTTCTTCTGCCTTTAACACTAATGCTTCTTCATTTAGCACCACTTTTGTCTTTGCTATAGTTCCTTCAAAATCAGATGATGGAGGGTTTGGACTTGCCTTCACTTTATCTCCATCTAAGAGCTTTCCTGGAGCACAAGCAGATCAATACCTTGGAATCTTCAACTCATCAAACTACGGAGATCCCTCCAACCATATCTTTGCTGTTGAATTTGACACCGAAAATGGTTTCGAAAACAAAGCAGGCTCTAGAGGAAACCATGTTGGTATCAACATTAATGGCATGGTCTCCAAGGTAAAGGCAATGGCTGCATATGATTTCAGAGGAGATTTGATGGATTTGGAGTTGGAAGATGGCAATCCTATTCAATCTTGGATTGATTATGATGGAGCAAATCTAATTGTAAATGTAACAATAGTCCCAGTGGGAAAAGAGAAACCAAGTATACCACTCATTTCGTATCCCATTAATCTAACCTCCATTGTTAAGGAGTCTATGTATGTTGGTTTCTCAGCTTCTACAGGTGAAAAATCAAGCTCTCATTACATTCTTGGATGGAGTTTTTCCATGTCAGGATCAGCTCCTGCACTCAATCTTTCTCAGTTACCTATCCCACCAAATCTTTCTCAGTTATCTATCCGACCAACAAAGGAAAAGAACTCCTCCTCCTCTCTGCATCCCACATTCATTGCTTTAAGCTCTGTGATTGCTGTTTTGATACTGATACGGTTGTGTTTTAAGGTTTACAAAAGGACGGAACAGGTTGAGAATCTTGAAGTTTGGGAACTGGAGTGCTCACACAGGTTGAACTATGGTGATTTGTACACAGCAACTAAAGGTTTCAATGACAGTGAAATCATAGGAGTTGGAGGATCAGGTGCAGTGTATAAAGCCGTGATGCCCATGAATGGAAATGAAGTTGCCATTAAGAAGATCACTCACAATTCGGTTCAAGGAATAAAAGAATCCGCAGTGAAGATGGAAAGTCTTGGAGGATTGAGGCACAAGAACTTGGTGAATCTTCAGGGATGGTGTTGAAGAAAAAATGATCTCTTTCTTGTATATGACTACATTCCAAATGGAAACCTTGAAACTCTACTACACAATCCTAGAGAAAACATTGTACTGAGTTGGGAGGAAAGATTCAAAATAATCAAAGGAATCGCTTCTGGGTTACGGTATCTGCATGAAGAATATGAACAAGTTGTGATTCACAGAGATATAAAGCCTAGCAATGTCCTGATAGACTGAAACGAATGCAAGGCTTGGAGACTTTGGTCTCGTCAGGTTAAGTGATCATGTAACAGTTTCACATACCGCCAATGTTGTAGGCACAATTGGGTATATTGCACCTGAATTGGCTCGCACAGGCAAAGCATCTACCAGCTCTGATGTGTTTGCTTATGGTATATTGCTTCTTGAAGTTGCTACAGGCAGAAGGCCAACTGATACAGGTCATTTTATGCTGGTGGACTGGGTGTTAAGAGTGCCAACAAATGGGCAGAATTCTTGATGCAGCCGATCCGAAATTGAATTCGAGATTCATTGTTGAGCAGATGGAATTGGTTTTGGGGTTAGGTCTGTCCTGTTCCGATCAGCAACCAGAGAATAGGCTTACCATCAAACAAATTACAAGGTATCTTGATGGGGAAGATAGAATTCCTACAGTTAATGATTGGGGCTCCACAGACACTCGGCGGCCAACTGAACTGAACTCGAGATTATCGATCGGCATTTCAGCCGATATAACCACATCGTATCAATCATCTTACATTAATGGCATGTCTTCGAGTTCTATATATACTGGCAGATGACCCTACACCTTTTCTCAAGCATTTCTCATCCTTCTTCAGGTTTATCAGCACTTTCCATATTAGAAATCAGTTTCATAGTTTGACTCTAGGCAAAATTCATTTATATATGGTGATCTTATATTTGATGTAGCGGTTCAGAATTCAATGCTCTCCTGTTTCTCTATTCAGTTCTAACTGAGAAATTCTTAGTATTGCAGAACTCTGAGGTTGAAACCTACTCGATTCTAATCCAAAAGGGTCGTCGAATGGATCCTTGCCTCCAAATAAGCTGGGCATCATACTAAAGCCACTAAAATTACCAAAAGGATT
>JANZLX010000004.1:30736481-30754120 GCA_025531955.1 Erythroxylum orinocense | reverse complement strand
GTCCGCAACGCCTCTCGTCTTGTTTCGCCGACGATTGTTTCCCAAGGCGTCGTGAAGCAGTCCGCTGTTGCTGACGTGCCGGTGCAGAAGCCGTCTTGGGAGCTGGATGAGTGGGAGTTCACCGGCGGTCAGGAGGAGGAGGAGGAGTTGCACCGGGTCGTGTTTGGCGGAGCCCCGAGTCTTGTATTTGACGGACGAGGACTGGTTCCTCTGTTGACGGAGACGGACGTGAGTCGGCGGACAGTCGAGAGCAGAGACTGAGATGGGGGTAAATTTGGACAACGAGATGTCTTGAAGCGGAGTCAGGGACATACTGTCCCTTGTCCTCCGCTTAAGCGACGGACAGGAAATTGTTGTCTCTGTCATCTGAGGACAGGTGACAAAACTAGGGAGACAGGAAGCAAACAGCATTGGATGACAGAAATTTCATGTTCTGTCCTCTGTCCCCGGTAACGGGGACAGTAACCAAACAGAGGGTAAAAGATTGGTTCCGATCTAGTGAGGAACGGAGTCAAATATGTAAAATAGGAGGGCTTAATATTTAATTTTTTAAATTTTAGGGGGGCTTAACTCCTAAATAACTTTATATATATATATATATACATATAATATTTATTTTTTAAAAAATTTTGAGGGGCTCAGAGACTCTCTTGGGTCCCATCTAGCTACTTCTCTATATCTAGTTAAAGTAGGCTCAAATTTAAGTATTTGAATTTAAGGATATTAATTCTGACTCGACTTGACCTGATTTTGGCACAAGTTGACTGGATCATAGGCTAAAGTAGTTGGTCAAGTACGGGTCAACCTGTGGCCCAACCATCACTTTAAAAATAACGTCGTTTTATCAAAAATGACATTGTTTTAACATTTTTTAAGAAATTATAAGATAGGCAGAGTTAGGCCGGACCTATTGACAAGTATATTAGAACCCTTATTTACAAGTTTTTTTAATAACTTAAGCTTATTATTATTACATGAACTATTAAACGATTGAAAGGATTACCAATTCTAATTCCCACTGATGTGTATATAATTTACATCTTTTAGTAACAGAGTTTTTACAAATGAAGCATCTCTAGATATTATCACTTCAAAAACAAAAAACAGGGAAACACAATGTAACTCTAACTATACATCAAATACCTTTATTTCTAGTATTGACAATGGACTAATCCAAACCTGAGTACAAATTCGAGTTAGATCAAACTCGATTTGGTATGCTAACTCTGATCCGACTCGATCAAGTTTAAATTGGATTCTTGTCAAACCAATTTTAGTTGATTGACTTTGAATCAAGTAGGACTCAGACTCTACTTATTTGCATCTCTACAAGGTCTAAGAATGGAAACATCTCCCTTTAGTTTTGGAATCCGGTTGGGTGAGAAATGGTTGAGAGAGCTCTTTAGACCACAGAGCCTGTGCTTTGTCCTCCACGGCAAGAATATCTCCAATCCACAGCCCTTAGGTGAAGACTCTGAAGAGTGCAATCCTCCAGCTTTTCCATGGTCAAACTCGTCCAAGAACTTGCAGGAATTATAAGGAAGAGTCTTGTTCATGTTCTTGGATGCTTCCAATAGGGAAGATGAAGCTAGTGCAGTAGCATCAGGAAGAAATCGTTTGATCATAAAGTTGGGAGAATCACAATCACTGACCTCTCCACTCTCCAAGTTCAGCCTGTCAAGATCATCCTCAGCTTTTTGAACGATGTCTATTGCTTCTGTCAAGGACAACACTTCTACAGCATCCGAAAACACATCATCCTCTTCAACATCAGCATCACAGCCATCATCAGATTCGGGAACATTGACAGGATGTTCCTGGTCGTCAGGTTTGGTTTTTTCTTTCTGCAGATGCCATCTACAAGGTGGCAGCTTTGGACGAGGAGTGTCTCCTGTATGGAACTCCTTCGTGAACACAAATTCTTTGGGCTTTCCAGGAGACTGTTCCCAACAAAATGGAATAGCAGAATGTGAATCAGTAGTAGCAGAACGTCCTCGATCCTCAGAAGGGCAGTGTCGCCTGATTGATAAGAGAGGTAAATTGAAGTGCAGCTTTGTTGAGCTGTTCACAACTTCAACCTTCTTTTTCTCTGTTTCTTCCATAAAAATGCACTAGTTGGACATGAAGATGACTAGTTAAGTTTAGTTTCCAAGTGAGTGAAGAAAAGTTATAAAAGTAGTTGCTTGATTTTATCAGAGAGCAGGTGAGAACTATGGGTATCTCGTGGAAGCCATTAAAACCACCATTGGACTTTTCTTGGTGATAACAATCACATGTGAAAGAGAGCTGAAAAGTCTGAGATACTGTTGACTCACAATGATTCATGTGCTTCATAGTTCATTCTATTAACGTGTTCACTTCACAGCACTATCATAAAAACACATGTAATTTACAGACTATTACGTGAACTCGAAACTTTACACAGCATATCCGAAGAATACTGGTTAAAGCTATTGAAAGGTAACTTTTCATCAGAGGAGAAAATGAGACTGTCATAACAATAAGAACTGAGTGATGTACAATGTTGAATGTATCTAGTGTCTTAAACATTAACAGAAACAAAGCTGAGTATCACGATGTCCTCTTCGCAACCATTGTATGGAGAAAATTGTGAAGCTGGAAAACCAGAAAGAGCATATTTTTCCGTGGAAACACTTCACCAAAAACAATAGACCTGTAAAATTCTAGAGGGCAGACTTCATTCTTAGCTGCCATTACATGTACAAGTTTCTTCAACCTTGTTATCGCAACTCCTTGCGGTGAAATGTCGAGTGGTAGCAGTAAAAGCAGTATGCAACCGCTTTTAACATTCAATGTTGCAAAACCACTTCCAAATATGTACACATAATCTTCAGTATCCAGTTTCTCATCCGTATAGGAACTTACGCTCTTAAAAGAGGTCAGGGAGTAAGTGCGAGCACGGTTTCGGAACAACATTTTGTAAAGATAATCTACCCTGAGAAGCACAGGCCCCCATCGCACTATAAAATGAGAGAAGGTTCGGCAACAATTGGATTGCCCACCTAATGAAGATACCACGAATATAGATCTCTGGTTCTCACTTTGGTTGTTCATTAACCAGCTCTAGTGCTTTCTTATAGAGCTCAATGGTGTCAACATGAGTGGGATCAAGACAGAGTGCTGCCTCACAATCACGAACAGTAGAGGCCAAGTCACCCATAGAGTCATGAAATGCTGCTCGAAGATGTAGCAGCTGCAAGTCTGGCTTGAAAGCTATGGCCCTCGTAAGCTCTTCTACAGCTTCAACTTCTTTATGGTCATCCATTAAAGCTGAAATGGGCATTATAACATTTTAGTAGTGCAAACTTTCTCCACAGACATGCAATCATACTCATGAACACAAATAAGTTGACAAGAGTAGTCCAAAGTGAAGCTAAATGACATGAAGCGACAACAAATTCATTTATTTACATTCACAGGTAGTAAAAGTAGAACAGAACCATTTCCCAAATTTTGAGGCGAAATTTTGCGGCAAATAGATTTTCCCTGCCAAATATATAGGACCGGCATCCGTTCGAGAAAAGAAATGTTTTTTTATGAGACTCTTCACTGTATTAAGTCGAACAAACACAAGGACTAACAGACATCGAAGCAAGAAGTTCAAGACTATAACTCCCATAGAAATTTTCTTCATGTCCAAGTTATACCCATCAGTGTGTATTAAAACATACAAAAACGCTAACACAACTTTGCTATATCATTCTTACACAGCCAACTTTTTAAAGGAAAAAAAAAACGATAATCCAAAGATCCAACATCATTAACTTCAAGCATGCTCATGTTTATTACCACTGCGAATAATAGATCCAAAAGATACCGATGGAAAAGGAACAGAATTATGAGCAAATCTCATAGATGAATATGTTTGTCATCCAGACACTTAGCATAAATACTATGCTCATCAAGCTTTCTTTAAGATAATAAAGTAAAAATAGTATAAAGTGATGATCAGTCAAATTAGCAAACCCTTGATGCACATGATTATATATTCTTTATTTATTTACTGGCAATTATAAACTGCAGAAACCATAACTGCAGTTATGACTTACCTGCTGCTCGATATCTGTATGGATATGTCCTCAGGGGATCAAGCTGGGTTGCCATACTAAGATCCCTCTTCGCCATATCTGTATCACAGTACTCTGATCGCTTTTCATAAGCAGATGCATTGTTTCTTGCTTTCTCTATCAACTTTGTCATCTCATCATACGCAGCTTTGCGTTGACCTTTGAGATGATATACACGTGCCAGACCTTGATGTGCTCTAGTATGCTTGATATTCAATGCATTCATGTAGCAGTTGGCAGCTAGATCCCGTTTATCACAGTCAACGTAGACACTGCCCAAATTATTCAATGCCTGCCGAATGATAAAATAACGTTAATATGTTCCGTAGTCACATAAAATAAAAGGATCACTTTAAAATTCAACTCACTTGTCCTTTTCGCAAGCCATCCGAAGGGCACCTAAGAGCTTCCTCTAGAAGTTTGATGACATACATAGAGGAATCAGAATCAAGACTTGAATCTGCTAATACATAAGCTTTAAGAAAGAAAGCTTCAAATGATCGCTGTGCTGAAATTGACTCCTCAGCCTTGGCTAAAGCCTCTTCTCGATGGCCAGTGTCATATAAAATCCATCCCTCATAGACAGGTCTTTCATGTTCAGATGTAGCATAATTTCTAGCTAGCCGGAGACTACGCATTGCAGCCTTTTGACAATTTAACCTGGAAACAACATGAAGCCATTGAAACAAAGAGATTGATTCTTGTGTAAGAACCAAAGGGAAAATCGTTACAGAGAACCTCTGGAGAAATGGCAATACGTGGCAACATTTGGTAATTAATCAAAACCGATGCATAAATTGGGTTAGAAAGGGGGATAAGGTCTTGTTTTAATGCCACTGATTCTGACAAGAATGTCTAAATTCAACTTGATAGAGACAAATGTTACACTTTCTTAATGCCTGTACATGCAAATCGACTCATAGCGAACCAATTACAATAAGAACATATATGTTCTCACACATAAACAACATCAACTAATTTGCGGGGCAAATTATTCGTTTATCAATTAAGCTGCAACTTGCTAGTGCTTGAACATTTAATTAAACGAGCAGACAGCATTAGGAATGGTTAAAGAAACTAAACAAGGTAATCAATATTTGCAAGCATACCGCAGAAGGAGGAGAGATTGTCGAAACCGTAGAAGGCTCCTCCCGGGATCATTTGCCAACATATGATGTATAACAGCTAGGGAGCCAATATCATCAACGCATGACCACCTATCATAGAGTTGCATCCAGCAATCTGCCTGACTCCACTGCTGAACAAGAGGCTGAAGGAGTTCTACCAAATGGTCACCATGCATTTTACCATGAAATAGCATGTAATGAGGGTCCAATGTTAAGAGTGCCCGAATATCCCTAAGAGCTTCATCATAATCCATTAAGGCAATCGATATCCAAGCCCGTAGTTCAAGGCAATCAGGAGATACTTTAAAACGAATTATTTTGTTGAGCTCTGAAATTGCTGACCCAAATTGGTTGTCATCTACCATCAATACAGCCCTATACTTGTATGGAAAAGAAAGAGTTGGATCTAATTCAGTTGCAGAGTTCAAATCCACCATCTTCTCCTTCCCAACACAGTACAAGGACCTTTCCTGGTACATCCACCCAACTGGCTTATAATTCGACATCAGTGAGTTCATCATCTTGTAAGCCGAGTATTTGTGGCCGCGCTTATATTTAGACCTGGCAACACCCACTGATGAATAAATATGACCTGCTTCAACAGCAGCTTCAAACCAACGATGGGAATCTTTAAATTCCTTCCTTTCAAGCATCACTACGCCCAACTGATGATAAGCAAGTTGTTTCTGCCAACTTTCGATCGCTGAATCTGCCATTCTTTCCAAAAGCATGACTGTTGTGTTGGATGTCATGTCTTCCTCCATTGAAACCTGACTCAAAAAATAATACAACAAAAATGAAGCATGCCCAACCTGGGCCAATCTCTCCCTACCTTCTGAACTACAAAACAACTTCATTGTGTAAGACGTGTGCATCGAACTTGGAAGCTCTCTCAAGAACACTTGTAAGCATGCTGCTACCAAAAGATATGCAGTCTCCTCCAATCCATACTCAATCAACAGCACTGCAACTTCGATATCATTAACCAGTGATGCTAAATGAGCATCACAAGCCGATTTCAGAACATCACAACAAAACCTGTTTGCCAATGAAAGAAGCTCTAAAACAACTGACACGTCAAAAGAATCTACACTTTTTGTCCTGCTAAATATTTCTGCTGCTCGCATCCCTTCTGCCGATATAGCATTCTGCGTGAAATTTATCTTTTCCCTCCGCGACTCTATGAAGTCACCAAACAACATTGTTTTAAAAGGTCTTGAAAGTGAGGCTATCTTAGACCGTATGCACCTGATCTCAGCATCACCAATACAAAATGACATATCACCATCTTCATCAGAAGTTGAACATTCCTCGACTTCATTAGAAAATTCATCATCAATGTCTCCTCTAGGCGACCGTGAACAGATACAAGGATCATAAACCGATTCAGGGTCATACCCATGAACCAAACAAGCCTTTGGACATTGTATATTCCTACCACGACATTCCATGGCGGACGTACCAATGAGTTCATCTTCTCTCCTCTCAAACCGTAGCCACGAGGCCAACACGATTTTCTCGTGGACCTCAACAGCATGTTGCCTCGCTGATCGGAGACTCCTCCTAAACAACTTCGGATCCAAAGATCCCCGAAATATCGCACATTGCTCTATGTATCTCTTGGATTTCTCGGATTGTGGGCAATTCTCAGTTCTGCGATACACATCAGCCAAAGTTTCAACAAAATCTATAGGCCTGAAGCAGGGCTCAATCTGTGGCTCGAGGAGATCGGCCACAGGGAGGCCACAAGGTAGTAAATTCTCGATTCCGCCAACACTAGACGCGGTTTGATTCGGTGACGCTTGCCCATTTCGGTTCGGTTTGTTACGAACTGGATTGACACTGAAATCTTGGAGGTGTTGCAAACACTTCTCTCCGACACTGCCGCACGCGGCGGTCGGTGCGTTGGGATTTAGGGCATAGACCTGAGTGCCTTTACACCCTTCTGTGAAATTCATGCTACGCATTGTCGCGAATATGCTATACTGCATGATCCAAACACCTGAAGGGGGAAAAAAAAAAAACCAAGAACAGAACTAACAAGCTTCCAACTTTATACTTAATTAGACGACAAAATGAAATTCTGAAACAAACCCAGTTGAAATTACCACTTCGTAGCCTGAAAAACCCACCGAGTCGTGGACGAACGATGATGTGGATTACAGACCAAATTTCCTAGGAAAATTCTGATTTTCCCGAGGAATGGAATCAAAATACATGGAATGGGATTTGAATGGACCGTGTCAGAGAAATGATTACGTTTTGACGGCCAACTAGATTGATGAGTTGAGATGGAGCTGGCCGTTGAAACGGCCACTCTCTTCCAAATCTCTCCCTAAATTAGTCAATTTTCTTACCTCTGAAACAAAACCAAAGTGTTTGTTCTTTTTCTTGTGTCTTATACGAAAAACCTTTTAAAAACAAGTTACTATTACCTTGGAGAACAGAACAGAAAGACTTAACAACCTCTTCTGTCTTTTTGTCTTTGGTAAAAAACAGAAACAGAGTAGTTTGACAACTTCCGGTAAAACAGGAGAGCCGCTAAATCTATCCTTTCCTCAAATCTATCATTTGTTTATGGCTCCAATCTCTCGCGCTCATCACCTCAAGATGGGCCTAATTCACCAGTTCCACTCCCGCCTTAAAGCGCGTGAATTTCATTATGGTTAAGCTCCCAACTTCTCGTTTAATATAATATAAAAATTATTAGTATTATTTTAATTACGTATTAATAAATTTTTACCACTCACTCCTCTATGATCATAAAGTCATGTGTTAAAATAAAAAAACCCTTTTTATAAAAAATTATAATTAAAAAGTTACGTATATTAATAACTCTCTTCTAATCCTTACAGCTAGAGATTATTATGCTGAAAGTATGTTACTTTTATTAATATATTTTTATAATTTGTTAATTATATATTTTTAATTTGTTCAAATTGAATAGTTAATCACTTAATCTTTGAAAATCTTAAAAATTAACTTCAAAAGGTTATTTTTAATGAAGCTCTATATCTATTAAATGTCACATCGATATCTACTTATTAATCAAATTATCAAAACCTAAAGATACTATCTGAATTGTTAAAATTTTAAGAGATTAATTACTTAATTAAAAATTTTAAAAACTTGAACACTTAATTTAAAAAACTCAAAAAATTGAATATTTTTTTTTAACGAAAGAACTCGCAATCACTATCATTTGGATGTATATTGGATAAATTTTCGGATTGACACAATAGCCTACAAGTTACGCCAACTGGATATTTTACATTAAATAAACTTTGTACAACTGGCTCGATTAAGAGAGCGTAGATAAAAAGATTCGAATACAGTACCTTTTGACCTAATACTTTCCTACTCTACTAACTCGACCACTCTTAGGTGAAAACACTTTTGACTTGATCAGATCTAATTATTTATATAATTCGATTAAATTGAGAAAAATATGAAACCATTTTAACAGATTAATCCATATTAATTAAAACAAATCATTCAATTGGATGAATTTCAAAATCATAAGTCACATTTTTAGTTATTAAATTTAAGGTTAATTACTAAAAAACTCAAATTTTTGTCAGCTTTTTAATTATAGTCTGAATTTTTAAAAGTAGTAATAAAATATCCAAACCTTTAATTTTTTTCAATTCTATCACAAATTTAAAAAAGTGACAATAAAAAGTTCAAACTTTCAAATTTTTCAATTCCAACTAGACGTTATCTCTTGTTCTCTGATGGTTTCAGTCTTTTGTTTTCTGTCTATGCTTTTAACGCCTCAAACTACCCTCGCATTATAACATATTGTCTCAATAAATCTTTCATTTTTAGCTCGTTCTTCTGATGCCCTTACTGTGAGGACGTCAAAGCTGCGTAATCTGAAAATCGAAGGGTGAAGCTATCAATAAAACAAACTGAAAATGAACGAAAAAATTAAAATCAAAAGTGTAAGGTCGTTGAAGTTGTGTAATATGATTTAGGTTATTTTTAAACAACAATGTCATTTTAATTATGTGATTAAACGACGTCGTTTTATTAATTTTATTTGTTGTATTAATTTTAGCTGACGTTATTAATAGTTAAGATTTATGAAATACGGGACAAGTCGTGTCAGCAAACTTAACAGAAATATTAACGTCGAGTTAGAATTGAAAAAAATTAAAAGTTTGAACATTTCATTGCTATTTTTTGAAGTTATAATTAAAAGATAAAAATTTTGAATATTTTATTGCTACATTTTAAAGTTGAGACTATAATTAAAAAATTGATAAAATTTTAAATTTTGTTTAATTAACCCTAAAATTTATAAAGACACGCGTAGCAGGTATGGGATTGCACTAAACATTCGTGGATGTGCTTTGACTTTATATGCTTCAAAACATGGGTCCTGTCAAAAAAGTCCAACAGAATTTAAGATTTGGACTCTTCACCGCAATCTTGTTTGGGTCACTCTTATCCGCTTCTCAATTGAAAATACGGTACGGGGGTCCACATATTCATTTTTCTGTAGATACGTTAGGGTGTCCTTTTCCGTGAAGCAATCATACGATGGTAGGTCTTTGGTATTGGATTGGGTCGAACTCGAGTTTGGATAAAGTCTTATCGGACTTAGCCAGATTTAGTCGAGCTTATACTAATAAAATTTTTACCAGCGATATATATTTTTTAAGTGGATCATTTCGCCCTCAAATCTTTTGTACTTTTTACTTTGTATCAACTCTGTGCCTATTATATCTGAATCACTTATTTATATAAAACCCATAAAAATAGATGACTTAGATGCAAGAAGCACAGAGTAGGTACAACGTCTCATTTCTAAGAAGAATTTATTTAATAAGTCAGTTGACTGTTTAACTATTATTTAAAAATAATTTTTTTAAAAGAGCTTCATATAATAAATTATTTGGCAACATGCAAAATAAAAAGTAATTTTAATTTTAACTATATTTTATTTTATAATAAAAATTATTTATGCATATAAATATTATTTAAAGTATATTAAACAATATACAAAACACAATATGTTAATTATTATATAATTTTAAACTATATGTAACATAAATGAAAATATATCTAACCAGATCTTCTATATAGATAATAATATAAGTAAAACTAATATAAAAAAATTAATATTAAAACATATAAAAAAGTCAAATAATATTATATAAAATTTAAAATAAATATTCAAGTTGAGTAAATAGTTAAATACATAAGATGAGTTTGCAAAATAAACATGAAGATGAATTTGTAACTATTGTGAGAATTATGTGTAAAACATAAGGACAAAATGAACTAAAAAATAAGCTCATTAATTGATTTGAAAAATCTATTAAAAACAAGTCATTTGAGAAGTTTCAAATTTGAGCTTCTTAAAAAGTTGTATTTTGACTGCCCAAAAAATCATATCTATTACAGAAGTATTTTTTTATTTTACAGTCAAATACCTATTTTTCTTAAAAAAGGCTTTTGTGGAGGGGAAAAGTGCTATTTGACCTTCCAAAAGCCTATCCAAACAGTCACTTAGATTAAATAAGATTTTTAATTTAAAATTTAAAAATAATATTATTTTACTCAAAAATTAAAATGACATTTATATGTATATTGATAAAAAGTTTGGAGTATCAACTACGTGTTTAACACGAGTGACAAATAAGGATTCTAATTTGAAATTAGTAACTTTATTTAAATTAAAATTATGAATATGAATATGTGAATAATTAATTTACATATATTTTAATATAATTTTATAATAAATTAATTATTAATTATTAAAATAAATTAGCATTCATAATATTATTATAATAATTATTTAATACAAAATTAAAAAAAAATCTTATTTTAAAATATTATTAAAAATTAGAAAGTTACAATTTATTTGTATACAACATCATATGTACTAATTGAAGTATATTCTTTGTAACAATTGACAGTGAGTTACTAATAATAAAATAAAGGTGCATATTTTTATTAAAACATTATATATTTTATAAATTCATGATTCAAAATTGTAATCTTTAATCACAAAAGATTAATTTTATCGTTTTGCAAGGATCTAATCACATCAACATGTAGATGACAGAAAGTCAGAAGCTTGGTCTGATCTTACCCAATTTGAAGTTAAAAGGGGTAAGCTTGGAGGGTCATTTAGGTAGATTTTCTGTCCAGTTTTACTTTGTCTTATTTTATCTAATGAAATCTCAGTCATTTATTTTATGGGACTCACGCGGATCCTATGTAAACCTTATATAAATAAATGACTGAGATTTATTAGACACAATAAAACATCATAATATCAAATATCAAATAAAGGATCTAAACTCAAGTAGATAAGTATTGACAGGTACTGACCCTAAATTTTGGGGGGTCATTTAGATACATGTTGATGGATTCTGACTACACCCTAAGTTTGGGGTCATTTTGAAGCCCAACTTAACAAATCTGAACTATTCAAGTTTTCATTATAAAATGATGTCGTTTTGAGTAAGTCAGAACTTGATTATGATCGTGTTTGAGTTGTAAATTAGGCTGTCAAACTAAGTTAAGCCAACTCACGGATTCAGTTCTACCTAATCTATTATTATTCTTAGAACTAGGGATAAGCATAACTCTAACGAGTCTCAAACCTCTTTCTTTTTTACAAAGGCTAGATCATGGTCTAAGTGTATATCAAGTAAATTATTTGGTATACATAATACTTGTAAATTATTATCATGTAATATATCTAAGGTCTAGAGTAAGTTTGACAATTGGTTAGATTGGACTTTGGCCAAAAAACAATCCAAAATTGGTCCAAGGGGTGGTCATATTCAATCTGAATAAGCCCTCGAATCGTTTCAAAACGAGTTCGTTTTCGTGTAGTTCAATAAAATAAAAGTATTTTTGACAATTCCATTAACACGACATTATTTTGAGAGAAAATTCAAGTCGTTTGGATCGGACTTTAGCCTTTATTTAGCTAGACTTATATCAGTAAAACTTTTTTATATAGATCTTTTCTAAAAAAACTTTTTTAAAAAACAAGTTGACTGTTTGATTGTCATTTTAAAAAGAACTTTTTTGAAAGAAATTTATACAGTAGACTGTTTAAAAATATATATATATAATACTTTTAATTTTAACTATATTTTATTTTGTAATAAAAAATTATTTATGCATATAATTATTATTTAAATTATATTAAACAATATGTAAAACACAATATACTAATTATTATATACTTTTAAACCATATGAAACATAAATGAAAATATAACTAACTAAATCTTTTATATGGGTTATAACATAAACAAAACTAATATCAAAAATAAATATTAAAACGTATAAAAAAAAGTCAAATAATATTATATAAATCTCAAAATAAACGTGAAGATGAGCTTGTGAATATTGTGAGTATTATGTGTAAAACATAAGGACAAAAGGGCTAAAAATAGACTCATTAATTGATAAAAAAAATTACCTAAAAAAGTATTTTTTTTAGAAGTTCCAATTTTAAGCTTCTTAAAAAACTGTATTTTAGCTGCAAAAAAGTCATATCTATTAAAAAAGTGAAATTTTATTTTACTGTCAAATACTCAGTTTTCTTAAAAAAGAGTTTTGTAGTGAAAAAAAGTACTTATTTACTTTTCAAAAGTCTATCTAAATAGGCACTTAGTCAAATTAACTCAAATTGAGCCAAAATTTCTAGCACTGGTCTCGCTATTTTGAGAAAAAAGTTCAAATTGAAACCGATCAAATTGGGATGAGATCTAGTCTCAGCATCTTTAGCTACCTCAATTGACCGAGAAAGATAATGAAATCAAAGACTTAGATATCAAAATAACACGCATGAGTGACGTTGGAATGCAGAGGGTTAGGTAATTAAAGGATCATGGCGCTATTCTGCAAATCTGGCAGATACGAAATACGGAATCTTTTAATATTTCTTAAAGTCTGGCATTTTCGTGAATTGGGAACATGAATCTAAAATATCTTATACAACAAGCAGGATGTTGTGTTTATCTGTATCATGAAATGCTTCATCAAACTGGCTTTGTTTTAATATTAATGGACACACTTGTCTGACCCGTTCATGTTGTTGGTGTTAGCTTATTACCTTAGTTTAGTAAAACCAAATAAGAGGCTGGTGACAATGTGGAGTGACCTAATTAGTATATACTTCTTACTTAAGGCTCTCCTGTAAAAGAGGGTTTTGAGTTCAAGTCACATCAAAGTAGAAGAAATGAGATATTTCCTAATTGATGATCCTCTAATCCCTTGGGTAAACACTCCTTGATCGGATCAATTACGGACGTTTCGGTTTAAGCGGCAAGGTGGGAGTTGGAGCTACTAAAGAACCTGAGAGTTGCTGGGAACCTGATGCTGAGTAGAGTGGCCAACAATCAATCAGCAGTCGACCAATTAAGTATGTGATAGCTCCTTGTACGAAGAAGTGTGCAGGCTACGTAGAAATTTGTGATAAATTGATAGGCTTTTAATCCTTTCATGAAAAAAGGTAGAAAATAGGATTAACCAAACTCATTCAATGTTAATATATTTTTTTAAATATTCATATTAGCAAATAGTAACAATTAACAATCAAATCAAACTGACTTGATCGATTCAATTTGAGCTAACTAACTTTTTAATTTTCTGATTTGATTTACTTTAATAACTCTTGTTGCTAAAAATGATTAATTTATTAATTAATCGGTTGATTTTTATAAATTAATATAATTTTATAATTTAAAATAAATCGATTAAATTCTATTTAACAATTTTATTCTTAAATTAAACTTTAAATTTTTCGATGAGTAAGAACAATTTATTTTAATCATATTCTAAATTCTTTAATTTTATTTAATCTTTAATCGGTTTTATAACGATCGGTTTAACCTTAAATCTCTTCTCTTTTTAATTTAACTTTCAATCCGGTTTTTAAAATATTTCATATCAGAATCAAAATTTTTAAAATGTAGACACTTAACTAGAAATTAGACATAAAAATTATTCCATGATAATTTTGGACCCAAATAGATGGAGAATATAGGTTTAGAATGCTTTTAAAGTGGAAATTACATTTGAAAAAGAGACAATTTGTACATTTGATGTAAACCAATCATTGTTTTTAAGAATAATAAAACACTGAGATTTTTTTAAATTTAATGCCAAACTTTTTAACATTTTAATTTAGTGACTAACTTTTTAATATTTATATAAATTATACTCAAATGTTATTATTTTTTAATATGATATATTCACTAAATATCATGTAGATGTCTATCTATTAACCATATAAGAAAAAAAATACATATTGACCTGATTTATATAAGTTTTAAAAGTTCATTCAATAAATTAAAATTTTTAAAAAGTTTGTCACTAAATTAAAAAATTTCAAAAAATTAGATTCTTTTATATTTTTTATTATAATTGTAGATGTGGTGTTCAAAAACATGCATACGTGTTGATAATGAAGACAAATGGTTAAGTATAAGAAGTTGCGCTTGACACGAGTAACTTGAATTCGAACAAGAAATTGAAAATTCTTACATATAAACTGATTTTTGAAGTAATAAAATTAACTATTAACATTTCAATTTGTGTGATCGAGTGGTTCAATATATATATTATTCAAAGTTTATTATTAATCATGATTTTATTATTAAGAAATTGTTGGATATTTTTGATATTTTTCATTAAGTTTGATTTTGATAAAGATAATAAAGTGGTCAAATAAATGATCTAAATCTAAGGGTTGGAGTCCAGAAGAAAAATAGAACATGATCAATGTGGATCGAACTCGTATCGAGTATGTGATGGGAAAGCCTGATATAAAAGTTATATATAAAGGTTATGGTTTCATACAATTTATCGTATCATTTGTAAGTATAAAAAAATACGTTAAGAGAACTTACGTATTGAAAAAAACTGTAAAAAAACGTTAACCACAATCCTAGTTGATTGGAGCTTGTTTCGATCTCAAAAATCACCTCAAAATTATGATGGAATTGAAAACAAGTATTTCCATGTTAACTTTGTTTCTTTTTCTTTCACGTAAGATTTGGGACACGTAATAAGATTCATGCTAAACTTCAATGCAAATCATGCAGAGAAATTAATTAGGACACTCCATTGAGTTTAAAGCTCGTTTATTAACTCTTGTTGACTAACTATGAAAGTCAACCAGCTCACAAGTAAACGATGATATATAAGCTTTTTCTCTTTGCTAAAAAGAAAATATAAAAACTACATTTGTAAAAATAATTAGTTAGTTGATTAATAGTCTATCATGGGTTTAAAAATAATTAATTAATAATTTTTTATATAATAGTCTATCATGGGTTTAAAAATAATTAATTAATAATTTTTTATAAATTTATAAAAATTTGAATCTTTATTTTTAATTAAAAAATACTGTTAAATAAAAATTAAACGATTTTTTTAATTTATAAAAACTGATTAGTTTGGCAAAATTAAATGATAATTAATAAATTGATCGATTTTTAATTGATCGGTTCAAAATTTTCACGGTTAAATCGGCATAAGCAGATTATCCAACATCATGTTATAAGATGTTTGTTTTAATATTTTTATAATACTTGAAATTTATATTTGACCTAATAACAAATTTTAAATATTAATATTTTAACTATATACGCCCCCTAGGGGTGGAATGGAGAGACATGAAGCCAAAAAATTCTGTGTTCAATTTCTTTTACTTATACTCTCTCGATCGAGTCTGTCGTACAAAACTTACCTAGTGTGAAATACCCGGTTAATATATTTGCAGGCTATTGCATCAATCCGAAAATTTATTCAGTACGTATCTAAAAGGTAACGACTACAACTTCCTTTGCTTTTTTTTTTTTTAACCATCTACCTTCTCATAAAACGTCCCTTTCCCATAATTTTATTAAATTTGCATGGGCATGTTTTGTTGGAATTTTAATTATATCTTGATTGGAATGCTTTCAACTACCAAATAAATATTTTCCTAAACCCCAACAAATATACTCCAAAAATATATTAAACGAAATGTGTATATATAATATTGTACGTAGCAGGTGGGATGATGCTTCTTTGGAACTTCAAATCTTCTAGCTATTGATTCGAAGACATTTTTGAATATGTGTGGTAGATGTGAAAGATCCATGCATGGATGGCGATGTATGTAAAGGGTTAAAATGATATGAATAGAATAAAATAAAATTAAGAGTTAATTACACTTTTAAAAGTTAATATTTATCTTTTTATAATATTTTTTACTCTCTCATGTAATTTAAAAAATCTTAGAAAAACTTAAAATAAAAAAAAGTTTTAATTTTTTAAGAAAAACTTTCTTTTAAATTTTTATTTAAAAATAAGGTAAAATATATATAATATGAACATCAGACGTGATTAATCAAATATTGTTTACATAACAATTCAACCTAATTCTTAAACTCAAACTGAATTCATTTAATTTTACTAAAATTAATAATTATTTTAAATTATTAATTTAAGTCACGTTTAATTAGTTCATATCAAGTTTAAGAAATAAGTAAGGATATCATATAAGTGATATTTAATTAATTCATATTTGATGTCATCTTTTACGTATTTTGTCATCATTATTTTTAATCAAAGTCTAGAAGAAGAAAATTTTCTAAAAAACAAAAAAATATAATGAGTTTTTAAAAATTTTAAATTAGGAGATTTTTAAAACTATATAACATGTCTATGTATTTGATTTATGATATAAAATTTTTCATATTTTGTAAATTTTCTTTTATTTTTAATTTCAAAATAGTGTATTATTAAAATTTAAGTAAGAATGACAATGATCTATAAGTTTAGATTCAAGTGTTTTTAATGAATTGGCCTATGGGTCAGGCCTAAACTCAAATCTATTTGGCGTTCAACTATTTTAAATAAAACAACATTATTTTACTTAGAAAAGTTAAGTCTTAGATAAGATTAGACATAGATAACCAAAGTTCGGACCCAATTAAAAGACATTATTTTTAAATTTTAATTTTAAAAAGTTGACAAGATTAACCCACAAGTCGGCCATTATCATCTCTAAATTAAGAACGTTAATGCTATTTTAGTTTAATTACAAAATTAGATAAAATTTTACATAATATGACAAACAAAATAGTGTAATAATTAAACAATATCATAAAAATTAAGTGATAATTTCTACAACATGAGAATTGAAATGAAAAAAAAAAGTCGTATCACAAGAGATCTAATTCAAAGTGTATTTAATTTTAAAATAAATGAACGACATGAACATTTATTAATTTTATTATAACTATATAATATCAATACTAATACAATGTGGTGGTTAGCTGATCATACTGCAGAACAGGACAGACATACTCATTCTGTAATGAATTGTACTGCAGATCCGCATTAATGGGTTCACATATGCTCATGCCAACCAATATAAAATGTATAAAGGACAAGAA
>JANZLX010000004.1:30725575-30736381 GCA_025531955.1 Erythroxylum orinocense | reverse complement strand
TAGTTCTTTATTTACGTCTGCCTATTATTATTATCTTCCCATGTAAATAGTGTATACTATATATATATATATATATAGTATACACTATTTACTATATAAATAGTTCTTTATTTACGTCTGCCTATTATTATTATCTTCCCATGTAAATAGTGTATACTATATATATATATATATATATATATTTTGCTTTATCTAGGAAATCGTCAATCTACTAATTAAAAATAAGGTTGCATACTACAAAATCTTGAAACTTTTATTGAATGATTATTGTTGTTGTCGTGCATATACATAATACTTTCCAACCTTATCACTTTACACTACAAGGAAATTAGGAATTGATAATCGAAAAATAGCAACAGAAAACTAATTGTGGTAAATTACCGGCAAATTTTACTTTTTCGTTGAAAAATTTGATAGGAAAATATAATTTAGCAACAAAACAATACCGTCGACAAATAAGGCGAGAATTAATGGCAGATTAATATAATTTTGATTTTACCGATAAAATATTTGCGTTTACCGTTGTTTTATTTCATCGGTATTTATTGTTACTGACAGAACACTTGCGTTTACCAATGGTTGTTTCCGTCGCTAAATAATTGATTTCGTGTAATGTTATATTTTCCAGAGGTTTTAACTTATAATCATTAATTTTTTGTCTTGTATGAAATGAATGATAGAGGGTTATAAATTAAACTGTGTTAAAATTTTTTGATTTTAGTGTTTAATTTTTTAAATTTTAATTTAAGTGTTTAAATTAAAAAATAGAAAAATCAGCTTAAAATTTTATTTTTATTAATATTTTAACAATATGATTAACGAAACACAAGAAATTAATATTTAGAGAGTTACATTAATTTTTATCATCTTAATATAATTTTTGATCTCTTATGATGGAGGCATTACGGATTATATATTTCAAATATGATCAATTATTTAATAATAAAAAATTATACGGAGAACAATTTGTTACGTAACCTTTACAAATGTTAGTCTTTACGTATTTTGTTAATCGTATTAACAAAATATAAAAAAAGATAATTATTTAAATTGAATGGGTTACTTTTTTTAAAGTTTGGACACTTAATTAATTTTTTAAAATTGGAAATTAAATAAAAATAAGGAAGTTTCCACCATTTCAAATTCAAAACTACATACAAACACTTAGGTTTCTTGAAGAAGATTGCAGTTTGTCCCTAGTAATTAATTGTCATGTCAAGTCTTAAGTGTAATACGAAACGTTACGTTAGTTACGTATCCCGGATCGAACGTGAAAGGATAAGAAACGAAGAAATGCAGAAATACCTGATTTTGGTCTCCATAACTTCAAACGAACTTTTAGAAGTCGAAATGAGCATGAATCCATAGTCGTCTTCACTAAAACTTCTCTCTGGGGCAAGGGTAAGGTCTTTCTGTAATTTTCTTAAAACGTAAGCTCTTATAATGGGTCGAAGAATCCTTATACTTACGATTGATTATATGACCTTAACTTTTATATATAGTTTTTATATCGGGCTCTTCCCTTACAAGGTTGATATGGGACCGGTCTACACTAATCGGTATCCATTTTCTATAAAGACTTTGACTTATTGATTTAGATCATTTATTTGACCACTTTATTATCTTTATCTGGATAAAATTATGTAACTTAACTGAAAAATTATTACAAAACTGAAAAATGCAATCAATAGTTGTCCTACTTTAAGGGAAAAGACAGAATTGTCCAACATTAAGTACTAAGACATTTTGATTTTATTAGTGTGAGATTGATTTCCTTATGATCTTAGGAAAGAATATGATTTAACATAAGATTATATTTGATTGGATAGATCCTAACAACTTTAAAAATTGGAAAATTGGAGAGGTGGACCAAAAGATATTTTGATTTAGAAAATCTTCATAGCACCAAACCTTACCTAAACATCCCTTACAGTACAAAGTTAAAAAATTTACTTTTTTATTAGAAATGTATTATTGTAAGATAAGAGATTAGACAATCCCTTCATATTAGCTGTCAAGAAACATATAAAGAACTTGTTCCTCCTAATAATTACTATTTAATGTGGTTTAATTAATTTAAAATTTAATGTAAAAAAAACTAGAGGTAATTTAAATTTAAAAATTCTATTTTATTGTTATAAAAATAATATTAAAAAACATGTAATTAAGCTTAACTTGAATCAATTAAAACTGACTCAAATTAATAATTTATTATAATTATATCTTAAACTATTAATTTTAGTCGAGTTTAAGAGTTGAATTTAACCATTATGTTAACAATATTTGATTGGTTAACATGTATTATTCATGTTGTTATTATTTTAAACCACATAAAATAATAAGAACATTCTTTTAGAGAAAAGAAAAGAAATACATCTTAGGTTATCTACAATTTGACTAATCTTTATAAAATACATGTTAAATTCTCTACATACCCATTTGTGATATTGTCTTTTATTATAAGAACAACTAAGAAAGCTAAGAGCTTGCATTTTCCAACTCTAAACGCAAGATCCTTGTGAAGCTCATGAGACCCGAGAACAATGGAACCACAAACACGATGTCATGTACACGTGGGAAGAATGAAAAAGGTTGTCTTGTGGCTGAAAAAGCCTCTCAACCCTACCTATCTAATTTCAACATAAAGCTGGAAAGTGAATCCTATTTGCATGCATGAATTCATTAACTTCTTCTCTAATCATGCCCTCCAATGAATGTAATTCCGATTTATCGGTATATAACCCGCAATCCGCTTTTATCGTGCCGATCCCGTGATTCCTCGGAAGAAGGGAAATATAAATTTCTACTTGATCCCTTATACCACAGCTTCTGCTCAAACCCTGAGGCAAAAACCTGAAGAAGCATTACTTAGTTCAAGTGTAGAAATTGCTGAACAAACTGAATTCAGACAAGAAATTCAAGTTTCAAGCTTCCTCTCTCTCTCTCTTTTCTATTGGAGAATGACTTAGAATATATAGAATTTTCCAACCACAGTTTGTACACCAGAGAAAGTTGCTTAACCATACCTTGTGATATTGTTTCCTTTCATTTCATGTCATTTATGCATAATACATATATCAACACATGGATTCATAAATAAAATAAAGATATGGTACAAACAAAAACATAAGTGGGTAATAGTTTACAAGTCCCAATAGAAAGGGAGAGACTATCTTCTTTGTCAAGATCTAGGGTTTCTCCTCCTTCTCTCCTATTTTTTGCACATAGAACTGCAAACCCTTCTTTTGTCTTGCCTAGATTTAAGAGTTTTCATTCCCAAAATCTATGTCTTTGTGTCTTCTAAACGACAGTCTCTTTTTGTCCTTTTAACCTTTACGACCTCTGAGTAAGATGATAGAAGAAGGTACAATACATGATCATTGATCACTGGCCCTAATCCCTAGCTGAATTACTCAATACTGTAGCTTAACCCCATTAGTTCTTATGCACTTGTGATGTTGAATTCCTAGATATAGACTTGGATTTGGATCGTGCAGAAGGTAGAGAAAAAAGGCAAGGTTTGATGGCGAGAAGCGATATTGGTGGTGGAGGATGCTCGAGAGGAAGTGGGTTTAGACAGAATCAAGAAGATGTAAGCGAGAGTGGAGAGAATGAACATGATGAAGGTGAAAGTAGGCCTAAAAATGGCGGAAGTTCAAGCAACAGTACAGTGGAAGAGAGTGAGAAGAAGCCGCCAGTAAGACCTTATGTTAGATCCAAGATGCCAAGGCTTCGTTGGACACCTGAGCTTCATCTTTGTTTTGTTAAAGCTGTCGAAAGACTCGGTGGACAAGACAGTAAGTTTCATGTTAATTCCAATGTCTTTGGAACATATATGTTATTTGACCTCTCAGGAACTTATTATTTTTTCTTTTTTTGTTGCAGGAGCTACTCCTAAATTGGTTCGTCAACTGATGAATGTTAATGGACTTAGTATTGCTCATGTCAAGAGCCATCTACAGGTCAGAGACTCCATTTCCATGATAATAAAACCCTTCCAAGCTTTATCTTCAGTGAAATGATTCAATTTCCTCTTCTTTTTAACTCTCTGCAGATGTATAGAAGCAAGAAGATCGATGACCCGAGTCAAGGTAAGCTTTGAACTTTCTTCTCTTGTTACTGGAACATCTAAATTCTTATGGTTATTAATGTGGTTTATATTTCAGTTATGGAAAGTAGAAGTCACAATATTTACAATCTAACTCAGCTTCCGATGTTTCAATCCTATAACCAACGCCATAACTACAGGTATAATCTTTAAACATCTGATATGGTGAAAAAGAAACATATCAGATCATTTTTTTAAGTCTCTTCTTTGTTTTGAAGATTTGGTGGTGCTTCTTCTTGGAACACTCGTGAGAACTTGATTTATAGTTCCTATGTGGGACGATGTTCGATAGATGAGACCAGAAGAGGATTACATGGAACAATGTCCGAGAGGCTACTTGGTATCAGAAGTAACTGGACCAACGGCAACTTCCAAATGGGAGGTTCTTCTGCAACTTTGGAGTTGAAACTTGAACAACCACAGACATTTCATAATCAAAATTTGAGCCTACCCAAATCATGTGCTAGCCTCATTGAACCAGACCCTTTAGTTCATCGATCAAAACTAGGAGAAAGCACATCTTCAAATAGAATTCTGTCAACTGATATGGAATCAGCAACTACTGTACCAGAACCGAAGACTCTTAAAAGAAAAGTTGCAGACTTCAAACTTGATTTGGATCTGTCTCTGAAGTTGACAACTGGAAACAGTAACAGTGAGCGAAGTTTGGGGGATTATGAAGTTGAGAGTCACTTATCATTGTCTTTGTGTTCAACAACAACCACAAAGCTTAGCAGATTGAAGAGAAGTGAGGAGAATGGTAAAGAACATGCAAGAAGGACGAGTACTCTAGATCTGACTATATGAATTATAATGACAGAATTCTAAGTGAGATCTTGAGGTACTTGTTCGAAATAATGCATTTCATGATTTGTATTTTTAACAGTGTCTCCATATTAATATAGTCTATATTTCTCATTAATTTATTATGTTTTTTTATAATAACAAAAAGGACTTATTTAAACACTAAATAACATAAATTTAATTTTTATTAAAAAATATTTAAGAAAATATGGCTGGAGTAAGAGTATGATTTAACATATAGATGGTCTGCCAAGTACATACCACCAGGTTTTATATTATAGTCGAAATTTACTATTATAGTTGCCGAGTCTATTATCGTAATTTACTTAATTTAGTTTGTAATTTGGAGGTTACTTAAACTCGAAGGCTACTTTTGGTTGATGGTTTATTAATAGAATAAAATGAAATATAATTTTATCATTTGAGAGAAGGATTTATAATGAAATGAAACGCAATGAGATAAAAGAGGGAAGTTTTACATTATATCTCAAATTTTCTAATATTACATAAATTTACATTTTATTTCGCTATTACATTCTATTCTGTTATATAATGGAATAGGACGAAATGAGATGGAAGAGGAAGGTTTTATATTACATTTCATTTCATCCTAACAGACAAAATGAAAAATTTTCGATTTGAGAAGTTTATAATATAATGTAAAATGATAAACAACTTTTCACTATATTACATTATAAACCTTTTTTTCTTCTAAATAATATTTTACTATATGTACTACGAAAACCTTTCCATCCTTTCGGAACAAAAATTTTGTTAATATTATATCAATTTATGTTTTTTCCGATATAATGGAATAGAACGAAATGGGATGGAAGAGAAAATTTTATATTACATTTCATTCTATTTTAAACAATAAAAATAAAAAATCTTCGATTTAAGAGGTTTAGGATAAAATGTAAAATAATAAATAAATTTTCACTATATATATTATATTATAAAGCTTTTTTCTACGTAACATTTTACTATATATATTACGAACTCTTGTATCCCTCCGAAACAACAATTTTATAATATTACATTAATTTATATTTTATTTTATTAAAAAATTTTACACCCAACTAAACATATTCTTAATACATCTCAAGCCTCTTATCCCTCTCATTCTTTGGTATAATTTTATATGAATGGGGTCTTTAAAACCTAAAGCCTCTTTTATTACGTGGCTTGCAGTTAGGATAAGATTGGAAACTAAAGAAAGGATAGTGAGATCTGTAGACAAGCTTTGCTCGTTATGTTGTAACGTAACGAGCAAGAAAGCACTGACCACCCCTTTCTTCACATGCCCAATATAGCTCAATCTAATGGATTGGGTCCGGTGAATATTTAAAAGGTAAATGGCCCATGCAGGTCTCGAACCTGCGACCTTCGCGTTATTAGCACGACGCTCTAACCAGCTGAGCTAATAGGCCAGTTGGAAATCCGTTTGAAATGATGAATAAGATCCAATAATAATTCACATATTATTCTGGGCATACCTGTTAATGCCACACACCATAAACTGCCCCGCATTCCTGGTTGCTTTCATGGCCAAAGGAACTGTATTCTCATTACAGCCAACGAATCTTGCTTTTTGGCTTACCTTTTAACGCACTTGCTTCTTGTTTTCTGCTAAACTATCAGGAAAAACGAAACTCATCTAGTTTTTAAGAGCTGATTTTACTTGGTAATAAGCTATTATTTGCATGAAGAACTGATCTCGTAATGGCTTTACTTGGTGATTACAAGAAGCAAGTTGAAGCATAATCTGAAACATTAATGCTTGCACAGTTCCATTTCTTCGTGCACTGAGATCAAATGGGTTGCTCAGGAAATGAGTTTCTTGAAGGGAAAATGCTCCAGAAACTTGCCACGCAGCTTCAGGTTTTTTCTCAAAGTTCCAATGCCAATGTGGAGCTGGAGACAAGGCTTGAGACCCTGGAACCTGTAGCTAGCAACTTTGAGAAGAGAGCAGCTGTTTTGATCTGCCTCTTTGAAGGTGATGAAGGGGAGTTTCGTGTGATTCTAACGAAGAGATCCATGAAATTATCTTCTCATCCTGGTAAGACATAACTGAAACCAAACTGAGCTTTGTTCATCACGGGGTTGTAGTGAAAGAAAATTAACATTAATTGGTTACATCAGGGGATGTTTCATTGCCTGGTGGGAAGATGGAAGCAGCAGATGAAGATGACTCTGCAACTGCTTTAAGAGAAGCCATGGAAGAGATTGGACTAGACTCTGTTCTGGTTCAAGTAGTGGCGAACTTAGAGCCTTTCATGTCTCAGGTTAATTAGTTAAATGTTACTTAGAATTTTTGTTTTCTGATGAATTATGTAATAATATTAGGATGTTAAAACCAAAGGTTTTGATGCAGCACCAACTTACAGTGGTACCTGTGCTGGGTCTGCTTCAGAAGATTGAAGATTTCAAGCCCTTACTAAATACCGATGAAGTTGATGCTATCTTTGATGTCCCATTGGAGATGTTTCTCAAGGTCTGTTAGCTCTACATTTTACTAAGTTACATGGTATAATTTCAGGATGATTGAATTCTTTGGGGTCAAGTTTTAGGATTGATTTGAAACTACGAAGTTAGATCTAACTTATAAAAATTGGATTGATAATCGTCTAAAATCTAAACCACTCTTGACTGAAAAAATAATTTATTTTAGTGTCTATTTGGTTGAACTTTTGGAAGATGAATAAGTACTTTTTTTACCGCAAAAGTTTTTCTAAAGAAAAAAGAGTATTTGGCTGTAAAATAAAAAAAATCACTTTTTTAGTAGATATAACTTTTTTGACAGCTAAAATACAACTTTTTAAGAAGTTCAAATTTAAAACTTCTAAAAAAGCACTTTTTAAGGTAGATTTTCAGATAAATTAATGAGCCTATTTTTAGTCTCTTTTATCCTTATGTTTTACGCATAGTTCCTACAATATTCACAAACACATTTTCACGTTTATTTTGAGATTTATACAATATTATTTGCTTTTTTATATGTTTTATTATTTATTTTTATATTAGTTTCGCTTATGTTATAATCCATATAAAAGATTTTGCTAGATATATTTTCATTTATGTTTTATATGATTTAACATTAGATAATAATTAATATATTATGCTATGCATATTGTGTAATATATTTAAAATAATATTTATATGCATAAATAATTTTTGTTATAAAATAAAATATAATTAAAATTAAAAATATATTTTATTTTTATATTGCCAAACAATCTATTATATGAAGCTCTTTTTGAAATAACAGGCAAATAGTCAATAGTAACCAAAATAACATTATTTTGATTTTTAAATTCTTAAAATTATAGGCCCATTAACTGAGCTTGGGCCATAAGAACTGAATCCATATTTGTGCTGACTGAACTTCGATATTTGGCCCATGAAACCCGATCAACTCAAGTCAGTGGGACCAAGCCGAAAATACCAACATACCTTTAACAAACCTACAGAACTAAACGCTCCCAGTCACTGGGCTTTGGCCACAGGATTTGAATCCATACCTGTCACTAACAACACAATTTCTGATAAAAACCAGAAAAGTTCTCCTGAATCTTCAATCATGCAGAGGTTAAACTTGCAACCTTTTTTCCTGAAACAACTTGGCAAGTTATCTAATCATCAATCATCTCTCGTTACTTTGATCGAACAGGAAGAGAATCATCGATGTGAGGAAAGGGAATGGAAGGGTAAGAAGTATGTTCTTCATCTCTTCAATTTCGAGTCAGAGCATGAAAATTTCCTGATATGGGGCTTAACAGCTAGCATTCTGATCAGAGCAGCTTCAGTTATTTACCAGAGGCCTCCATGCTTCAACCAAAACCTACCTGACTTCCAACAAGTTCAGAAATCCCAGAAACCTGAACCTCCTCCATGAAATGAGGATTGAGAAATTAACATAATTATCTTCTACTAAGTCCAAACATTAAGCTTGATGGTATTGTTAATGGTGTTCATGTACCTTCTTCTCTATGATGGTATTGTTAAGAATACTTTTGGATGCTTGATATTGCATCATAAATAAATATCATACTTCAGGTCATATATTTATTTAATATTTATTTCCATTTAACATTTAAATAGGATATATATACTAATATAATATATTTTCTGTTAGTATATCATTTTTCATCTTCCTTATAAAAATACAAATGTGACAAACATTTATAATCTGAAATTACAATTTAAAATATTGTGCTTTGTTTGATTAAAATTGAAACTTTAACCATTATCAGAAAATTAGTGAACAAAATTCTAGTTGGCTATATTTTTAATCAATTATTTTTGAAATTAAGAGGTTCAATTTAAATTGATATAAAATATAAAATTTTAAAAGCCCTGAAAAGAAAAATATATTGGTATTCAGATCAAATTTTAGATATTGGGTTGGATTCGATCATATCAATTACTATACAATAAATAAAATGACCAATGTTTTAAAACTAAACCGGTTCAATCAGTTTAACAGTAAAAATTTCGATCCGGTTATTTTTTGGTTTGATTTGCAATTTTTTTGATTTGATTTAGTATAATAATTTTTGTTGTTAAAAACCGATCAATTTATTAATAATTGGCTAATTTTTGTAAATTGATCAGTTTTTATAAACTAAAATAAAATGTTTAATTTTTATTTAGTAATATATTTTTTAATTAAACTTTAAATTTTTCGATAGATAAAAATAATCTTCTTTAATTATTTTTTAAATTATTTAATTTTTTAAATATTTAACTATTTTATGATAGCTTAACATACTTTAATTTTTTAAATCTTAAATTTTTTATTTTGTCAATTTAAATTCCTATCTGAATTTGAAAACACTGAAAATGAATAATAGTAACAACTAACAACATTAATAAGTCGGTCGGTGTGCAATAACTACAGAAAGAACCGTGTCATTTACAATGATGTCAACCTCTCAACATCTGTACGGTTTTAGGCCAAAAGTAAGGAAGCTCCTCGTGTCCAACGAACGACCAGTTTCAACTTTCAACTCTCAAGCCGTCAATTGAGAATTTTACAAGAAGGTCGAATAGTCTGATATACATATACTAGTAAAGATATGAACACGAGTCAAGGGCAATAATGACCGTGGATTCTGCGTTGGTGGTATCCAGTTTTACAAGTGCAGCGCAGCAGGCCATTCATCCATTGCATTCGGCGATTGAGAGCTGTTGAATAGGAACTGAGCATGTTTTCCGGGAAGCCCATTGCTGTGCAAATTGGCTAGCTTCTTATAGCTATCATCTCCCCGTCGGTGTTCATTGGTTTGGGGAGTAGCCTGTTGTGGGTATCTCGTCGCTCCTGTTCGTTGATTCTATTGGGGTGACCTTACCCCACGTCACTGCTCAGTAGTTTCTTCCTTTTGGGTATGTGCCCCGTTTCTTTAAACCAAAAAAAAAAAAACTAGCAGAAAACTCAAAAGCATGTTCAGTCGGTAAGGAGTAGGCGAGTAGCAGCCATTTAAAGAGCAAAAAGCATGGCTTCACAATAGCTATGTGCTCTTGAACTTTCATATCAGATAACAGAAGCTGATGAAGTCCCAATAGCTTACACTGATTTCTTAGTAAAATCAAAGCTAGGTTTTAATACCTTATAATTAAATTTTAAAATTATTCATTAATACATGGTTAAAAAGTTATACTTTAATACCTTATTAATTCACATGTCTAAATTTTAAGTATTTTAACCATTTTAAATACTAAAATTATAATAAGTCTGGATGAATTTATTCTAAGATCAATTTAAAAATTCAATTGAAAAATCATGATGTCTTTAATTGACATCATTAGTTATTATAGTTAAAATTTTATATTTTCATACAATATCAATTCTCACAAAATTTTGATATTAAATGTATAACAACTCTCGGTATATT
>JANZLX010000004.1:30700553-30725475 GCA_025531955.1 Erythroxylum orinocense | reverse complement strand
AAGAGAGAAGATTGTTTAAAGAAAAAAGAGAGAAAATCCTTACCCCAAAACTCTATTTTTAAGTGAGTGTTCACCGGCTTATTACCGACGCCCTCTTTGGTTTATGCATTGTTCTTAAACTCGAACCGGTCATCGAACTGAAGGCTTTATTGATTACCGGTTTAACCACCGGTTGAACTAGATATCATAATTATATTTAATTATAAATAATATTTAAAAATTTTAAAAAAATTCAAAAAATTTGATTGAACCAGTGGTCGGATCGGACCGGTCCGACCGATCAATTGACCGGTTCAAACTAGTTCAATTGCATACCGGTTTTTATAGTTAAACCAGACCGGATAGTTGACCGGTTACCGATTGAACCGATCGGACAGACCGGTCCGGTCCGGTTTTTAAAACCATGAATTTATGGGTATTCTTTAGATCAAACGTTGGTAGAAGCTGGTAGAAGATTGCGATCAGGACGAAGAGAAGGGCGAAAAGTCAGGAGAAAACGGGACACGAGAGAGTTAAGTGTGCGAGGGAAAAATGGAGGAAAGGTCGGAAAAATATTAGCTGATCGGACAAAACGCTCCTATAGAGGAACTGGTTGAAAATCAACTGTTTGAGTTAATCAGCTAACTCATTCAGCTAAATCACCAAACACATAAAATAGCTGCTTCTCAAAGTCAATTAGCTAAAGTGAGTTGATTAGCTAAAAAATAGCTTATCAGCTCTTCACCAAATAAGGCCATTATCTTGTGGCAGTAAAATCATATACATCTTTATGTTAGAGGTATATGCCTTATTCTTACATTTTGTAGAAGAAAGTGAATGATTGCTACAGTTAGAATATCTCTTCTAGACACTGCCTATATAACGTATCAAAATGTTCTTATTAATACTCTGCTGAAGATACTAAATAACGGAAGTGTTATCTTAACCATAACACCTTATTTCAATATTAGGTTAGATAATTCTATCTTACCTGAATGTTTGCAATTTCAGATCTAGGTTACTGAGCAGATCAAGATCCTATGCCTACCTGTTAATGCCACACACCATAAATTGCCCCATATTCCTAATTGCTTTCATGGCCGAAGGAACTGTGTTCTCATTACAGCCAACGAATCTTGCTTTTTGGCTAACCTTTTAACCCACTTGTTTCTTGTTTTCTGCTAAGCTATCATGAAAAGCCAAACTCATATAGTTTTTAAGAGCTGATTTTACTTGACAATAAGCTATTATTTACGTGAAGAACTGATCTCGTAATGGTTTTACTCGGTGATTATAATTGAAGTTACTTGAAGCGTAATCTCACGTCAAAAAATTTTAGATTCAGCAACTAAATTTTCAGTAATTGTAGTAAAATGATTGTTAATTATATACATTTTACAACAAAAAATTATTTAGTTGTATTATATAAGTTACATATATTTTTTATTGACTAATCAATACTTGGTTGCTATAGATGGTTACTAAAATTTACAATTCACGGATAATAATATATCGACCAAACTTAACAATTTTAGCGACGTATTTAATGGTCGCTATAGAAAATTATTAATAACAATCAAATTAACAACCAACCATTGAGTGGTCATTACAAGTATTTTAAATTTTATATTAACAACCAATAAATTTGGTTGATAAATTTACCTTTTTTACGGCAACCACGTTATATGATTGCTAAAGAACTATTTATAACAAACAAAATACTTTAACCTCCTCCATGGAATGAGGATTGAGAAATTAACATAATCTTCTGCTAAATCCAAACTTTAAGCTTGATGGTATTGTTAATGACGTTTTCAAGTCCCTTCTTCTATATGATGGTATTGTTAGGAATACTTTTGGATGCTTGATATTGCAATCATAAAAAAATATCATACTTTAGGTCATATATTTATTTTCATTTAACATTTAAATTTAGTATATCCTTTTTCATCTTCCTTATAAAAATACAATTGTGACAAACAATTATAATCTAAAATTTTTACAGCCCTGAAAAGAAAAATATATTAGTAATCAGATCAAATTTTAGATAGGACAAAAAAAATTTGGGTCGGCTTTGATCCAATCCATTACTATACAATAAATAAAATGACCAATGTTTTAAAAACTAAATCGGTTCAGTCGGTTTAACAATAAAAATCTTGAGCCGGCTAATTTTTCGGTTTAATTTTTAATTTTTTGATTTGATTGAATTTAATAATCTTTGTTTGTTAAAAATAGATTAATTTATTAATAATTGGCTAGTTTTTGTAAACTTATCAATTTTTATAAACTAAAATAAACTGATTAATTTTTATTTAGTAGTCTCTTTTTTAATTAAATTTTAAATTTTTCGAATGATAAAGATAATTTTTTTAATTATTTTTTAATTATTTAATTTTTTAATATCTTTAACTAATTTTATGGTAGTTTAATATGCTTTAAATTTTTTAAAACCTTAAAATTTTATTTTATTAATTTAAATTCATATTTAAATTTGAAAACATTGGAAATGAATAATAGTAATTACAACATTACGGAGTATGGACCAAACCTTGTGATAAGTCAAGAAGGTGTGTAATAACTACAGAAAGAACCATGTCATCTGCCTTTCAACTTCTGTACGGTTTTACGCCAACTGTAAAGAAGCCCCGCGTGTCCCGCGCACGAGGAGTTGCGTGTCCCACGAACGAGGAGTTTCAAGCCGTCAATTGTGAATTTATTGAGCAAGTCGAATAGTCTGAACCACTAGGTAAAGATATGAACACGAGTCAAGGTCAATAACTAGAAGAAAGTTCAAAGCTTGTTCAGTTGGTAAGGAGTAGACGAGTAGCAGCCATTTAAAGAGCAAAAAGCCTGGCTTCACAATAGCTATATGCCTATATACTCTTGAAGTTTTATATCAGATAACAGAAGCTGATGGGGATGGGGTTACCAGAAGCTTACACTGTAGTTAACGACGCAGTTCCTTCATGGCTAAACAAAGGAGACAACGCATGGCAGATGACAGCTTCAACTCTGGTTGCGTTACAGAGCATGCCAGGTCTTGTTATTCTCTATGCGAGCATCGTCAAGAAGAAATGGGCAGTGAACTCTGCTTTTATGGCTCTTTACGCGTTCGCTGCTGTTCTTATATGTTGGGTGCTTGTAGGCTATCGCTTGGCTTTTGGTGATAAACTTTTGCCTTTCTGGGGTAAAGGAGCTCCAGCTCTTGGCCAGAAGTACCTTGCTGGAAGAGCTAGAGTTCCTGCAAGTAAACATGAAAAAGAAGATGGTGGTTTTGAGACCGTTGAACCTTTTTATGCTATGGCGACTCTTGTGTACTTTCAGTTCACTTTTGCTGCTATTACTCTCATCTTGCTTGCTGGTTCTGTTCTTGGTCGCATGAATATCAAAGCTTGGATGGCTTTTGTTCCTCTTTGGCTCATCTTCTCCTACACAGTCGGTGCTTTTAGTCTATGGGGTGGTGGGTTTCTCTACCAGTGGGGTGTTATAGATTATTCAGGCGGCTATGTTATTCACCTCTCCTCAGGAACGGCAGGGTTGACTGCTGCTTATTGGGTAAGAAACAAGAAAAGAACAAAAACCTCTTACCAAACACGAAGCAATCTTATGATTTTCATGTGCTAGAGTCAAGCTGATTACCTTTTTGTCATGATTGAAATGATACAGGTTGGACCAAGGCTAAAGAGCGATCGAGAGAGGTTTCCACCAAACAATGTGTTGCTTATGCTTGCTGGCGGTGGACTTTTATGGATGGGATGGTCGGGGTTCAACGGTGGTGCACCGTATGCGGCGAACGTTGCTGCTTCTATTGCAGTCTTAAATACTAATGTTTGTGCAGCAACAAGCCTGCTTATATGGACATCTCTGGATGTTGTGTTCTTTGGCAAACCATCAGTGATCGGTGCTGTTCAAGGAATGATGACAGGATTGGTTTGCATCACTCCTGGAGCAGGTTGGTATAAGACTTTACAAAAGTCAAGAGCTCAAATAGAAACCTTTTTATTACTTATTTTGTTCTTTATAAGAGTGGACCCTAAACAAGTATCCTTCGTACTCTTGTTCAGGACAGAAATTGTAAGAAACATAAGTCACTTAATTGCCAGAATTATGAGAATTTTTTTGGTAATAGTAGAATGTGGCATTGCAGGTCTGGTTCAATCTTGGGCAGCTATAATTATGGGAATACTTTCTGGCAGCGTCCCATGGGTTTCCATGATGATTCTTCACAAGAAGTGTGCTCTGCTGCAAAAGGTAGCTATCATTTCTCTTTTTCCTCTTGTATAAGGAAGATATTCCCTTGAATCAACCTGAACCAATTGAATAAAACGATATCATTTAGCTCGAAGTCAATCCCCAACATGTTGCAAGCCCTATTCATGCACTTCACGTATATGATTAAAGGGATTTACTAATCGCAATAAGTTTGTAGAATTTTAGGTAGGAAAAGTATAGCGAGAGGTAATGGGTCTGATGGGAATTAGACTGATGCAGATCACAATCCTGGAAAATCAATCCTGGCGGCCATTAGTGTTCTGACTAAGAAAATTCTTCCCACTAGCAGCAGTTCTTTTAAATTGTAAATACATAGGACTTTAATTAAAGTTGAGAAAAGTAGATTTCCTTATCAATGAGTGGAAAGTGATTTCAAATTGAAACCTAATCTCTGTCCCACCTCAACCTATTCTCTTCAGGATTCACTGCTTTAGGAATGGCTTCTTTGTCATAAAACTTACAATTGTCAGATAGCTTGTCTTAATTCATCATTCAGTGCTCAAAACTTTCTGTGCTCAAACCAAATTAAACAAGGAACGGTGATCATAGCTAGATATATCCCTACAAATACAGGTGCTTCCGGGGTTTTAAACTACGCTTACATTCTGATCTGTAGCGTTAATTTGTGGGAAATATAGGTTTGCTTGATATGTAGTCTAAGATGATCATAACAGCATACCATTCTTGAAAATTCTGTAGTTTCTTAGTCTAACCAGAACAGAAAGGAGATCACAACTTTGATGGTTAACTGCAACAGTCAAAAAGTCTGTCAAATGTCCAAGAAGGCTTCTTTCTGGTTTTCTGCATAGACTGGATTATCAAACACATCTAAAGAAGCAGTCTTTGTAAAGTAGAGCTACTGAGATGAACATATTTACAGGTTGATGATACATTGGGTGTGTTCCACACACATGCTGTGGCTGGGCTGCTGGGAGGTCTCCTAACAGGGCTTCTCGCAGAGCCAGTACTTTGCGAACTTATCCTACCAAAGAAAACAAGAGGTGCATTCTATGGTGGTGATGGTGGCGTACAGTTCTTGAAGCAAATCGTTGCCGCCTTGTTCGTGATTGGTTGGAACATAATGTCGACAACAGTAATTCTTGTAGCTATAAGGTTCTTCATACCGTTGAGAATGCCTGAGGAACATCTAGCTATAGGAGATGATGCAGCTCATGGAGAAGAAGCTTATGCTCTTTGGGGTGATGGAGAAAAGTATGACCCGACTAAGCATGGTTGGAATTCCTCTTCTTATGCAGAAGATATAACCCCATCTCCATATGTCAATGGTGCAAGAGGTGTAACTATCAATTTGTAAGCTAAATTGTCTCAACTCCTTCAATATTCGATGTAATTGATCTTGTCTTCCAATTTTCAGAAGGGTTTAGTACTGATCTTTCCTTCAATGTATATGTAATCTACGAGTTAGGGAGTGTACAGAGCCCTATCACTTGTTAAATTTTAAGTATATGAGTCACTCACTGATATCAGGCATACAAGGTCTACTGCTCTATTCTCAACCATGTCAAGAAAAAAAACATGTAACCCAACTCACATTCGAGTCAGTTTATTCCTATGAACGTGTCATGTCCTGCAGAGTTATGATCTACAATTTTAAAAAGAATGTAATCTGAACAAGAAACAACTACTACCATTGCATATGATGACAGATGATGGAAAACTCAGTCATTGATTAATCAAAAGTTCGTTAAAAATAACCAAATAACTAAACAAGGTAGAGCATATTTTCATGTAAAGTCTCGAGCATAGAGACTGGAATGGAACAATGAATGAGAAAACAAAATCCTAATATCGATGTTCTGCATTTTATATGTTTTTTTCACAATCAATTCCATAAACTACAACAAATAAGCAGTCGTAGGCCTAATCAAAGGTTTCCCAGTCCTGGGTTACTCTTGTTGAAGATGATGTCTGAGGAGGAGGCGTCAAGCTTCCCATTCCAGAGTCAAAGGTTTCCCACTCAGTTGTCACGGTCACATTGCTTTCACTCTTGTTATGAGGTTTGGATTTTTTCATCTTTAGATCGTCCAGAACCTCATGGAATTTCTGAATACGGCGTACCTGTTCAAGGAAGTTATTAGTTGAGAGCAGCAGGTTAAAAGCAATAGGAATATGCATTCTTTGTTATGTAACCATAATTAAAGGCTCATCTTCAACCAGTTTTCATGGCAAATTTGTCTCAACATTTTACAACAGCCTTTTCTAATTACAAAACTATGACCTCTATCACATGCATTCCCAGAAGTTCTATTTGATTGGATCAAATCAAGTAAAATTCTAGGAGCATAAAATGGGCAAAAAACATAGCCCAAATTGCAGAAAGCACTAACCTCTGCCTTTCTCTGTATCCTGGCTTCTCCCTCTGCCTCGATAGTGTCCAACTTCAGCATTTGTCTCATCAGCAACTCTGCTGAAACGACAAACTCATCCTCCGCAATCTTGGTGCCACCATTCACTGCAACTTCTAAAGCAGCTACCTATGAAAGGGAACATTAGAACTATGTATTAGATACACAAATATGCTTTTTCATGAACAAAAATCCAATTCATATGCAAATTCTCACTCTTTCAGCAAGCTTATCAACTTCTGCTCGCACTGCATCAATAGCTTGAAGTGCCTTCAACATTTCTTCACTTTCCTTGATCCCTGCCTCCTTTTGCTCCTTGTTCCATGTTTCCGCATTTTCCTTCAGCCCTGCTTTTGATGTCTCATTGCATTCTTTTAACTGCTCAAGTTTTGGTTCTTTCGCAGTGTCCTCCAAAACGAGAACCTTTGAGTTATCCTTAACACCTGCCTCATTCAAGTACTCAGCATCTTCTTTTTCTTGCCCTCTAAACAAAATCTTCTGCCAGTTAGGCTCCAAACCTGTTTTCTGCTCAATAACTTTCTTCATATAACCTGTAATTAAGAAACACATACATCGACTCAATAACCAAAATATCACCATCAAACAATTTCTATACCATTGCACCAATAGATTTTACCGAGTACTCGAAGCAGAAAGCATCAGAACAAACCATGAGAACAGTCTAAAACAATCACACAGACCTATCAAGAGACATACATAATAACTTCATTGGGTAACTTCATTAGGTACTAATACATGGCCAATTCATCTTTTGTTTACATTCAACAACAAGAAAGCTCTTGTCCAACAATTTTGGAATAAATTTTCAAACAGAAAACGCAGAAAAAACAGGAAACAAAAGAAAAACTATATCCCAACTGACAAGATCAAAATTTTGTGAAGTTAATATACAACTACGTTAAACAATTTATGAACTAAACCTGAAATTTTCTGAAACTCAATTAATTTCTCTTCTTCACTGAAGTTTTCTCCGAAACAATGATCAGAACCCACAAAACAAAACAAAGAAAAGAAGAACATAGCAAAATACCAAAGGTAGATTGCGGGGGGACATGGACCTCGTGCTGGGAAGCACCATGAGATACACTGACTTTGATCAACGGCCCAGACTGGTCGAGGTGATCGTCGGCGTCTCTTCTCTGAACCCACATCCCACCTGACCTCACCTCACAATCCCAATTAGCTTCATCGTGATGGGTTGCAGAATTCATCATCAGATCAGGTTTGCTATCAGAAGCAAGAAACTGTCTTGACTCGATATTTAGTTTGCTTGAAGCAGGCGGTTCTCAGAGATCAAAAGGGTCTGCCCCCGTTTATCTACAGATTTACCAATTTTCTTTTTCTTTTCTTTCTTTAGATTTTTATACGTAACGTAATATATAAATATTCTTAATTTTTTAACGTTAAAAAAATTGTAATTTTTCATAATTTCTTTTTAATTAATTGAAATAAGTTCAAACTATTTTTTTTTGTTTTCCTTTAAAATATAAAAATATGAAATATAAAGAAAACTCCCTATCTTTTATCTTATTTCTATTATTAAAAATACTATTGGTATTTGATAAAGTATATATTTTTTAAAATAAAAAATGACAATTAATAAAAATCAATGTTTTAAAAACTTGACCCGAAGTTATACCGGTAAGATAAGAGATTTAAAGTTTAAAAAGTTCAATCACCATTAAACAGTCATAAAACGAACTAAAATTAATTAAAATTAAAGAATTTAAAATATGATCTAAAGATATTGTTTTTACTTACAAAAAAATTTGAAGATTAATTGAAAAAATATTATTAAATAATATTTATTTATTTATTTTAATTTATAATAACTTATTAATTTACAAAATTTGATCGATTAATTAATAAATTAATCAGTTTTTAAAAACAAAAATTATTAATGTAAATCGAACAAAAAATTGAAAACCGAATCAAAAAGTTGAACGGTTCAAAAGTTTTACGATTGAGCCTACGAAATTAATTGATTTTTTAATCATTATTTATTATTGAAATTAAGGAAGATAATGGCTTTTAAAAAGGCTATGTTTATAAAACACTCAATAAGTGAAAATAAAAATAATACTTATTAACACTATTATATTATTAATAAGTTAAGAGAGAGATGAAATCAATCTGGTAGAAGTTCATTGTCAAGTAGATAAAGTCAATCCATCTTACCTAATTAAAAGTTCAAAAATGTTAGAAAATAAATTAAATTATAAATATTTTTTATCCCATATTCATATCATATTATTTAGTTTACATTTTACCAATTGCACTAATTAGGATTAATCATTTTTTTAAAAAAAATAAAAATAGAACAGACTAAATTAAGCCCAAACTCAAGTTGACCCGACCTGTTATCATCCCTACAATTGTTAGTAAAAAGCCTTCAACAAACAACTGACATAAAACAGTCCGAAGCCCAAAATTTTTGCCCGAAATCCAAACTTGTCTCAAACTCAATCGGACTTAAGCTTTCGAGACTAGGCTCAGGCCTAGAAAATAGATTCAAACATGGTCCAGCCCAGTCCGATATCTTCAACAAACAACTGACAAAATACAATCCGAAGCCCACAATTTTTGTCCGAAATCCAAACTTGACTCAAACTCAATCGGACTTAAGCTTTTGAGACTAGACTCAGGCCTAGAAAATAGATTGCAACATGGTCCGGCCCAGTCCGATACCAGCCCCCAAGTGTTGCCAAAGTTATGATAGTTCACTGTAACACTAAACGCACTAGACAGTCAGTCCAGACTACAGAATCTGACAACATTAGATAAAATCCAATGTAATACTAAGAAGGGCAATGCAACGGAATTACAAAACATTACCATCTTTCAGATGAGAAACAAAATACCAAAATTCAAGAAATTTCTAAGGCTACAAAGATTGCAGAGCCAGAGATTACCAAATGCTAACATAATACACGACAATCAGACAACATCAAACCTATCCAAGGTTTTTCTAGTCCCTCCTACTCTTTTTCCTGTGTCCGTCATCCCTCCCGTTTCTCCTGTTCCGCTTGCGGCGCCTATCATCTTCATCAGAACTTGATGATTTGGTGTCAGATTCTGAGATGCTTGAGTCTGAATCCGATGAGCCGGAACTTCCAGATTCGACAGCTTTCTGTTGCTGCATGATAAGCCGTGGCATATTCTTCAAATACTCACGCAGATTTTCAGTGATACCACCAAGTCCAATGGATGTGAAGAAATTGATGGCAAACCGTGTGTTCTTGGGATTGTCCTTGGGGAATATGGACTCGAAAGAATCGAGCATGGAAGGATCGTTAAGTCTCTCGTTCAGCAAGCGAATGCCTAAATGTTCTGACAATTCCTATACAATACAATTAAAATGTCAAGAACAGTTCACAAAGAAATCATAACAATAAGATGTTGGGGCAAAATCTGAACACAATAAGATTGTAGCCATTAACCAAGGTGATCGCAGACCAAACTCATGTCGTCATTCGATGACAGAAAAGTCCATATCGAATAATGCATCGAGAAAATAAAAACGCTGGTCTACATAGGTAAACTCAAAACAAATAACCAGAAAGATAATCAAGGTGGTCACAGACCAAACTCATGTCCCAATTCAATGACATAAAAATCAATGTTAAAACACAATGTGCAGTGTACACGATGCATCTAGAAAATAAAAATGCTGATCTAAATAAGTAAACTTAAGACAACTAAACAGAAAGCAGTAAGTTGACATATTCAGTTACCTGAAAGAGAATCTTAATAAATATACGAGAAGAAGAAGTGGTATCCTCTTCAGTTAGGCGTATATAAGCTAAAACATGCCAAGGAAGGGCGTCTGTCCCAAGTAGATGGGCAAAAAATTTTGCCACATTCCGCAACTTATTTGTTTCAAGACGGTGAATCATAGAATACTGCTGCACAAAGCATTTCTCGAAGTTCTCCTGGTAGACTTTGTTGATCATGCAAAACCGCTGGCCCAAAAGACCGTAATACCGCAGGTAAGTTCTTTCCTGGCTGCAGCACTCCAACAGCATAATACACAACTCCATCTGCATTAGTGCAAATGAAGAAAATTCAGGTCCAATGAGTGTCAAGGAGAGTCCAAACATCTAAAAACCTCAAAGACAAATCTTATATGCCAGCGTGTAAAGTTCAAATACAGAGAATGCTAAACCGAGGATAAAAGGGTAGGCTGATACCTCACAGGAAGTTGAAGCAGTCTACGCATTATAAATATGAAATGGAAATTCAAGGACAAGATGCAAGTATGTAGAGTAGCAATAAATGCCTGGATCAAAATAAACAGTTATAAACGGAAACCTACTTAATTATACTAATTAAAAGAAGAAGAATTATCTATAGCAAAACCAGTGATTAACAAAGTGGCAAATTGCATTGTTATAGGGTAAAATGAACTATGCGTAAACTCAGGATTCAATAATTACAGGAAGCACATACTATTATTTTGAAATCAAAATGGTTATCAATAAGAACAGACTATGGCATAAACTAATAAATAACAGTTCAACTAAAAGTGGTAGAAGTGCACAGTTTTTGTTTATTACCTCTTGCCCTGGCTCTAGTTTAATTTTCAATAATTTGTGGCCAGCCTCCTCAAAGTCTACGCTGGACATTATGGTTAAGTAGATTGTCCTTCTAAGGTTCACTAGATTGGTCTCTGTCTCATCTTTTATTTCCATTGCCTGTTCATCCTCTTCCTCAGATTCTTCATCATCATCATCATCACTATCTTCATCAACAGAGGCAGAACCTTCTTCATCCTCAGACTCTTCTCCAAGAATACTTTTCTTCAATTCCTCATAGCGTTTCTCACTCTCAAGAAAATCTGGGTCCTTTTGGAAAATATCTGAAGAAGAAACATAAATAGCATTAAAATAGTCAAAAACAGCGTACCAAACTGATGAAGGTGAGTGATAATTCTAAGTACCAAGTGTGATCTCTGGATCAATTTCATCTTGGAGGGATATCTCATGTGTCAACTGGTCTTCTGCTTCTACAAGGTCCAGTTCAGGACGAACTGCCGGATATCCCTGTAGATGCATAAATTCACAAGATGCCATCAAGGAATCAGATACTAGAAAAAAGTACATAAAACAACATGCAAAATCATTGATAGGCAAGAAAAGTTGCACCTGAAACTTGGCTTTTCTTATAGCAAAAAGACCTTCAATTAAAAATTGTACGCGTTTATCAATCTCTCCTTCATGAAGGATTCCTCGAAACCGCTCAAAAGCTCCTGCAATGATCACTCCGCATATGATACATGTTAAAAAGTCTCTTTAACAAAAAAAGTTATGGCATCTTCTCTATGATGGAATGCACTAAAGCAAAATCCATTTTCTACATAGACATTAAAGATTGTAATAACTTATCCATTTCACCACCAACTGAGATGCTTCAGATTATGAGATACAACACATTATCATGCCATCAACGGAATGTATGATGACAGGCTGATTAGCAATCATGGTATTAAGTAAGCCATGAACAACAGGGTTTCACAAGTTTTACAGAAACTTTCCATCCAGCCTAAGTCTTCAGAATAAACAGAGAAGAATGGATTCAAAGGGTGTTCATAATCACAATGAACGATGGATCTGATAGAGCTTCCTGATATCTTTTCCTAAAAATGGAAGACTTGATAAGTGATGGTTGTATGATGGAATCACTGTATCTTGACGACTTCCAAGTTAGGAACCATCGCCACATCATAACATTATCACAAATGAGAAGAAAAAACAAATATCTTGATCCACAAGTTGCAAAAAAAAAAAAAATCCTTTTTTTACAAGATGAACTTAACTTATAGCCTAGTTACAGAGACATAATGAAGATGTACAACATAGAATATAATTAAAGAGCAGTTTACATATATAATTCCAGAAAGAATACACAAGGGGTTGCTGTGACATGCAAATACAAATGTCAAATAAAAACTCACCATCCAAGCCTTTAGGTGACACATCCTGAAGTATTGAGCCACACTCTGTGACAAACCCCACAGCCACCTCAACACTGTCATCTGTGGGATTCTCCAGCAAAACAGCAAGGAGTTCTAGAGCAATGAGCTCATGAGCCACTTGCTGGTTCACAAGATGAGCTACGAATTTGACAGCAGCTAGCAATTGATGCTATCCATCCACCAAAGACAAGCACATACATAAATCAGAACAAGAATCTATACAAGTAAATTATAATTCTAATGCCAAACCTACTATCAATTGATGTCCATCCGAATAAAAATACATAAACTGATCAAGCAATTAACATAAGTTACAAGTAAGTACCTTGTCATTTCGTTTATAGGCTCGCTTGAGTTGCAAAACTATCCTTCGCAGTAAGAGATCACCCACTTCAGGGAACCTGGTGTTCACAACCGCAACCAATGCTGCAAACACATCGGTGAAACCTGGAGATGCCATCTGAGATTTCATACAAGACCGGCAGAAAAGACCCCTCCCTCTGATCAGATTCTCAGAAAAGAGTTCTGGGATGATGTTCTTAATGTTCATGGCATTGACCTTGTTCACAAGCCCGTTAATACTCTTTCTAAGGGCATCCCACGTCAACCTCTGATACTCAACACTGCTCTTATCTTCTACTTCCCTCATCATTCGCGCCAGTTTAAATGGTGGAATGTAAACTCCTCCAGTCCTACCCAATTGCTCAGAACTCGGATTCGCCTCTTGCACAGCATCCTTTTTCGAGTCATCAAACCCTTTTCCACCAATCCCATCTTTCTCCTTCAAGCTTTTGCCATCCTCTTTCTGTTCATTCCTCTCCTTACCTCTTGAAGGCTTCAAATCACCATCATCTCTTCGACTACTATGATCCCTGTCATCTCTATTCCTATCTCTCCGTTCCCTACTTCTATGACCATCCTCAGTTTCATGACGTCTGTGCCTATTCTCAACATGGGTTCTCTCTCTCTCTCGCCCATCCCTATTATTCCTTCTCTTATCATCATCTGAACTCAAATTAGGCTCTCTAGTCCTCTGTCTTTCACCAATTTCCCGCCTCCTCTCGCCATTTCGACGCTCCTCATACTTATCTCCATCTCTCCTGCTCCTCTCCCTATCTACTAACTCTCCTTCTTCGTCAGAACTCTCCTCCCGCCGCCTCCTTTCTCCTCTATCCCTAACCTCACTGCCCTTTCCACGCCTCTTCGCACTGTTTCTTCTATCCCTATCCGAATCAGACGAACCGCTATGATCTTCACGATCTCTACCACGATTCAACCTCGAATCTCGTTTATTCTCGCGACCCTTTTCTCTCTGGTCGCTGCTGGATTCACTGCTATCTCTTCTTCTACCCATATTATGTGCCAGAAAAGCCTAGGATTTCCGTAAACTATAACTTCAGCAACTTCTAATCCAGCGCACCATGAGAACACATAGTCGCCGTGTACTATGTGTACCCAGACGAAACGACACAGCATTGGTCTTAATCTGCCCTGCAGTGTTTAGATTTCAAATTGTGACGATAATTGAATAAAATGATTATAAGAAATTGAACGAATTATGAATGGTAATGGGCCGGGCTATTGCCCCGGCCCAACACTCAATGTCAGTAGTCCAAGACATGGGTAAGTTCCCATTTAAACCCACTAGATTTGATTTAACCTTTTGATTTTAGCTTACATATTAAAGATTTTATTTTATAAAAATAATACCATAAATTTTAACTTTTTTGTTTTATAATGCCAAATGGCATGGAGAATTGGATAGTACTTTGCATCTTGTCAACGTTAGTGAATTTGGTGATGTTGTGATTTTTTTGTTTTATAATAGCTAATATGGACAAGAGTTTTAGATATCATTTCATACCGATCGGTATGTATTGTATTGAACTAAAATCAGTATAAAATAGAGTGTCAATTGTACCGGAATCAAATACCAATCAATACTAGCCCTGTTTCGGATGATACTGGTCAATACTAGTTGGTATTTAAAATACTAGCTAAATATTAGTCGATACCGAAAATTTTAAAAAATAGAGAGACTTTTTTACAAAATTTTCGATTTTTCCTCCCTCCCTTCCTCTTTTTTTCAAAGTTTTTAATTAGTTATTTTATTTACTTCAACTTTTATAATTATTTTGATTTTTGAATTTTTGTTTTTAAAATAAAAATAATATTTTTATTGCTAATAATAATTATAAATTAAATAAACTTAAAAATTATTTTTATTTAAATTTATTTAAATATTTTATATAATATTTATTAATAAAGTATTAATAAAAAATTTTATTTAAAAATTATTATTTATAAACTAATATTTATTTATATATATTTTTAATTATTAAATCAAAACATATTTGATATTTATATATTTCAAAAATATGTTTTAAATTAAATTATAATTATTAACAATTGTTAAATTAATTTTATAAATTAAATTAAAATTATGATTATTATAATTTTTGAAAACATGGTTAAAAATATACAGCACAACTATATAATATGATAATGAACTATTTTGTAATTTTTAAAAAAATTCAAGGATTATTTTATAAATTTAAAAAATTATTCGAAACGATTCCTAATATTAACCGGTACCGGCATAATACTATACCAGAACTCAATCCGATATCAAGTCTGGTATAATATTCGTAACATTGATTTGGACCAAACATATTGTACATTAATCCTTATTTAATTAAAATTCTATTTTCATAAAAAGGAAATAGATAAAATAGTGTGAATAAGTTAGCATTAAAAAAATTGCTTTGATAGCTTTAGTCTTCGTAGGGAGGTTAAAGTTAAAAGAGTCATGGTAATAGCTATTTAAAAAAAGTGAACTAATTGAATAATCGGGAGTACTCATGAAAAAATATTTACTACCATTCCAAAAGGTTAAATAATTTTTCAGATTAGTGCTTTGCTTTCAATTTAATAAAATTTATAAAAATGTTTAAAAGTAAAAGCATTATTAGAGTCTTAATGGATGCAAAGGTAATTTCTACTCATGCTTAATTTTGTCTCCAAATCTTATTGTAGCTCTTATAACATGAATCTATTTTATTTTCTATAAATTTAATAAATGACTAATCAACTACTTTTTGACAATTTAAGAGGTATTTAGTTATTTGATCATATCAAATTATTGATAATTATGTTTAGTAATCATCTGGTTAAATTGACAGATTGAACTCAATTCATTATCTTTATTCGAAAGGTATTTAATTAGTTGGTCATATCAAATTATTGATAATTATATTTGATAATCATCTGATTAAATTGACAGATTGAACTCAATTTATTATCTATTTAAAATGTTCGCATAAGAAGCTTTTTACTCCAACAGTTGAGAAAATAAGAAATGAAAAAACTATTGTATCTAAAAATTATTATAAATTACTCAAGTTATCATCTTTTATTAATATGAAAAAAGTAGAAGTAATAATGAATTATTATTATTATACATGTTTTTATTAGAATTATAAATTTAATTTTTAAAAAATTAAATATTTAAAATATAAATTTTTATAAAAATATTTAAATATAATATTCAATATCCTGCTTTTATAATTCATTTTTCACAATTAATTTTAAAAAACTAATTTTACCAAAACTAAAATTACCAAACTAATTTTATCAAAGGCGTTTTAATAATATTTAGGACCATGTTAGTTGCAATTTTTACATAGAAATTGTGGGGAGCAGCAAAGTCCAACATAGTGTCTTATTGGACTTGTCTCGTTATCATCTTTGTAGGCTTACTTCTGAACTTTTTAATCTTGTATGTTATTAAAGCTACTTTAAGAAAATAAGAACTTTCTATATATATATATAGATATATACACACGTTAAAGCATCTTAGTAGTTAAATTCATACGCTGGTTAAAATTTTAAAACGATGTTAAAATTTGATAAAATCAATCAAGGTTGGGCTCAAGCTGGCCCGAACAAAGATGAACCCTACATACTGGCCCATACCAAAACGACAGTTTTGACAACCCACTTCGTATTTCGGACAAAAGAGTCGAACCCTATTTTCATTGCATCACACCAAACAAAACAACATGGAAAAGTCCAAACCATTTATTTTACATTACATCCTCAAAATTTGCAAACCAGAACGGCTTCTCCCAAAACATGTCCTTCGATTGCCTCCAGCAGCTTTTCCTTCGTAACCTATAAGCCATAACCAATTAACCAGAAATTAACATAAAACATCGTGAAACGAATCATGACTCGTGAACCCAATCATCACATTCTCGTACCTTGTTCCCAAGTTGCAGTTCATCGTCCAAAGCATAGAGCTTGAACTCAAACCTATGTCCATGAGATGGCAACTTTGGACCCCGCCAACCAGGAACCTTCTCATCATTATTTCCTTCCTTAATGCCTCCATACTCACCCCCCATGTCCTCTCCTTTTCCAGAGAACCCTTCGGGTAGACCCTTCAAGGTAGGTGGTATGTTGGTCACAACCCAAATGGTCCATGGAACGATCGGACCATCAGGGTCTGGTGCATCAATGTCCTGAACCACAAGAGCCAGGCTCTTGGTTCCTTCAGGCACGTTGTACCATTCCAGTGGGGGAGAGAGGTTCTTTTTCGCACCTTGACCCTCATCCGTGAACTTTCTTGGCAACCTTCCTTCGTGGTTTATTGCAGGGGACACCAACCTGAACTCATCCGCCATTGTTACGACCTTGAAGCTTCTTTTATCCTTCTGGATTTACTAAAAGGGACATTGTCTATCTATATAAGGAAGGCGTTTGTGAGATGTAGGGGTCGTGTACACGTGGCCAAAGAAGCTTCTTGTTCTCGAGAGAAGAAGAAAGGAAAAGACTCATCTGGAGACATGTTGAACAACACGTGGTGCATGTTAAGAGTGTTCTAGTCGCCCCCAGATCCCCTGTATACTTCATGTTCTGACTCAGGAGACGAACGAATTCTGATTGGACGTAAATGTCACTGAACCGGATTGGGTTTTGAGTCGGGCAGCTCAAAACTCGGTCATTTAATATGGCCAGAGATTATAGTTCTGTTCGTTGTGGGCCTTCGGTCAGATTCTTTATAATGGAGCTGAGCCCGAGCTTCTCAAACCATGAACTGACCTAGCTATAGCATCAATTGATAAATGAGTTATTATTTTATAAACAAATTATAGTTATTATTCTTTTTAATATGAATTAAATAAAATGTATTAAAATTTTAAATAAATATAAATTGAGTGATAGAATTAATTTAGATAATTACTAAAAAACAAAATTTAAATGAAATTCAAAAATTTTAAAAATTTTCGAAAAATTATAGATTTTGCTTCTTCTCAATAATAATTTTGTATTCCTAAATAGAATTCGATTTAGTGCCTGTTTGAAACTTTGAATGGACTTTTAAAAAGTTAATAAGCAATTTTTTTACTACAAAAGTCTTTAAAAAATGAGTATTTAGTTGTAAAATAAAAAAGTATTTTTTAATAGATATATCTTTTTTAGCAGCTAAAATGCAATTTTTTAAGAAACTTAAATATGAAGCTTAAAAAATAAGAACTTTTTCGGTTAAATTTTTTAGATAAATTAATGAGTCTATTTTTTAGTCCCTTTTACCTTTACATTTTACACATAATTCCTACAATACCCGCGAACTCATTTTCCCATTGTTATATATTTAACTATTTACTCAACTTGGATATTTATTTTAAAATTTATATAATATTATTTGACTTTTTTATATATTTTAATGTTTAGTTTAGATATTAGTTTATTTATATTATAATCTATATAAAATATTTGGTTAGATATATTTTCATTTATGCTTCATATGGTTTAAAAACATATAATAATTAATATAATGTGCTTTATATATTATTTAATATATTTTAAATAATATTTACATGTATAAATAATTTGTATTAGAAAATAAAATATAAGTAAAATTAAAAATTGTTAAAGTGTCTCATATTGCCTAGACATGAAAATGTTAAATGGCTTATAAGTGATAAAGGGTCAACTATCCAAACAACTAGTTTTAGTTATTTAGACAATAGTTGACCCAAGCTCAATTCTTGATAGTGGCCTCTACACTCTACCCATATTAAAATTTCAACAATTAGTGAATATATAAAACCGATTAAGTTGGCCTTACACAATAACTTAAGTTATTGTAGTGAAACGGTCACTTAACATGGTATCAGAACCTTTGTGACCAAGTGGTCGTGAGTTCAAATCCTACCATTCACCTATTATTCAGCACAAGATAAAGTGAGCCTGTACAAGTTTCAAGCTCAAAGAGCTTTCACTTGAAGGGGTGTGTTAGTAAATATATAAAATCAATTAAGTTAGCCTTACCCAATAGCTTAAGCTATTGTGGTAAAATAGTCACTTAACAAAAATACTTTTTATTTTTATATTTTAAAACAATCTATTAAATGAAACTCTTAAAAAAAATTCTTTTTTAAATTACAACTAAATAATTAACTTACTTCTTACAAAAAAAATCTTCTAAAAACATGTCTATAGAAAAAGATTACAAGCAAAAACTCTTCTAGTATAACTCCAATAAAAGAGAGACTTAGAATCCGACATTTTGCGAATTTATAGCGTCATCGAATGTGGGAAGAAGGAAACAAAAACACACAGATTGTTTGGTACTGTTTCCTGTTACTAAAAAAACTGCAACAAACAGTTAAAGTTCATTCACCAAAAGGAGTTAACAAACCACCAGTCCACGCCAATGTCTACGTCTCTGTAACAACAGAACAGAAAAAAGAAGAAGAACACCATCCATGAACAGTATGCTACCTATGTTTCCACCCCCAACTCGTGGGGACCTGACCTGAACCTTTTACGTCTGAAATCCCCATTTTTCCAAAACCCCCACCAACTCCCATCCCAACATCATAGTTTCACTTGTTACAGATTTCTTTTTTGTCTTCTTTTCATGATAGTAATCTCTTCAGGTCAAAAGCTGTAATGACTAATGAAGTCTTCTTTTTCCGAGGAAATAATTACAAAGTGCTAATTTCTTTTGTTAATTTAATAAAAATTTAATTTTTTAAATTGCTAATATAATCTATAAAACATATAAAAATCAATATTAAAAAATTACTAATATTTTAATATCAGGTAATTATTTAAATATACTTTAAAAAATTTCAGTTATTATTTATTATTTATTATTATAACTTTGATGTTAAAGGTAGGAGAGCAATAATGTACTGTCCAGTGTCACAGATACATCAATTGGAAGTAGTGTTGACTGATGTGGGTTGACAAAAGAGAAGAGAGTTAGATTTTCTGAGTGGACAGGTAAAGGCAGGCCCAGGCCAATTTGATTTCAGCAAGTAAAAATAATTAGGGTTCTACCCACTCCCAACGTGAAAGCTGGAACATTCACATGTGCTCCTGTTCTTTCCTTGCCTCTTTGTCCTCCCCACTATTTTTTCACTTTCCCGGTTGTATAAATAGAAAAATATTTTGTTTTTAATAATTAATAATCAATAGCAATATTTTAAAAATTAAATTCATTCCATCAATTTAACAGTAAAAATCAGTTAATCTTTTAATGCGATTTTCAATTTTTAAATTTAATTTAGTTTAATAATTTTTATTATTAAAAGTTGATTATTTTATTGATTAATTGATCAATTTTTGTAAATTAATTAATTTTTATTTAATAATATTATTTTTAATTAAACTTTAAACTTTTTATCTTACGGATTTAAACTCCGATCTAGTTTTGAAAACATTGATTATTAATATTACAAATAATAAAAATATCAATTTAATAATTGAGACATATGTTTTGTATGCTACATGTATAAATTTAATAAATTTTCAACACACATGAATTTATACCAAAGTGCTTCATTTTAAGTACAAAATATATGGAAAAAAATAGTTTTTGATTAAAATATTAAAATTAGGGGAATATATCTAATTAATGCAATAAGCTTGTCTTGCACTAATAAATTTAAATTTTAAAATGTATGCTTAGATGTAAATAATAGGTTTAAATTTTATAATATTAATTATATATTTTTTTACAAACTTCAAATCTAAAATAATTTAAATTGCGAGAAATAAAGTTTTTGCTAAAAAAACTTAAATTCTTTGCCAATCACGACATTAATCCAACAAAGGTCATTAATCCGAAAATGAACTCCAATGACTTAAAGATGATACAAGAAGAACGTGTTATACTTCTAAAATAAAGACAGATCTAGTTGACCTAATCAAATTATACCTAATCAAAATTTTAAAAATGATATTTTTCTTTTTTCATATTTTTCCTATATCTGAATTGTTAAAAAATGCATAAAATTACTCAAAAAAGCTTATTTGGGTTACATAAAAACTTTAGGGGAAAACATCGTACAAAGCACTACTAAAAATAAAAGCTGACTAATCTCTTAAAGTTCATAAAAAGACTTGAAAACAATCTCCAACCTCTTGGATTTCAGAGGCAGTAGGACCCCTCCTATGTCTCAAAATCTATCTTCTTTTTTAATATTCCAAAGAGTCTGAGACTGAGACTGAGCAGAAGGATAGCTTAATTTATGGAGGTGTTGGGGGGTCACATTTTCTGGTGGATTTATGTGCTAAAGTTTGAAACAAACAAAGTGACTAAAAAGAAGGGAAAGCAAAGCAAACAAGGAAGCAAAGCTCATGTCTTTCTTTTCTCGTTGCGTTGCGTCGGCCTAGGCCCTATTTTACAGACACCCGTATCCTGCGCTAAAGATATATATGTTTCTATATATGTCATCACCTCATGACTCCTTATGACGACATATGGTTAAGTATTTCCCTTCAAATTGAACTTGTCAAGTTAAGGAGACCCTGTTATTTCTTCTTTCTTTTTTTTTGGGGAAGTTTTAGAATAATAAATTGGATTTATTTTATTCTTTTTTTTGTTTACTCTAATGTTTTAAAAATCAGTCTAGAAATTAAACCAATAAGACAAAAGATTTAAAGTTTAAAAAGTTCAACCGATATAAGACCGCCACAAAATCAGTTAAAGATTAAATAAAATTAAAGAATTTAAAATCATCATCATCATCACACCCAATTCGAAATCCGGCAATAAAGCTGGTTCTGAGGAGATCTGATAGTACGCAGCTTTACCCCTACATAATAGAGAGGTTGTTTCCGATAGACCCACATGTAGATATGATAATAAAAGAGTGATGCTAGTTAAAGAGTAAATAAGTACAACTGACTCGTTAAATTATTATGTAAATATAATTACAATAAATACATAAATAAATAAATAAAAATATAACTCGACTTTTAAAAAATATTTAAAACTAAAATATAACGAAATATATCCTTTTTATCTTTAGAAAAACATCAACACCCAGATGATAAGAGCAAATTAAAGAATTGAAAATATGAATGAAAAAAATTATACAACAATTTGAAGTTTAATTAAAAAAGAGACTGTTAATTTGTTTTTATTTTAATTGATAAGAATTTATTAGTTTATAAAAATTGACCGATTAATTAATAAATTGATTAGTTTTTAATCACAAGAATTATTAAAGTCAGAAATTTAAAAACCGAATAAAAAAATTAAACGGTTCAAAATTTTTACGATTGAATTGATTGAGTGCTTAATGAATGTGTTTACTCTTAAATTTGTAGCAAAAATTAAATAAATAACAAGGTTTTGATTTTGATTAATTAAACAATAAAAGCAATATATATTTATAAGATATTATTTAAATTAGATTTAACAAAAAATAAAGGGTAAAATATACTACATGAAAATTATCTTTTATTCTTTTAAAATATTATTACACAATTCTCTTTGTTATGTTTTATAATTTTTTATTTTTTAAATGAGGTAATATTGATGAGTTTAAGTTTGAGAATAATTTAGTTTTGAAAATTTAAAAATAAGAGAAAATGATTTATAAAATAAATAAATAATATTATAAAAATGAGCAATGATATATTCAAAAAATATTATTTAAATTAAAATAAATAATAAAATAAAGGGTAAAATATATTAAATTAAAATTATCTCTCATTCTTTTATAATATTATTACACAAATTCTCTTTGTTATATTTTATAACTAAATATATATAATTTTACAACAAATTTAAAATTTTATTAAAATAATTAAAAATAAAAAATATAGTTTTACCATTCAAAATGATTTCAATTAATTACAGATAAATAATTACTTCATGGCCCACATAAAAATAAATAAATAAATATTTAATAAATAAAATACCTATAATCTCTATCTCTCTCTCTCTATATATATCTCGCCCCTAGAATGTTCAGCACTAGGTGTGTTTACGGGAGGGAGCAGTTTCCTGGAAATGGACTACTTTCCTGCTACTACAAACCCTACCTCTTCAGCTTCTTCTTCAAAGCCCTGTAATGGAAAAGATAAGAAGAAGAAGAGTGCTGGTGGTGGTGGTGGCAGCAAGAGAAGCAGCAACAATGGTGTGAAGTTATCAACTGATCCACAAAGTGTGGCTGCCAGAGAACGGAGGCATCGTATCAGCGACAGGTTCAAGATCTTGCAGAGTTTAGTTCCTGGTGGGACTAAGATGGATACAGTGTCCATGTTAGAGGAAGCCATTAACTATGTCAAGTTTTTGAAGACTCAGATACTACTCCACCAAGCTATGATGAACTCCGTAGATGACGACCCATCCATCAACGTTCCTGACCCTTTTCCTCCGCCACCGCAACCGCCGTACTTCGACACCAACCTACCACCTGAAGTGAAGCAATCGATTCCACTACCTCTCCCTGATTCTTGCTTCCTACACGAAGAGGATATGGGTTTTGATGTATATATGAACAATTAGCTAATAGTAACCTTCCTCTTCCTCTGTGTCAGAGTGGTCTCTCCTCCCTGATTAATGTAATCTTGTCCGATGAAGATGCTCTAAGTACGTAAGAATCTATCGAGTCTGTACTATTAAGATTAAGTTCAACTTGTTAGTTGAATATATAAGCAATTTCTATGCAGAGACTTGCATTAAATCAAGTCAACGTCATAGCTAATAGTTGGAGTTAGCTCAGTTTGAGATCATCCCTGTTGAACAGAAGCATACTTTTTCAATCAACCCATGATCGAAGCATAGTTTTGGTTCAGCTAGTTTATGTATAGCTGGTTGAAATTTTCCAGGAAGAGTTCAATAAATCTTGATGCTGTGGGCGTAGGATCTTAAAAATGAAAAAGCTTGATGTTGTACTGGAGTTCAAAGGTTGACTGAAGCTAGAGGTGGGCAAAAAAAAAAAAGGTTTAATTTAATTAATTTTAACTTTAAATTTACCATTTAATGTAATTAAGAAATGTAAATTTAATTAATTATAAAAATAAAATTAAACAGTATTAAAAAATTAGCCTGACTTGTAAAATATAGTCATATAGATTTAATCTAAAAAGTATTCAAAAAAGTGATAATGATTTAATTATAAATTTACTAAAATAATTGGTTAATTTTAATATATAGATAAATAAATTTAAATTCAACAAACCAAATAATGATTAGTAGTAGTTTTTAAATAAAATACATTAATTTAAAATTGGCAAATTAAATAATACTAAAACTTTTGAATATAAATTTATTCAATTCCCAAATTAAATTAAATTAAATTAAAATTTACAATTTACTTGAATTAATTCATTTTTATAAAAATATAAACAATAAAATAATTTTCCTACAACAATACGGTATGAATAAATTTAAGACCAGAACGATTTATTATTATTTCCTCAATTTTAAAGCAAATAACAAATTTTAATAAAATATTTTTTTACAAATTTTAAAATACTTAAAATATGTAATTAATAATTATTACGTATTTTTAGAAGTATCAAAGTTACAATAAATACCTATAATAATAAAAATACAACAACATTAAATAAAAATCTTACTAAGACGTAATAAATTGCAGAAATTCTGTTGAGACACATAAATTATTATTATTACCTTTTTTTTTTTGGAGCGGAGGAACTCGCGGTTGTTATTCTTTAGTTGTGCGCTAGGTAAATCTCTGAATTGATACAATAACTTGCAAATTATGTCAACAGGATACTGTAATTCATGTAAACATAAATTATACTTATAAAGAGTTATTATAATAGTAAATTTAACTAATATATTAAAAATATTTTTAAAAGAAAAAGTCAATCAACCTCATCAATCTAATTTTTTTATATTCATTCAAATTAAATTATAAAATATATTAATAAGAAATTAGGTATTTTCAAGTCATAATTGATATTTGTGATTGTGACAATTACTTTATTATTCAAAGATTCGTATATTTAATTATTTATAGAAGAATAC
>JANZLX010000004.1:30673451-30696488 GCA_025531955.1 Erythroxylum orinocense | reverse complement strand
GGACCTGCAAGATAACAGTTGGACAAACTCAACACTTGCAGATTAGGCAGTGAAGAAGACAAGGCTTGGCACCACTCTTTACTGCTTGCAGACGTATTAACACCATCAAGATGGAGTTCTCTTAGCTGGGTAAGATTCTGAACAAGTGTTACTAGATTTGGATTCTCAAGTATAAGGGAAAAAACTCCAGGGAAGTATAGGGAAGACAGATCAAGAGTAACCAAAGATGTCATCTTCGAAATCTCCATGGGAATTTGGTTGACAAAGCCAGCATTTGACAAGTTCAGATGAATCAGTTCTGTCAAGTTAGCTAGCCCGGTAGGCAGAGTGGTGTTGAAGTTGTTCCCAGATAAGTTCAGGATCCTGAGATAACTAAGGCTGAACAGCCCAGAGGAGTTCTGAATTCCACCAGAGATTAATTCATTGCTCAAGTCAAGGCCAGTGACATGACCTGCTTCATCGCAGCTCACACCGGCCCAATTGCAGCAATCTTCGCTCATATTCCAGCTCACCAATTTTGTAGATTCGCTTGCATCGATCTTGAGGCTGTCGTGTAACTTCAACAACAAGGATTGCTGATCCCTCAGGCACTGACCTGAAACTGCATCCTTATCCACAGTGATCAGGAGCACTGAGAATAGCCATGCAAAAACTGCTCTTTTCATTGTAAAATTTTCTCTACAACACTAGTTTGAGCCTCAACAAAGGTGTTATCATTTCAGTATTGGTGTTAGGTCCTATATTGCAACCATTCCAACTTAAGAGTAGACTTGAGAGTCAATTCTAAAGTCGAGTTCACTCCGCTGAAGTGAAGATAATTTCTCCGAAAAATCTGAAGTATCCTTTTTAATGCATGTGGGACTAACAATACATGTGGGACCCAACTGGACGGTGTTCTTCCTCTATACAAGTTTGTGGTATATCGGTAAACTTTTTTTTTTTTTGGTTGCCCATTGGTTGTTTTAAGAGGATCCCATGAAGACACTTTTAAATTATCTATATTCAGATTAATTCTCATTAAAGTTGGGCAGGTCCTTATAAAAGATAAAGCTCTGTTTTAAACTGACTCCATATATGATAGCGATTCAAATTTGCGGCTTTACTTAAATCAGAAAAACCCTTTACTAATTCACCAGCACCCTTAATTTGGTAAACTTCTACTTTGGTAAACTGGAGTTGACATGTAACTTGGGAACATAGTTGACCAGAAATGTCTTGGCTGCAGTTTTCCGTTCTATCATACACACTTTGCCCTTGAAGTTCGTTCTTCCGGACGACATGCGTTGGAAAACTTGTAAGGAAAAAGCCTTACGGCCAGGTATTTCCTAAAATTAAAATTAGTTAGAATTAGATTGATTTTTAAATTTGAATTAAAACTAAAATCTAATTAATTCGAACTAATTTGTCATTATTAAAACCAATTATTAAAATATTCAATTAGTTTAATCATAAAAATATTAAACCAACCAACTTTTCAATTTAACTTTTAACTTTTCAGTTTGATTTGTTTTAATAACCTTTTATTATTAAAAATCGATTAATTAATTAATTAATTAATCAAATTTTATAAATTAATAATTTTTTATAAACTAAAGTAAGTTAATTAAAATTTATTTAATTAAACTTCAAATTTTTCAATAGATAAAAAAATCTCTTTAAATTATATTTCAAAATGTTAATTTTATTTAATATTTAGCCAATTTTACAACAGCTTAATATTAGTTCAATCTTTTAGATCTTAAACTTTTTATCTTATAATTTTAACTTTAGATCTAATTTTTAAAATATTAATTAAAACTATAATAAGTAATATAGAAAAAGTAACTAGAATTTTTCATGAAAGAAAATGAGAGTAAGGATAAAGAAATCTATTTTAAAACTCAACGTTTACATCAGAATTCAACTTAAACGTTAATGTTTTGTAGCTTCAAATTGAACCATAACATTTTCAAAATAATAAGACAGATCTTAAATAGATGAAAAATTTAGCAAAATTATCTCTCTATCAATTAAATGTCATAAATAAAAAGTGAGTACTACTGTCACATAATTATTTTTTTTAAAAGTAGCCAAAAAATGAGTCTCATAGCTATGTGGCAGCAAAAGGTCACTCTTTATGCATTTCAGACAGTAAGTCTCATTTGCCACGCAACAATGAAACCCATATTTATATATTTTGTACGGTAAATCTCATCTGTCATGTGACAGTGGAACTCAGTTTTTATTTAAAATATAAAAAAACAATGTCACATCTGTAGTGATGTAACATTTAACTGACGGAGATTTAACGCCGTTAAATTTTCCATCTACTTAGAGCATGTTTTGAAAACGTTGAGTCTCAATTTAAATGCTTCAAAATATTAGGATCTATTTTATATTCTATTATAAACGTTAAGCTCAAAAGTCAAAATGTACTTTTGGCCGATATTCTGCAACTCTGAAATGTCCCATGACCTAAGGATCCATTATAGGTTATTACATTTTTCTAATAGTCTCACGTTACTCTACATAATCAAAAATTAGTATTTGGCTACTATAATCAAGGTTGACCAAATTTGCCCAGTCTAATTCAAAATCAACTAGTTCGATATGAATTGATTGGACTTTGGGTCCGGATCTAATTTTACAAAAATTAGATTTTGATTCAGATTTAGACTGTTCTAAAATTCAAAATTTTCAAGAAAATGATGTTATTTTATTTTTTAATTATAATCAATAATAAAAATATAATTGCATTGACAATAACAGTTAAATAGGTTTTGTTTTTATTTACAAATAAAATTAAATGATTAGGCTATAATTATACTTGTAAATTAGCTTTATATTTTGTAAATCAGTTAATTAACTGTATAAATGATAAATTATGATCATGTTTGGCAATTAGTGAATTACATTAACTATTAGCTGATTTTATCAGGAATTAGCTGACAACGAATTAATATAGCTGATTTGACTAGTAGATAACATTAGTTCTTTATTTAAAGATATTTAATAAAATTAACTATTTAATATTAACTGTTTATGTGTAAAATAATTTATGAGGACATAATTTTAAAAAAGATTTGTAAGGACATGAGGATTATATCTTAATATTTCTTTGAATATTCTCATAAGAATTTATGCTTACGTCTCAATTTTCTTCAATCAATTAGTCAAAATTAAATAAATTAAAACCTATTTGCCTATGTTCAAAATAAAAAATAATTATTTAAACTAATTTTATAAACTAAAATGAAAAAATGTAGTAGTTAATAAGCATAAAACTTATTTTTTAATTTTATGAAAATTTAATCCCTTTATAAAATTTGTCTCATCATTTTAATTTTAATAATTTTATCTTTTTAAAATTAACATTAAAATAATTTTTTTAACATAATAACTATTTGTAGAAACATTTTTATGTTTAAAAATATTTAAACATAAAAATATATTTAAAATTTATTGATTTAACTCGTCTTAATTACAAAATTTAATCTAAGTATCAATAAGTACAATGAATATGACTTGAAACTTTATGCCCAACTCGATCTTTGAATCTAACATTATAGAAATTTTTGTTTAGTATAAATTAATTTGGTAGCAGTTTTTGTATTATACCAAATAAAACGTTAAAAGACATTATTTAGTAGAATAGACAACAACTGACTTGGTCAAGAACTGATTCACATCACAAAAGACTTATATCTGCATTGGGACCCACCTTCTTTAATGTGGACTAAGTTGGATTGGACTTCTTAAAAAAAGTAAACAAAATATTAATATTAATTTATAATTATATTTATTAATTCAATCAAATTGATGTTTGAGATATAACATAATTACTAAAATATTACAATTAAAATTAAATTTTGATAAAACCGCAATAATTGAGAAGCCATCTATGCCATTCAATCATGAAAAGCACTAGCAATAATGTAACTTTGAAGATGATTGAGCTGGTGGATGTCTAAATATGTCATTTGCATTTAAACTTTTAAATATTATTAAATTAATATACATATAATTTAAATAAATTGAGGGTGACAGTTGAGCAATCGATAAAGTTGTTCCTTGTAATTATAAAGTTATAGGTCTAAGTCACAGAAACAAGCTCTTTGTAAAATATAAGAAAATGTTACATATAGTTAGAACTCCGCAAAACGAGAAGTTTTGTAAATTGAGTACGTTGACTTTTTATATTTTAAATAAACTGATGTTAAAATTAATAATATAAGTAAATATATTTTTACTAATATTTAAATTTAATGCCAATATTAATGATTATAATTTATTTAAATCTAATAGAAAATTGACCCGTGAAGAAAGTGTTAATTTGCTAGTCATGGCTGACTAACTTGTGCACATTTTTTAAAAGAGGCGTCCCATTTGAACCTGACCCCATTCTTAATTCTACTAAGTAGTTTAGTAGAGTTAGAGTTTTAACTTTGAAATATTCACTCATGATTTAGTTTAAATATGTTTCCAATAAGTTATATTTAAAATTCTAATTTTTATTTAATTTATATTACTAATTAAAAATAAAAATATGAAATAAATGTAAACTAACTTTCAATTTATTATAAATATAATTTAAATGTTAATTTAGTTAGTATATACATAAAATATTTGATAAATAAATTATTATATTTCTCTAAAATTTTTCTTTATTTAATATTTACATATTACCTGAAATAAAAAATTCATTTTATGTGACAATCAATATTAATAAAATTTCCTTGAAATAGAATTAATTAATTAATTCTATTTTAATATATTTTTCTTTAAAATATTTTAAAAATTGCATTTCACTATTAAGAATGTCACATTTCTATCATTAAATTTTGATTATAACTATATACTAAATTTTGATTATAAATTTATTATATAATATTTGCCGACCCAGATTTTGAGAAAAAACAATTTAAAAGTGGTTGTTAAAATTTATTAATTGCCTTTCTTTTGATATTTCATTGTTTTTATGTAAAATTAATTTAAGTAAATTTGTACATAAATAAAGTTCCAAACTTCACACCATAACGGGACTTCAACTGAGTGATGATGTACATAAATAAAGTATAATTAAACAATTTATTAAAATTAAGTTATTTATAAGTTATTTCATATTTTTAACGGTTTATTTAATATGTATTTGAAAATTAACAACTAAAACTTTCAACGATGTAGAAAAAATTCCAACGTTCACATGTTTTGAAAATGTCGATGAAGTAAATGAAGCTTGAAAATCTTGGGTATGTAGTTGAATATTATGTGTAACAAAATTCTAAATAGAATCAAACCTTGGGTCTTGGACCGTGTCCTCCGGTTTGATAGTTTGATTTTAGCAAGTTCCTGAAAGACTTGTTCATTACTACATAGAAATATCATTTCGAAGCTATCAAATCAAAGCTTGCTCTACTTTAATTGGAGCTTAATTTGATAAAATTAGAAAAAAGAAAACGTCAAATACTAACTGGCTGTTTGAAACACAGTGAATTAAATTCATGTATGAATTGAATTGAATTACATTAATGAAATTAGAATTGAATTCAATTTACACAGTTTGGAACAAATCCAGTAATATTAGAATTGAATTCAATTCTACTGTTTGGAACAAATCTAACAATATTATAATTGAATTCAATTATTTCATATGACATATTTATCCATGACTAAAAAATAATGTTATCAACTAATAAGCATTCATACTTACATAGAACAACTTATAAACATCAATTTTATTGTAAGTAATATCATCAAAAAACGTTTATTATTAAAATAAAAAGAAAAAATTGATTGCAAATGATATCAGTTATACCGAGTTATTTATTTATTTATAATTTATAATTTATTATTATTAATAGAAATTTATTTATTTATTTATTTTTATTATTATTAACCTTATTATTATTATTGTTGTTATTATTATTATTATTGTTATTTATATTATTATGATGATGATTATTATTAACCTTATTGTTATTATTGTTATTTATATTATTATCTAAATAATAATAATAATAATAATAATAATAATAATAATGACCAATGTATAATATTAATAATAATAACCCATATATAATTTCAAAATAATAATAATAAAACTATAATAATGTCAAAAACAAAAAATTAAATTAAATTATATAAACTTAAAAATTAATTATTTTAATTAATTAAATTTATTTTAATCTCTTATATAATATTTATTATTTAATTATTAATTAAATAAAATAAAACATTTTAAAAATTAACTTTTTATCTAAAACTTAATATTTATTTAAATTATTTTTAATTATTAAATCTAATATTATTTGAAATTTATATTATTTGAAGATAATTTAATAATATATATTTAGTTAACAAAAATTATATTACAAAGGAAAGCTACAGTTTTGGTTTTGTTCCAAACGATTTTTACAAGTTATAAAAAGTCAGGTGAATAGTGCGTGAGCAGAGGAGCAGCTTTCCTTTGTAATTGAATTCACGCGATTTTGGGCGTGAATTCAATTTACAAAGAGGCAATGAATTGAACCCGCACGTGAATCCAATTCATTGCCTTTTTTTGTGTTCCAAACCATTGAATTGAATTCAATTCTTGACTTTCCAAACAGGCTCTAAGTAAAAGGATTCAGAGGACCGAGGCCAATCACTTAAAATTACATTTATTGAAAAATGAATAAGGAATTATATCACCTATAGCTCAACTATTACAATTAGCTTCTGTGTAGTTAAGCTTTTATTAGTAAATTTTTTTATGTTATTTTTTTTACGAGAAGAATTTTTTTAAAAAATTAGTTGGCTGTTTGATTGTCATTTTAAAAAAAGTCTTTTTGATAAAGTTTCATATAGTAAACTGTTTGACAATATAAAAATAAAAAGTATTTTTAATTTTAACTATATTTTATTTTGTAATAAAAATTATTTATGTATTTAAATATTATTTAAAGTATATTAAACAATATGTAAAATATAATATATTAATTATTATATAAATTTAAACTATATAAAATATAAATGAAAATATATCTAATCAAATATTTTATATGGATTATAAAATAAGTAAAACTAACATAAAAAATAAATATTAAAACATATAAAAAGCAAAATTATATTATATAACTCTCAAAATAAACGTGAAGATGAGTTTTTAGGTATTGTGGGAATTATGTGTGAAATATAAGGACAAAAGAGACTAAAAATAGACTCATTAATTATTTAATTGATATGAAAAATCTACCTGAAAAAAGTATTTTTTTGAGAACCCCAGATTTAAGCCTTTAAAAAGCAGTATTTTGGTTACAAAAAGGTCATATTTATTAAAGAAGTGTTTTTTATTTTATAATCAAACACTCATTTTTCTTACAAATGACTTTTTTGTTCAAAAAAGTATTTATTAACTTTCTAGAAGTTCATCCAAACAGACACTTAATACAAAAAAAACTAGAATATAAACTTAAGAAAACATTTACTAACTCCCTTAAAAAAAAAAGAAGAAAACATTTACTAACTAGGTCCTAATAGAGGTATTAGTCAAAGCATAGCATAAACAAAATTTACAAGAGAACGTCAAGCAAAATACAAGCCACAAGTGCCATCTCAATTGCGTATGAGGGGTTAACTGATAGAATTTTATCGTAATTGTGTACGAGCATAATAAAATATTATGTACAAATCCTGATTAATTAGATGTCAATGATAATTCTCTTTTTAATGTGTCCATGGCCTGCTATGATGGGTAGGCTTGGCCCATGTATTATAAAGCACAGGAGGCCTTATTGCTAGCCAACCTTTAAATACAGTCGCTCCATTGAAAACTGTATGTGCTTTTGCTAATTAAGGTTTGGAATAACAGTAGTAAATCTTCTGCGCCTTTATTACGTTGCTTTACAGAAAACCACAATGGACTCAATATTTCCTCAATTTTCAGGTATTTATTCACACTATATTTGAATATAGCATGTTGCAATTCTAGGGTTAATTAGAATTTTATCGTAATTGTGGACTAACATAATAAAATATTATGTACAAACCTCGATTAATTAGATGTCAATGATAATTCTCTTTTTAACCTGTCATTGGGCCTGTGTCTATGGGCCTGCTATGATGGGTAGGCTTGACCTATGTATTATAAAGCACAGGAGACCCTACTGTTAGCTAACCTTTAAATACAGTCACCCCATTAAAAACTGTATGTTCTTTTGCTGATTAAGGTTCGAAATAGCAGTAGTAAATCCTTTGCGCCTCTATTACGTTGCTTTACATAAAATCACAATAGACTCGATATTTCCTCAATTTTCAGGTATTTATTCATACTATATTTGAATATAGTATGTTGCAATTCTAGAGTTAATTACTTGTGTTGATTAATTATGTAATTAATCTGTAATTTCGTGTTTAATTTTCTTTCAATTTCTTCGAGTTCTTGGGGATTTAGGTTTTGAGCTTTCCTGACCGATAATGCAAATCTAATCCAAGTAATAATCTTGTCAGCTAATTTATATTTATCCTCGTCTACTTTCTTGTACAACTTGTACAGGTTACTCTCTCTCCGTATCATGTACATAGCAGTAGTGAAAACAACTTTAATTAAGAAAGTGTTCTCCTTCTCAAGTTTAGAATCACTTATGACCCAACTCAACATGGCCTTTCATAAGTAAGGTGTATTACTACCAACAGATGAAATATCTAGCTCCAAATAGCTTTAGAATAATCACAAGTGAAAAACAAATGGTTTATGTTTTCATAAACATAGTGGCAAAAAGCACAAATGGTATCAGAAAGGTTGAACCATCTACGTTTGGTTCGAACCTTATTTTTTATGACTAACCTAGTAATAAAGGAGGCTTCGGGGATCAACAAGTTAATTCATACAAAATTGTTTCTTTGTAACCATAAAGTCAAATGTTTTTTTTTAAATGACCATAAAGTAAAATGTTTAAGTAATGGAAACAATACATCATATAACCCTCCTCAGGCTCCCACAAATTAAGAAGCCTTGTGTGCTGTGTATGTTACCTCAAATTTTGTTTTACCACATTAGAATCCTATCACATCAATCCCATTATTATTCCTAATAATGAGTTATGAGTTTACTAATTATTGTAACTAATACAAGTACAGATGAAATTAATCGAAGTAATAAATTTCATCTCAATTATTTTATACGATTATAATTATAATTGTAATTAGTAATTAAAAATTCTGTTTTGGATAAGTAATAATTAAAGTCTCCTGCAGTTATTCGTATAATCAATCGTAAGTATAAGGATTTTCTGACCCGTTAAGAGAACTTACGTTTTGAGAAAACTATAGAATGACCTTACCTATGTCCCAGAGAGGAGTTCCCAAAAAGACGGCGGTGAATTCGTGTTCTTTTGAGCTTCGAAAAGTTTGATTGAAATTACAGAGATCAAAATCAAGTATTTCTGTATTTCTTTGTTTTTTGTCCTTTTACATTTTGGTTCAGTCAGATTTTGCTGGGGTTGAACATCATTGTTTGGATCCATAATTTTGTGTGGCTTTGGCTGTTGAATACCTGCAAAACAAATAATGGCTCGCCGGGTGTTGGTTTCCGGAAGGCCCCTCCGATGCTCAAGTTAGTATTTTGAGAGAGTTTCGGTTGTTGAGAATAGAGAAGAGGCTAGGGTTGTGATCTCGTACCTGTATTACAATAGAATAGTACCTTATATACCTGGGATTACCATTAGGTTTAGGTCTTTACGTAGATCATTGTGTTTGCATGGGGGTCTAACACCTGATGGGCCAGATGGGCTGTGGTCGTTTGGAGACGGTCCTGGGCCTAGCACAGCCAACCCAACCAATATGTTATAGTTTAATGAGAAGTTGTTACAGTCTGACAATAAATTGTTACAGTGAAAAGGAAGTAGTTTAAGATTAGTCCTTAATGAAAACGATCTAGAAGGGGGATTGAATAGATCTTTTAGAACTTTTCGCGAAGTGCTACAAAATAGAGAGTTAATACACACAAAACAAATACACAAATTGAAAATTAAAAATGTAAAAGAGAAGGGAAGAGAGGCAAACATAGTTTTTATAGAGGTTTGGTGCTAAGACCTACATCCTCTACTTAAGCTCTCACTTAAGATTTTGGCAAAACTCTTTACTACACACTTTTTAGTTCAATGTGAACTCTTCAACACAACTTGACTTCCGACTCAAGCTACACCTTACAATCGATCTATTTTCTGGAACAAATCCTACCTTCCAAGTGATTCTCCACTAATCACTCAACTCACAATGACAATAATAGAAATTGAAGTTGTAGAGCTTAGTACAGCTGAGTACAATTTAGAACAAGCTAAGAGAAAATTGATGATAAATTGGAACTATAGTAGTATTCTTTCCTTTGGACTTGTGTAATTTTTCTTTTGAAGTTCCATGCTCTATTTGTAGGCTTCAAGATGTTTTTATATGTTGTATAACTTCTTCTAGCCATTGTGGAATGCTCGTAGCCGTTTTAGAATGATTTTTATTCCGTTTTTAATCAATTGACTCGATCTGATTATGTTTAGCTGTAACTGATAATCGACTAGTTGGTGCGCAATAGTCGATTAGTACATTATAGTCAGCTTGTCTTCAAGGAATCAGTCGACTAGTACTAACGTTTTTCATGATCCTTTTTGCTCTGCTCTTCGAATAGTCGACTAATAGGATAATTGTCAATTAGTCCATTAATCAAACTTTCAGGACTGTTGTCAATAGTCGACTTGCAACATGCTGGTCGACTTGTATCAAACTCCAACTAACAAATCTGATATTATTAGTCGACTTGCAACATGATGGTCGACTAGAACGTAGCTCCAACGTACATATCTCACATAATCTTCAATCTAATTTGTTGAGATGCTAATTTGAATTATCTGGACATTGTTTATCTCTTGCACGTTGAAGATATGCTTGATTTGCATAAATCCTTTATTTGAATTTCAATCGAAATACCTGAAATTAATTCTTAACCAATTCTATAAATTTTATTATTATCGAAACATGGAAGGATTTAATTTGTCAACCTCCATTGGTCCAACAAGATGTTATACTCTACTTAAGCACTTGCATATTTATTGTCATGTACCCTAATTTGTTCTTCATTTTCAATAAAACTGTCAAATAATTCATCACTTTCTCTATGCATTCTAATATAATTGTGTATAATGCAACAAATAATAAGGATACATTTTTGTTTCTTAATATCATAACTCGACATGTTTAAAAACATAGAAATTTTTTTTAACGTGAAAACAACTTTCAATAACATTTCTTAATAAAGAATGCTTGTAGTTAAACAATTCATGAGGACCTTAAGGTCTTCCTCTTCCTCTATAATCTCACAATGATATCTCTCACACCTTGACATGGCAGTATATTGGTGTAACTTAAATCAACCAAATATAGCTTACCTAATATATAAAAAATGTAATATTAATAAGAAATTTCTTAAAATTATTGTAATTACTATGTTTATTTAAAATAATGTAATACCTTATGGAGGTATAAGAAATTGGTTCGTTAGATTTGTTACTGTTTCTAAAAGAACTTGATAATTGCAATAACTTCCCATCCAGTCATTACATATATGAAGTGTATATCAATAAGCAACAACACATAATATTTTGAGTTAGATCAATTCTTTGACCCCTTATTAGGATCATATGCATCAATATGTGTACCATCTATTGCTCCTATAGAATCCTTGAAAAAACTAATAGAATAATTATTAATCATAAGGACATAATAAAATTAATAATTAAATATATAAATGTACCTAAAAATATGGAAAGAATTTTGAATTATGTTGAATTTCAAGAAGTGTATTAGTAAAGGATGATAGAGTAATGACTCTTTTTGCAAGACATTTAACTGCATATTAAACTTTGCAAAAGTACTTCAAAATTGGCCAGATTGAATGTTGAAAGCATTCTACATTAACTATAGTTGTCTTAATATGCCCTATAATCATCAAGAAAATTGTTACTTGTTCCTCCACAGTTAAATGACTTATTGGGTTTAAGCCTCCTAAACTCTAAAACTCATCACATAAGCTCAAGAAGATTGTCTTGCTCATTCTTAAGTTCTCATAAATCCTTGTAAGATTCTCATTCCAAAGTTCTAATTTCCAATCATGACCTTATAGAGCAGAAGTTTTACATGGTTGCTTTTGTAAATGAAAATATTTTTTCTTTTCTCCAACTAGAGAAATAATAACTACCTTCATCCGTTCAACATCAGAATTTAATTCAAAATTTGAGAAGGAAGTTGTGTACCTACAATACCAGCGTTGAATAATTAATAAAAACATTAAGTAAAAAGGTTTATATCAAATATTTACAAATCATAAATTTAAAAGTGTTTAAACTATGAACTTGTTCTTATTACAAAGGAATCAAATTAATAAGAATTTGATATGCAGTAATATGAAAATATAACTAAAGTGACATGATCCAATTAACCTTCTTTGCATCTGCCATCTTCGTAAAAAGATCCCTATAAAGTGGAGAATTGTGTAAAGCCTTTACAAATTTTCCACACTACAAACCCTCAACACCTAATCCATCTAAAGAATTCAAACATTTCATTATTATATTACTCTCTTGATTGCTTAATGAAGGTCCAGATCCATTCTCTACAGTGGATGATTTTTCAGTTAGTTCTTTCTCAAGTAAATCATTCGTTCTTTTCGATTATCCACCAATCATATTGAAAACATCTTTTAAAATGTTAGAGTGTATTTTTTTCATTCTTATTCTTAGGAGTTTTTTTTTCTTAGATGAAGAATTTGTAACTTAATCTCTTACATGAGCAATCTTCATTGACATTAATTTTATGTTCCTTTTTTGTACTATTCAATGAAGATTTAATGCAAACTAGTTGCAATAGTATCGCCAAAATTATTATACAAGTTTGAAAACTCCTTGCATCCTTTTTTCTTGAATCCGTGAGCCATTTTATGCATAATAATAAAAAGGAAATATGAGAACAAATATTATATAATATGATATATTAATAAACAAAGACATATTTTACCTTCAATAAATTTTCTCAACATTCATTTGTGGCATTAACTTCACCATTGAAGGAGTTATAATTGATTTTTATTTCTTTAAGTAAGTTCTTAAAATTCTTTAGTATAGCTCTTAATGTATTATACTTATTCTTTAATTGATCATCAATATAGTCTTTATTAAATTTTGTTTGAAGTCTTGTCTTAATATTCTTCCAACTAGAATTGGAAAAGGTAGTAGTTATTCAATTTTTCTTCTCCACTTCTTTAACTATCAATGAGATTAAATGCATCTCTATAGTATCATTCCATAACTTATCCTTTTCATTTATTTCTACACAATCATTAGAATTGTACATATTGTTTAGAGCTTCCATCACTAAATGTAATTACATATAAGTGACATCAATCAAAACATTTTTCATAAAGAATTAAATACTAAATATGGTTCAAAAATAATTATAAGACAATCACAAACAACAATAAAAATTATCGAGCATTTTTTAAATAATTTTTTAAACCCAGACATGTACTATGTGAAGTCTAATATAATGCCCTTACACTTTTGGTGAAGTCTAATGTAATATCCTTACATTACAAAAGTGATCACTACAAAAAAATGAAGCTTAGCGACAGAAATTACCGATGGAACATCTACACATTCCGCCAGAAAGTTAAGTTAGCAATAGAATTTACCGACGAACAAAGGCATCGAAGAAACAAACATAGGTAATAATTTGTGACGAATCACATAATGTCCGTTGCAAATTTACCGACAAAATTTTTTTGTAACTGTCTGTGAATATACCGACGATTATTCTGTAAGATCCCACATCGGTTGGGGGGAGAATGAAGCACCCCTTATAAGGGTGTGGATACCTCTCCCTTACAGATGTGTTTTTCATGCCCTAATACACTAGATCCCATTAGAACTCTGAAGTTAAACGTGCTAGGGCAATAGCAATACTAGGATGGGTGACCTCCTAGGAAGTCTTATGGAAAAACAAAATCATGCAGGATGGGCCCAAAGTGGACAATATCTGTGGGCAAGTGGTCTGGTTTGTTACAATGGTATCAGAGCCAATACCTGGGCTGTTGTGCCAGCAAGGACACTGGGCCTCCTACAGGGGTGGATTGTAAGATCTCACATCGGTTGGGGGGGAGAATGAAGCACGCCTTATAAGGGTGTGAATACCTCTCCTTTACAAACACTTTTTTCATGCCCTAGCGCATCGGATCCCATCAGAATTTCGAAGTTAAACATGCTAGGACAATGGCAGTACCAGAATGGGTGACCTCCTGGGAAGTCCTGTGAAAAAACAAAACCATGTGCCCTGGGCCCAAAGCGGACAAAATCTGTGGATGGGTAGTCTGGGCTATTACATATTTTGTTCAGTCTTCAGTCAGTAAAGTTATCGACGGATAAGATATTTCCATCGGCAAACTTACTGACAAAATTGGTTATTCTTTCGGTAAGTTAATGTCGTCATTACCGATGGTTATTAGTTATCCGTCCATAAATTGAAAAGATTTTACCGACAAACTTTGTTTTTTTGTCGATAAATTTACTAAAAACTATTTTTTAAATTTCCCTACATTAAATTTTATTTGATGATGTTATAGGTGATTTATAATTTAAACAATTATGAGTTATCTACTGATAGTATTTTGATTTGTTTCAACATCTAATTTGTTAAAACAGAAAGTTGACTGATGATATAAAGTAAAAATTATATTAATTGATAATAAAAATTATTTTGTACATAATAAGTATTTTTAATTCATACAAAATGACTACAAGTACGCTATTCATTTGGTGATCACGAATTTTCTTATTGTTGCAATGAGGTGCTACACTCCTCTTCAACTCATCCACCTCATTACGGAGCTAAGTTATGTACTCTATCGACTATTGCAACTGAGTTGTCAATGTCTGTATTGTGCTTTGAAGCTCATGGACTTCATTATTTATGGATCACGTACTAGATGTTGTTGTATTAGATGTGGAGGATTGCGAATAATATGTATTCGCAAATGAACCTAAGACGAATATCCTTCCACGACAGTCCCTATCACCCTCTGCATGAAAATAGGTTTGAGTCTCATCAACTTCTTCAAACTGTTGAGACTGTGGTTGAATGTTTTCGTATATTTGGTCATATCATAAGGTAATGTTTATGTTAGTAAGTGATAATTATTAAGCATTAATATTAAAGCATAAATTTCACATACATTCAGTTCTCAACATTAGGTGTTGACAAAGGTCACATCATCATGCTTCTTAGTGTGAGTGCAAAGCAAGTTGACAGGATGTAAGCTTCGTGCCCATAGACTTTTCTTGCATCAGAATAAAATGTTATAAGTGAATTACAATTTATAAAAATTTTGGCAAAACTTCCTCTGTTTTTATGATATTTACCCCTTGTTGAAAAACGAAAATAACTTAACAGCACAACCATATATGGCACTAGACATTTATAACATAATCATTCTTCATAATATAGATATTTTCATTCCAAAATTCACACATGAAATTAAATTGAAATATACCAAAGTAAAAGAATTAGAATATAAATGTAAAGAGTAGATACTTACAAGTCTCTCTATATGCTCGTGGTGGGTAATAGATCCTCCAGTACGTAAGGGAAGACTCTCTCCTCTTGGTCCTTCACATCTGTTGGTAGAATTACACTCTGATATCTCTATCAGTATAAGGGTGGTGGATGGTGTAGTAGCGGGTATAGAAGGTAATGCCTCATTTGCAAGAGTAGTAGTAGCTGGAAGTACAACATCTAATTCAGTTGTAGCTGCAGAATGTGATGCTTCACCTGGACAGCAACTGGCTCCAAATCGTGGTCTGAACCTTGGTTGTATTATATCCTGTTTTCTCTTTGGTGATATATTTCAACGTGAAATTCATATCACATCCTTTGAACTAATATTTGCCATTTTCAACATTACCATTATCCTCATTTCGATTACATGCTTCTTGATTGAAATTAATATCCTCAATAACTATTAGAGAATTATTTCCTACATCTAGTTACATATCCTTTAAATCATCATCCGACCTAACACTTCCAAGTTAAGTTATATCATATTTCAAGTAATTGGCCTTAGCTTCTTACGATTAACCTTGATTTTAGTTCTAAGAGGACCATACAACAGATGACCCTTTTTCTAAACCTTACCTACTCTTCTGTAGAAATCTTTCTTTAATAATAATATGTCTAGATTATTCACTATAATGTCAAATGTGGACAAATTGTCGAACTCAATACTAGTCTAATTGCTCAATAGCTTATCCTGGTGAAGAGCTATAAAACCTCTTCTTCTTACTTCAAAGTAGATCTATGAGTGCATAGTATATTAATCAAGTCCTTCTTAAAGACAATATCTTTATCCTTCTCTTCAAAACTCGAAGTATCTATCCTCATTATTAGTATAACATCTTTGTTTTCCACCACTTTGATCACCATTTTCATTAAGAAGCCCTCAACAATCTCCTTTTGGTGAACAATGGAATTAATCAAATCCTCTTGTTTTCTAATTTGTTTATTTCTTATTCTTACTTTTAGATCAAATCTTGCTAGATAAGCATATGGTTACAAATTCAATGAGTTGGTTGTAATTGAAATAGTCACACATGTCATCAATAAATAGCTTAGCTTATTATTGATATACTCTTTAACTTCTCATAAATCAGTGCCTTATAAGTACTTGAAAGCAGCATCATTATTCATCAATGCATAGAAGGAGGCATAGTAGGAAACCAAAGAGGACCAGGATGGTAGCATCTTTGCATGTAGTAGGATAATAGTTATCATAATTCGTACATAGTTCTTAGAGTCTTGAAAATAAGAATAAACAATAATTACTTTTCTAGTTTCTTTTGTTCGGAGAATCAAATATCAAATTTTCTTATGATATAACTACTACTAAAACCTCCTTGCCTTATGAAACTTATTTTTATCAAGCGATTCTTGGGTGTCAGACGAACTATAACAAGAAATCGATATATCAAGGCCAATTATTAAGTAGATGATACATCTAAACATATGATATTGATATGTTAAGATGAGCTATTAAACAAATGTTTTTAAAAAATTATCATTATAGTGATCTTTATAGTTATTATGGCTCATGTAAACTAAACTATTTATACATACTAACAAATAATTTATAATATATAAATAATGTATTTAATATGAATTACTATGTCTATATAGCAATTTCAAGTGCTATATAGATTGAATTTAATTTCAAGTGCTCAACTAAACCTACCAAAAAAAATTAGACACTAAAATCAATCGGTCGGCAAATTTGGATTTTTTTAATGATTTATCTTATATTGAACAAAACCAAACCTTTAAAATCCCTCTTTTTTTTTTTTTTGGTTCAATTTATTTACTAACTAGGATCTAAAAGAAGAAAAAAGAAAACCTGCTGAGTTAATAAGCCAGCCCATAGAAAGATAACTTGAACTGTCCATCCAGTTCTTGCGAATTACATAACGAAACAAAAATGATTCTAAATAGTAAAAGAACTCATATGTGCCCCGATACAATTAAACAAAAATTAATAACATTAACAACATTAGCATTAAAGCATGCTTTGAATAATATCCCAGTGCGGCAACTATAAAAGAATATTGTATAGAACAACTTATGCATGTATTACACCCATCCCATCGATTAGTTCGTCATTTTCATTATTGTTTGAACTCACATAATTGATTTCTCAACTACAATCCCGATAAAGCAAGTTATGAAATCTGGTTTATGAGAAGAAGCAATAACCTTAGTAGTCATAGACATTTAAAACAAGGATAAAATCACTAAAGAACCCACTTAGAACTTTCGTCGAACACTTCAAAGGCATAACAGATTCATCCCAATTAACTTAAGCAAATCATGTCTTTTTCCTTCCTCAACATTTTCCAAAACATTGCAAACACAAATACACCATAAACAATCCTAAACAATTGCAAAAACACCTCAAAAACTCCTAGGTTCTAACATATATGCCAACACGGGTTATACAAAAAATAACAGAGAACAAATGCTGAATGATTTACCTCTGCTGAAGGACACAATGACAGTGGTCGGAGAAGACAAACAAACACACACGTCGACTAGCAGAAGACGAATCAACAACAAAGAAACGGGAGGAATCGACGACAAAAAAATGAAAACGAAAACACAAAGGAGAGGGAGGGGGTCTTCAGGTAGGTTAAATGAGTAAGAAAACGATCTCGTTTTTGTTATATTAAAAAGGTTGAAGCCAAAATAAAGGATAACGTTTACTCTAAAATTTACCGACGGAAACATTTCCGTTGGTAAACCCATAACTTTTTTATTCCGCCCAGCATTCCCGCCTCCTTTACCAACGGGAATTTTCTACCGTCGCTATATTTCATCGAAAAATTTACCTAGATAATTTTCCTCCATTTTTGCCGACGGAAAATGTAATTTTTCCCGACAATGTTACTTACGAAAAATCATTTTCCTTTGGTAATTGCTACAGTTTCTCTTCCGTTGGTAATTACTAATTTTCTTGTAATGTATTGTCACAAAATAATCATCCACTAGCTTTATTAGTAGAATTTTAGGGCTAAAGCTACAACAACTTTTAGTTTATGAAAAAACAACTCCTAGTCGTGGTATTTGTAGTACAAAAATGGGAGCAATACTTGATGGGCTAACAATTCATAATTAGAACATAAAATAAAATTCTTAAACGACTGCTACTATATAAGATTTCAACTTCCTTTTAGTAATTTTGTCTCTCTAAATTGATGAGCTTTAATTGTGAAATTCAATATAAAAGTGGTAAAGAAAATGTATTTGTTGATGCCTTAGTCTGGAGTACAAGGTTCATAAACTCTTTGTATGGCTATTTCAGTCATTCATTCTGACATGATGGAGTTGACTGAGCATAATTATGAACTAGACACTTTTCTTTCTAGAGTGACACAATAGTTATAACAGGGTCATATTGTTTCTCATTACAGCATAATGAATGGAATTCTCAGAAGAAAAGGGAAGATAGGGGTTGGATCTTATGACGAGTTGAAAAATAAAATCATTGCTTGGGATCATAACTCCCCTAAAGGAGGACATTTAGGTAAAGACTCCGTTGTAAAGAAGATCAAAGGGTTGTTCTATTGGAAAGGGTTACATAAACATGTTACTCATTTCATCTGGGAATGTTTGGTGTGCCAATCTTACATGTATGATACTACTGCTTATCTTGATTTACTACAACCTTTACCAATTCCTTTTGAAGTAAGGTGGGTGTTTCCATAGATTTTATTAAAGGATTGCTTATGTCTAGCAAATACTTTGTAATATTTGTGGCAATAGATAGGTTAAGTAAATATGCTCATTTTATGGCATTAAAACATCCTTATACAGATGTTAATGTTGCTTAACTGTATCTAGATTGTGTCTTTAAGTTGCATGGGTGACACAAAATTATTATGAGCAATAGGGATCCAATATTTGTCAGACGGTTATGGGAGGCTTTATTTCTATACAAGCAGTTGATTTGTTACTTTCGACAGCATACCACCCATAAGCAGACAGGAAAATTGTAGTAAATAGATGCCTTGAATCATAACTTAGGTGTATCTGTTGAGATGAGCCTCGGGAACGAAGTGACTGCCTTCAGTTGAATAATGGTACACTACAACTTTTCTCTCCGCTACTCTCATAACTCCTTATCAGGCTATTTATAATCAACATCCTCCCTTACATTTTCCTTATATACCTAGAGATGCTAAAAATGACACTGTAGACAGATCTTTGCAGAGAAGGGAGGCTATAATTTAGCTTTTGAATAACACTTGCAGAAGGCTCAAAGTATAATGAAGGCTCATGCAGATAAATATAGAAGCAGTGACCTAGTGTACCACTGACCTTCAAATAACTTCGTTCTTATATATATATATATATATATATATTAAAAATTAAAAATATTTAATTTTTTTAAATCTTGGGGGCCTAGTGCACCACTGGACCTCATGTACCTCTGTCTCGGTATAGAAGTGATAGGCAATCGGGAGAATATGTTTGGTTGGAACTACAACCTTATAGACAATCCTCTATGCAGTTTAGGCCTAAAAAAAATCAGGGCCTAAGTATTTTGCGTCATTTTAGGTATTAGAGATCACTGGGAAGGTAGCTTACAAGTTAAAATTGCCAAATTCCATGCAGATTCACTCTATTTTTCATGTTTCTCAGCTCAAGCTTTTTAAAGGAGTATTGCTAGTTGTCCATCTAGTTTACATCTTGGTTGCATTGTCAAGTTAGCACTAAACAATTGCTCCGTAACTCTTACGGATGGGAGAATTGTTAAGCACCAAAATGTAGCAGGTGTACAATATCTGATTCAATGGCAAAGACATTATACAGAAGGTGCAAGTTAGAAGTTGGCTTTGGAGACTTGAAGACCAGTCTCATTTTGTGGAAGGGAGTTATGGCATAGCACAGATACTATTTTTTAGCAATTTTGACATTTTAGTGTTAATTCTATAATTTTTGTTAGAGCATATGTCAGACTGTTAACAGGTTGTTAACTGTATATAAATAGGAGGCCTATAATCTTTCAAGAGGATAAGAAATAATTACGAAAACAACTCTTTTCTCTCCTCCCTTTCCCTCTGTATCTAAATTTCTGTCTAGAATGTTGGTTAAGCATGAGATAGTAGAAACTCAAGCTCTGTGTCCCCATTTTATGGTAAGCTCCAGAGCTCCTATCCCAGTACAATTTTTGAAACGTGTTCATTCTTCATCAATCTACAATGATCGCTATTATTTATTAAATATGATTTTGATCGCAATATCTTCGGAGGACGTTGACAAATGACTATTGACTCTCTTTTTTCCTAGTGTTAAAAATAAGAGAATTGACAATTAACTATATGAAGTTTTACATAATCAATACTATCAGTAAAAGCTACTTGTTTCCTCTATGTGCTAACGACCACCTTTTCTCTCTTGATACGTATTCACACTGACCTTATTAACTCCGTTTTCCTCCTGTAACCTAGAAACTCCAAATGAATATATGCAAAGATTTCTTCACATGTTTTGGATTGTTTCACTACGTGCTGCACTTAAGGACCTACCAAGATCCAGTAAAACCAAAGTCTTAGAATTCCATTTACCGTCTTATGATTCTGCATAATAAAATGCAAATTTAGTCAACCAGTCTGTATAAGAGACAGAAGCAGCTACATAGAACCACAATTTTATAAGCAATTTATTGAGAAACAAGTCATTTTGTGAAAGCAAGATTAACAATAACCAACATAAGGCATCAACTTGTAAGGAACATGGTCAATTCAATGCAAGTGCTTTACATGACTGACATTAAGCAGCTAAAAAGATAAAAGATAATAACTGATGGCTTATGTTGCTCAGAGAAATGTATTAAGCCCCATGAGAACTCACGCCAAGCTTTTCCTTCACATGCTTAACATACCAAGATAATGCAATTTTCTTGTACAACTTCCATAAGTGAAGTACCAACAGCTTTGCAGGTCCATTAACAGCATAAAGCAAGTTGCTCAAGAGAACTGCTATCTCATATGTCCATGGAAGAATCATTGGAGCTAAGAGGATTGGATTCCCTGTTCTGGTTGCCTGATGGAGGACCACAGGCTGGATAGTAGCCTCCCTGAGCAATGTGATAATTTTGGAGGCTCCTACGGATGGGGCTTGACAAAGCATTGGAGAAAACTGCATTCTTGGTTTGTTGATCACAGTGCTGGTTAGCAATTGTTGGGCCTGTCGAGCCTGAAGAAATCAAAAGGCCCGAGCTGGAGAACTGATTTGGCTGGGAGTTCTGATGTTGGTGTGGTGCTCTTGGGGACATTGATGGCTCTTCCCCACAATATTCCAACTCATGCTGCATCAGTATCAAAGCAATAATGTCTCTTTAACAATCAAAATGAAGAAATTATCAACAATATAGTTGCATGTAAAATCATAGTCAATCACATTATATGTTCTTGCAGTAGAAAATTAGTGCAAGAACAAAATTAAAAGTATAAAAAGCACTTCTTAAGAGTCCCTCTCAAGTCAATGTCCCTTAGTGCTCTTTACACTTTAGCATTCCCTTGTTTCAGCTGTCAGATAAAACTTTAACGATTCCTTCTGCAGTACATCATCAATGCTATAAACGTCACTTAGAACTTACTTAAACATGCTCATGATCATAAGAAGTGCATAATTAGAAGTATTTAGATGTACAGCGCTATCACTGTCTAACAGAATATAATAGATGCAAGATTGCTTGGACAAACATGCAAGTGAAGGTGCCAAGCTCATATTGGATTCTTTAGTAATAATAGCATGTAAAAGGAAAGTAGGGGTTGATTAATAACTCCAGGCAGAGTAAAACTGGATACAATCACTCAAACCTGTATATAATTCAGTATATCAACCGTTGTAACTCTTGATCCTTCTTCTTGTTGTCTTCGAATCCACTGATACAGTTTTTCCTAAATCAACAGGGAGACCAAGACACATCAAATCAATGAGGTTTTATGGGAACTGTGACAAGCCATGGAATTGTAAGTTCAAACTTTATACATCATTGCAGTGTCCAAATTAAAATGCTAGCGTAGGTAGCTAAAAAAAGAAGGCCAAAAATCGTAACAAGATTAATTATTAAAAAAGATTGAAAAAAGCATTCTTCATAATTTGTCTTTGAAATGAGTGAGCGAGGAATGGTAATACAAGCAACAAAGGTTCTTTAATGTTACTTCACTGTTTTCATAACAATATAAAGGTGTATAGGACTGGTATGTTACTATCACTCTTTAGGTACAATCAAATTATCATTTTTCAACCTCCAAGTTCACCAAAGGATTTAGGAAAAGTATAATACAGTTGTCCAAAAATAAAAATGACATCACTGAAGAGAGAAGTTGATTGTCAATGTGGTTGGCTTAAAATATGTTAGCATTCAGCCTCAAAACATAGTTCAGCCCAAGCCCATCCAAACCTACACCCGTAGGGGCAAGATGGGGAAAG